>CAKLNU010000953.1:712500-782500 GCA_922788865.1 Poeciliopsis turneri
TATATATATATATAATAGTATTTTATATATATAAGTCTGGTTTAATTATGGCATGCATCTTCACACATTTGCATTCAGGCTCTGCAGAGCATCTCCATTCAGCTGCTCCAGCTGTGAATATCCGCGCCCGATCCAAAATAACACTAATGCGCTACATCACTTCAACAAATCCCACTGTGAGGAGGAAACAGGCCATTTCCCACTGCCTGCTTCCGTACTGCGTGACCTCCCCCTCCAGCAGCCCGCAGAACAAAGTCAACGGTGGGCGGGGCCACGGGACCCGGTCCTCAGCCCTCTTCGGCTGTCACAGCCTTGATTTCGGGCGCTCATTGGCTCCTGTCTGCGCACACGTCACAATCATGATTAGAATTGATGATCGGGACATTCTGATTTCATTGTCTAGCAAAAAGGGGGACCGGGGAAGAAATCTGCTGATTTGGAGCGTCCGTCTGATTTTGACATCAGAAATGGTATGAAAGAAAGTGATTTCACTTTGAAGAGAAGCCCGCGGGGGAAGAGCGGCTTGGTTTCCCCCCCGTCCGGGGCCGGGGCCAGCAGGACGAAGCTCTCCGGGATCGGGAAATCATAGATTTGAAGGAAAACTTTAGCTGCGGCTATCCATTGGGGGTGTGGGGGGAAGCTATGCTAACGCTAGCTTAGCGTGGAGTGGCTCGCGCGCGGCGGCTGTTTGGGCCTGCACGGCCGCCGCGGCGGAGCGGCTCTCCCCCCGGTCTGTTCACTTTCTCGGTCCCGGTCGTGGAGTTTAGTCGGGCGCTTCCTGCGTGGCTCGTGAGTTTTTAAAGCCGCTGGCTGACGCGTTGACGGCGGACTCGGTCGACGTGCGCGCTGTTTGTTTGCTAATTCTCGCCGCAGAGATTCCATATTGACTGTAGCCATGCGCAGTCCGCCTGCCAAAATAAACCTGCTGTGTGCTTATTGGTCGCACAACATTCCCGTGTGGGACTTTGTGTTTACCAAACCCTCCTTAAAACTCCGAATGGGCCACACTTCATACTTTATACTTAATAAGTCGGTCGACTTAACGCCATGTTTATTTTATTTTAATTTTTTAATCGTAGCCACATTAAGGCTTCATGAAAATAGTTATACATATATATGGCAATATTTATAAGATAGAGAAAATGTCTAAATATTATTTCATTTGTTCAGAGAGGAAAATCAATAAAACCATGATAATAATGATTAAAAACACACACACACACACACATAACTATTGTTGCACAGAACAATCATGTGAAACACATTTTCACACATAAATTAATACTTTTTTTGTTTTTGTTTTTATTGATCAGAGCGTTTAGGAGCTTTGAATTAATATGCAAAGTCATCCAGCGTTTATTTTTTTATTTTATTTTTTTTGTACTTCGAAACACAAACAGCAACTCATTCGATTGAGAAGTTACATTGTCATTACAGTAAGCAATCAAATGCAACTCTTTAAGTGTGACACAAGTGTAAATTGTGTGGTGAAAAAGATAAAGTTATACAATCCAACACAGATCAATCGTCACAGGAATTATTAACTCCATTAATTTCTCCTGTTCCAGTGCTGATCTTTGAGGATTTTCCACACGCAAATAAGATATAGTGGAAGCTACGCTTTCAGTGGCCCTCTGCACAGTGTACACGCTGTTTATTTTTCGCTTGGAATAAAGATTATGTCCGCTTTGCTTTCCTCCTCAGCCATTTCACACAGAGGTGTGGGAGGCACAGTGTGGCAACACGACTTCAAAGTCGACAGCGGGCATCTAGAAAAATGGAGGTGGTGCTGTGATCTGCATGGCTGCCTCGTTCCCCTCTAGTAGTGATATGGACGCGTGGCCACAGAGGCGTGGCCTGCAGACTGTGAGTATGTCAATTCTAAATATGCTAAATAACATAAATATGTTTCTGTCGTTGTGATATCACTACTACTACAGGGAAATTAACATACAATGCAGTTAGACTGATAAAGGATCAGGACAGCAAGCCTGAGCTTTGATGGAATGATCTAAGCATATTGACTTGTGGCCCAGTCAAAGTCCTTATCTGAGTCCAACTGAAAATCTGTCACGAGAAACTCGGTATCTTAGATGCTTTCTATCTAATCTGACAGAAATAGAGTCAGGTAAAAATCAACAGAAATGAGTAAAAGAAAAAAGACATGCTGTTTCCATTTTCAGTTTTCACGATGAAGTGCAACACACACCTCCACTGAGTCAATACTTTCTAAAGACCCATTTTCACTGCAATTGCTACAGCAAATATTTTGGTAAATATTAGTAGGTCAGTATTAACAATAGCAAAGTATTCCCCAGTGCTTAGAAATAAAGTAACTCTGTCATAACAGAAGATTCTTGCCATACTCTTTTAAAGGCCGGATAGGCCCTTTATCCCATCACCTTATATAGACCTTCATGAAAAAGTTGATCAGCGGCCGGTTTGTTGTGATCTGAGGGGTTTCTGTCCTTTTGCTTGTCTGTCAGATGAACCTTCGGTCTGTATTCACGGCTGAGCAGCAGAGGATCCTGGAACGCTACTATGAGAACGGGATGACCAACCAGAGCAAGGCCTGCTTCCAGCTGATTCTGCAGTGTGCTCAAGAGGCCAAGTTGGACTTCAGCGTTGTCCGGGTAAGCCGTGAAAAAGCAGGAAGGAAGCAAGACCACTTGCTTTATAGGAAATGAGTCTAGTTTGTAGAGTAGGTGTGTTTTGCTGATACCTTCGGTAAAGTCTTGTACCGATTCCTTGTTGGATCGGGTTCCTGAACAGACCCTACGTTTTCTTTCCTGCAGACATGGGTTGGCAACAAACGACGAAAACTGGCCTCCAAGATCGAGCAGAACGGAAGCGCGTCTCATCCCTTGTCGAGCCACGGGATAGCTGGAGGGTTGCTCTCCGGTTCCGCCCTGGCTGGAAGCGTGCTGTCCAATCACAGCCTAGCGACGGGGGCGCTGCTTCCTGCTGATATAGCCGCTGCCCGAAACATCCAGAACCGCGTACACCTCCTCCCCCCATCCTCGTCTTTCCCCGCTCTCTCTTCAGCGTCTTCCTCTCCGTCGTCATCCTCACCCCTCAGCAGCGGAAGCAACAACAACAACAATGACGTAATACTGACTGGGATTTACTCTCTGAACCCCGCTCCCCGCTCTCGACCGAGGCCTCAAGCCCCACAGTCTCAGTCGGACTCCGAGATCTCCATCCGCACGTCTTCGTCTCTAATCAACCAAGCTCTGCAGAGCAGGAGCACTTCCACATCCTCACCCATCCACTCCAAGTTACTGACTCCCTCTTCCACACTCCCACCCCTGACGTCTGCCTCAGGTTCTTTAGTCTACACTGCAATTAGGAAGGGCACTTTATCCGTTGGGGATGGGGGGATAAGTGCCGGCGCAGGGCTGGTACCCCACAGCTGGACTAGACAATACGGTACTGTGCAAACCCGTCCTTGGTCGTCATCTTCACAATCCCAATCTCAGCTTCAGGCCAGACCTCACTCCAACCCCCAACCTCAACCGCCTGCGCCGCAAAAGCCTCGAGCCTCCCTCCCAGCCCAGAACGCGGGGCCCTCTTCCGATCAAACGCCTCGGATTCAGCAAGTCTTCACCCTGTCGGAGACGGGCGACAAGGAGCGCCCGAGGTACGGGCAAGCGTCCGCTCCAAGAAGCCAGGAGACCTGCAGGCCAGCGCCTCACCCTCTGGATGCCGGTCACAACTTCTCCATTGCCATGGAAACGGGAAACGAAGAGGATGAGTGGCTGAGGGAGGAGGAGTTGGCCAACATGGCCGCCCAGACATACATCCACAGGGAGCAGCCAGTGACCAGCCCGACGGGAGGCGAAGCGTCTGTCGCCAAGGGGAACCGCACTCCTCCCGCCACGGGCTCCAGACCAGCGGCGCATCCCGGCAACGCGGCACTTCAGGGCAGCTACTCCCTCACAGTACAGACCTCACTTCCAGGCGAACCCAGCGCACAGGTAAGGACAGGTTTCTATTTCGTGTGTTGTTACTCCTCAGGGGGATTTAATGTGATTAACTTGTGTTTTTTTAAACACAGCCTTCACTCGGTGTGTCTGCTGCCCCCTGGGTAATCAACAGCTCCAGAAAGAGAACAGTGAGTATTTGTGATTGACTACTAGAGTTCCTAAATGAAGGTTGTTTTTTTTTTTTCATTTGTTTTTTTTGTTTTTTTTTGTTTGGTGGCACAAAAAAATACTATACTTTAAAAAGGTACAACTTCTGATGAAAATGATGTCATCACATCAAGCAAACTGCGACGTATTTTCTTCCAGGACTGTCTTGTGTTTTGCCCAATTCATTTTCCAATATTTTCTGACCACCATGTTTCCATGGAGACAGTGTGTTTTGTTTTCCCCTCTGTAAAACATTTCTAAAACCATCTGCACAGCTCTATGTTGGGCTTTCAATTAAAATTTCTGACAATAGTAAAAAAAAAAAAAAAAAAAATTATACAAGAACAGCTATTTGTACAACTTTCTTAAAATAATATCTTTTTTTTTTTTTTTTTTTTACTAACTTAACCACTGGAACGGTTTTACCTCATGTTTTTAGACGGTGGCTCAGCTTATAAAAAGCAGCCACATCTGACGTCGTGGGTTATTGCCACATGCCTCCGTTTCAGTCTCATCTTTCCACAGGATGTTACTCCAAATATCTTGCGGTTGGTTCAGAAGCACCGAATCTGTCGGCCATGTTGTTTTTAGAGAGAGGAGGCCTTCGTTTTGCAACCGTTTTCTAATAAATCAAACTTGTTCCGTCTTCATGTGCTCGCTGTGGAGAGCGGAAAGTGGCTCCCTCAGTCTGACCTCTTCCAGCAGATGGTCCTTGTTTTGTTATTTATTATTTTCTCCGCCGTGGAGCCCAGATTGTACATCTCTGTGGGCCTTCCTGCCTTCCTGCAGTAGTGGGCAGCAACACTTGCTTTCAGAAGAACGATCTGGTCGTTTCTCTTTCACGTAGGTGACACTCGAACTCTACAGGCGCTGCAATTTTTCATCTTTTGTTTTAGAAGTTCAAACATTTACTGACGAGTGGGTACAAAGTGTCTAAAAATATTTGTTTTTGTTCATTTTGTTAAGAAATTAGACGCTTACAGGGGAATGAAAAGTACTTTTGTTTGTATTTTAACATGTCGACGCCATTTTGAGGCCATTCAACTGGGTTTTCTCGTTTTTGTTCCCTGGTGTGAGAAAGAAGGTTTTTTCTACAAATTTTAACATTTTACTGAGGAAATTTAGATGAAAGTGTCTTTAGTCAGAAGCTTCCTCAGATTAGTTCCAATACAGACTGCTACAGGAGAGCCATCAGCATCTACAACAACTCTTTTCAAAGGACCTTGAATAAGATGAGTCAACATTTAATTTCCCTCTGGAATCCATAAAGTATCTTTGAATGGAATAGAAATAAATCTCCAAGTATATATTTCTCAAAACTATATTTTCGATTTTCTTAAAGCTTTTTATTTCCTTCTGGACATTTGAGTGCCAAATATTAGTATTGAACTACGTAAATACTAACTGTGTCGCAGCTTTATTTTCTGTAGATTCCACGATTCGTAAAACTGGACGCGACTGGAAAACGCTTGTCGTTTTCATTGTGCTGTATGGCCATTCCAGATTTTTTTATTTATTTATTTTTTTTCAATTACTCAGCACTTTCTCAAAATCCATACCTCTTAGAGTTGAAAGGACTAAAACGGATATGTTTAAACACATTGGTGGCTTTATTTTATTGAGAAATGTAAAAAAAAAAAACTTTTAATTTTCTACCTTTTGTTTGATGTTTTAGCCATAACTAGATTAGGAGCTAGAGGAGTCTAGTAATGCAATCCTATTTTAATTTTGAAAGACTGCATTCATGTCTGTAAGTCAAAAAACAAAAGATTGATGACTCAAATGCCAAACCTAAGTAGAATATTCCATTTAGATATAAATAAATGTAAAAATCCACTTCATTTATTGAGCGTTGTAACGTTTAGCTCCTTTTAGGAATCGTAAGGGAATCTTGAAATCCAAACATTTCTCCTCGTTTAATTATGTTTCTCCCACACTGCACCGCTACAACAATTTCAATACTTTTTCTAGACTTTTCAAAGCTTGCACCAGAACCCCTTTACCGGTCCGATTCCCATCTGCTTGTCGCCCCCGCAGCTGCAGGATCGGACCCAGTTCAGCGACGGCGACCTCGTCCAGCTGAAGCGCTACTGGGACCGAGGCATGACCAGTCTGGGCTCGGTGTGCAGAGAGAAGATCGCCGCCGCAGCCAACCAGCTCAACGTGGACACTGAAATCGTCAAGGTAAAGCTCTTTGCCAAGGGGTAAGCCTGAAGAGCCGCGTGCGTTTCAGCTCCTGGGATTCCTGACCGTTAGTTTAGATGTGAGGCGTCATCCGGTCATCCCTCTCACGACTTTCCCCTCCGGCTGCTTCTGTACCGGAAACGCATTTCAGACATGAACTGATTCACTTGGGGTTTTTTTTATTTAGCTTTGGCTCTAAAGTCCAGCGAAAGATGAATGTGAACGTACCAGACGGAACCAGAGGGACGTCTGTGGATTCTCCTGAGCGCCATCACAAAATTGGAACAAGCAGCTTTTCTGGGTCACAGACTTTTTTCTTTTTGAACTTGTTTACACAAAGTTGTTTAAAAATTATGCAGTGATATATATCGGGGCCAGTGTAGGAATGCTTTTAGGCTAAATATAGTTAATCTGGATTGGTTCAGACACACACACACACACACACACACACACACAACTTCCAACCCTTTGCCTTCTCACTCACAGGGATGTTTGGTGCCAGAAAGGAAAAAATGGTTTTTCAGAGAGAACACAGGAAGTCTGAGCATGTAGTAACTTTTCTGGTTGGGATGGGTGAAATGATTCTAATCGATGTGAAAGGAGAACATTTAGCAAAGCTGCTGTGCAGTCAAAGGTTTGTCCTTTAGCTTAAGTCGTGTTCAGATTTGGGTCGGTTGGAAAAAGGAAATAGATTCTGGGGAAAGACTTTCTTTCTACCTCTTTTGTGTTTTGTTTTGTTTTGTTTCTTTCCTCCATTTTTGATGTTTTTGTTTTCTGTTTCTTTCCTCTATTCCATCCTCTTCTTTTCATTTTCTTTTGTCTTTGCTTCTCTTTTTCTTTCGATGTTTATTTCCTTCATTTTTCTGTTTGGTTTCTTTCTTTTTTCATCTATTCCTTCCTTTTATTGTTTCTTTCCTTTGTCCATTTTACTTTTTTGTGATTTTTCTTTCCTTTTTTCTTTCTCCCTCCCTTGTTTCTTTTTTTTATCCTCTATACTTTTTTTTTGTTTTCTTTCCCCCTTTATTTCCTTTATTCTTTTCCGAACTTTTCACTGAACTGTTTTGTTTACATTTTTTGAAACAGGCTAAATTCTGAAAACCAGATTCTGGCACAAATTCAGAGGAACTTCAATTTTCCTCTCAACTGTCTTTTTTTTTTTTTTTTTTTGACCGGATAACGTTTGTTTTTTTCTACATTTATTGGTCTGACCATTCCTTCAGTCATTTCTGTCTACATGTCGCCTCCTGCGTAAATCTCTTCATGCAGACGTGGATCAGCAACAGACGGAGGAAGTACCGCCTGATGGGGATTGAAATCCCGCCCCCTAAAGGCGGGCCCGCCGTGTTCACCAACCCGTCTCCAGGAAGCCAGTCCCCGGCGGCCGCCAGCCCCGAGATGATCACCTCAGGACACCCGAACTCGCGGATGACCTGAACGACGGCGGCTCGGTCTGCATGTCCGAAGGTGGGGCCCGTCAGTTCATTTGGACGCGTGAACTCGTGCACTTATTGATTCATCTCTCGCTTTGTGTTCTCAAACACAGACGGGACTGTCGATTCGCACCACAGAGACGGAGACGATGAAAGTTACGCGTCCGCTGCTGCTCCACTGGCCAATAATGTGGTATTTCATCAGTCACCTGACGCCGCGGTAGAAAGTTGCAGTTTGCTCTTTACCAAAGAACGTGGGATGGGAGAGTAATCGCATATCTTATTGGATTAGTCGAAACGCAAAACTTTACCTGAAGGACCAAAGCTTCAGTGCCTCAGCAGATATTCACCCTCCTCAAACTTTTCCACGTTTTACGTCACAATCACAAACTTCAGTGGCCTTTATTGAGCCTGCATGTGATCAATCAACACAAGCGGATAAGAGGATACATGAGAGTTTTCACGTTGTTTTTAAATCAGAAAAGGCACATCTGCTGAACCGCTGGCCGTTCTTCTTCGCAAAACAACTCCAGCTCCGACTGATGCTTTCAGAGCAGATCTGTAACCATCAAGTTTTCAGGTCTCAACAGATTCTCTGCTGGACTTTGTTTAAGCCTTTCTAACATGTGATTTGTCAGCAAAATTAGGAGTAGAACAGCTGATGTAAAACAAAAAAAACACAATTAAAGCAAAAAGCTGTCTGTTTTGGAATTCTTTCAAACGGTTCAGAAAGTGCAACTGGGAATTCTAAATATAATGTTGAATAATTAAAAAAGCATGAGATTCCTCAGAGCACAAAGCATAGAATTAGACTGAATAGATCTGCCCTTATGGACCGGGCACATTGTCTAAAATTTGTTTTTCATTATCAGGATCAATACTGGTACCGATACTAACATTGTATCGGTGCGTCTGTGCTGTGATCTGAACTATTTCATTGCAGCTCTCTCTGCAGGTCTCTGAACGTTTTTATGAAAGCAATCGATTGCAAAAGAAAGACGGCCGAACGCAAACGCCGCCTTATTCCTACTTTCTTTTTGTATGGAAACAAAAAACGATCGTTTCCCTTTGCAACTAAGCGATACTTTGTGTGGCTCCGTCACATAAAGTCCCATGAAAACGAGCCATTGTTTGTGGGCATAACGTGGAAAGGTTCTGCTTGCATAGAAACATTTGCACGGCCTTACGTAAAAAGCTTTCATCCAACATACCCTATTGTTTTTTGTTTTAGTAACCAGATGAGAACAAATTTTCATTTTCAACGACGTGTTCAGAAAACCTTTAAACATCGAAGAGTGGAAAACAGGATATCGTAAAACAGAGAGTACAGCGATATTTGTACTGGCTAAACGTAGAATAATACAGTTTTTGAAAGCAGGCACAGGTACGTCTTCTGTGAAAGGTCAATTTATCCGATGCGTGTTTTTGGCAGAAGATCGAAGTAATCGATGAGGACGAAGAAGCTGATGAAGATGGCGACCTGATGGTGTCAGACCTCGAGCAAATGCAGAACCTGCTGGAATTTAAGGTGAAAACACTTTCACACTGACCAGACGAGAGGCTCTGCATGTTTGTGTGGCTCAGTTTAAATAATAATAATAATAATAATAATAAAAAAACAGATTTAAAAGAACTGTAGTGTTATCCATTCGTTTATGGAACCTTTCTTCTTTTTCAGCACGAGGAAGTGCAGTTCCTAGAGAACGAGCTAGAGAACCAAAAACAGAAATACCAGGAGCTCGCTGACTTCACAGAGAGTCTGCTCAGCGCTGTGAGGAACAACGACCTGGAGAGACAGAAGGTGCATTTCCAAACGTTCAAATTCGACAGGTAACAAAATCTGTTTGCACGTTTCCAACCTGACGCCTGCTGGACGTGTGCGTAGGAACTTTTGGCCAGTCTACCTCAGACTTCAGACCCGGACTGGGACGCGACGGAGGAGAGAAACGCCCAGACGGATCCGACGCCCGACCACAGAACCCGGGCGGACAGCTCGGCTCAGGCTGGCGAAAAGCCACCGCCGGTCGACGCACACCAAGACCGCTCGGCCGCCGAAGTCACCGAGCCCTCTGCATCAGAGGAGCCGCCGCAGGAAGAAGGGACAGAGCTGAAGTGACTCGTTTGAGCGGCGAGCAGACAGAGGCGGGCGTCGTCTGACGGTTGGTTGTAAACTCCATGCACAGTGCCTGTGGACTGATGCTTCACTATGACTGTTGGGCTGAACAATGCCTTTTTTCATTTTTATTTTATTTTATTTTATTTTTTTAACTGCATATCATTCGCCTTGCTCTGGCCCAGTCTGGAGAGAACAATAAATGACCTCTAACCTAAACGCGTTGGCCCTCTTTTCTTATGTCAACCCGGAAACACTCACCACACTTCAGTGAAATTAACCTTTTGTCAGAATTGATTTATGTATTTTATGAATTACCCGTTCAATCAAATCAAAACCGCAGATTTATTTATTTATTTGTGGCGCGTCTTTCGCCAACAAAGCGGATCAAATTGCTTCGCACCATAAAAACATAGTAGAGTAACAAAGTGAGATGTGATTCTAAGTTTTGCCTTTTCAACTCTATTCAAGTCTGGAGTGGTGCCTAAATGCAGATACAGACAAGTTCACTGGTTGGCTGATGCCTCCAGGTTTTCAGACTGTGGAAGAGTGATAGGATCCCCGTCATAGTCAACAATGGGGAAAGGAAGGTGTTCAAATCCACATGTTTATCCTTTTTCATCATTCGAAGTCTTCCTTGGCAGTCCACCCTCAAAGATCCATCATGT
This sequence comes from Poeciliopsis turneri, assembly GCA_922788865.1. Taxonomy (NCBI): domain Eukaryota; kingdom Metazoa; phylum Chordata; class Actinopteri; order Cyprinodontiformes; family Poeciliidae; genus Poeciliopsis; species Poeciliopsis turneri. The sequence goes on from CAKLNU010000953.1 coordinate 723,029, forward strand.
GGGCAAGTTGCACACTTCTTGTCAAGTTCAGGAGGAGTTGAACAAACTCCAAAGGCTTAGCTTTGTGATCGTGAAAACTTTGCCCCAGTGTCCCCTGAGGAGATTTTTTCCTTTCTTCCTTTGCCATCCCACTCAACTTGTATTCCAGCAAGTTAAGCTTGTTTCACATTCAGAGGCATTTTTAACGATCACTCTGACAATAAACAGGAGAGGAAGCTGAAGCTACAGTTCTTTGGGGTCACTTTTAGACAGCACTGAAACAGGAAGTGGACAAAGGACGCACACATGAAAACAATGGCGTTGTTTATGTGGGAGATTATGCAGAGCGGAATATGCATTTTTATTTGAATATCAGAAGGTGCACGGCAGGGGTCTCCTCGGTTATGTCCGGGTGTGCCTCGGCAAAGACGCGGGCGCGCGGCCTGTCCCCGCGTCTGCGGGTGGGAGCGCCGGGAGAGGGAAAGCGGATGAGCCGTAAAGCCTCTTACGTCCCACCTGGATCGGGCTCGGGCGAGCTGACGCCGAAAACAGCCGAGTCGCACGCAGCTCGGAGCCGTGGGAACTCGTCGAGATGTGCGTCAGGAATTCGTGAGGCTCCCCGCATGTCACCGCGGGGCGACTGCCATTTCAGTTCGCCAGCCGCGACGTCCCGTCCACCGGATGTGTGCGTGTGTCATTCACAGCGGGTGACACGCAGCACCAAATTCCCCCCTCCCTCTCTCTCTCTCTCTCCCCCTCCCGCAGCAGCAGCAGCATCATCATCCACGCTCCCCTCCTCTCCGTCTGGAGAGCTGTTGCTCTGCTTTGGACTGGGGGAAATCCTTAACTGAGCTGCGTCATGATATACGTCAATAAACTCTCATTCACCGACGGTCAGGTACCACAGTAGCCGCCATATTCGCATCTCCATGGCAGGGTGAGCGGCGCTCTTTGCGAGCTTATGGTCCTGTCGGCAACAGCAACACTCTTCCCCCCCCACCCCACCACGCGTACGAGCTCGCATCCCTTCCCAGCAGCGGTCCGCAGCCACTCGACCCGGGGCGTCCGGACAGCGAAGCAGAGCGAGCCGCGCGGACGTCCACGGAGAGGGGAAGACATGCAGCGTGGAGAGGGGGTCTAGGTTGACTACGATGCCTTAGACTTAGAGAGAGGAATCCTGGCACAAGATGGAGGTAAACAGCGTTAGCAGCGAGGTGAGTGGACTAATGCTTGCTTTGCATACCAATCTTATCGGCATTGTTTGTTTGTGTTTGTGTTTGTGTTTTTAGCGCTGTGACGTCCGGTGGAGTTAGCCGTGTTATGCTGGTGCTGGCGTCACGATTTGCAGCGCACTGTGATGCATGCTAACGCGCTAGCTCGGGCTAACAGCTGCTTCTATTTAATCCAGTCGCTCCGACGCCGCATGTTCGTTTCACGACACTCTCTCTGGACTTTCGCGGATGATTTTCAACTTTGTGCTCCGGCTGCGACATTTATCCACCCAAACAAGCGCTTCGTTTTGTCGTCCGCCGCTCTTCTAACAGCTCCGGTGGAGTTTATACTTCACAGCTAGCATAGCGCATTTAGCGCTAGCGCTCGCTAGGCTAGCTTGTTGGCTAATTTCTTGTCGCCTTGAAAGTTGGTGACAAATTGCGAACAAACCCTGTAGCATAAGTAATTACATGCTAATTAAGTGAGTCGTTTATGTGAAGTAAACTTTTTGAGCCTGTTTTTGTTGTTTGTTTTTAGTTTGCAGCTTTTAATCGGACTGCTGCACAACTTTAGTGTTGGTTTGTCAACAGGAATTAAATGGGTCCCAAATTATGCCCAGATTATGGGACTCTATGGAACAGTTACAAACAGTTATAACGTTTTAAAGTCACGTGTGAAATCACGGAGATTAAAAATAAAAGTCAGCTAAAAACCACCACCTAACTGTTAGTTGTTTCAGGAAGATTAACCAGCTTTTCAGTCTAACCTGTAATTTGAGGCAATTCTTCAAAATAACGAGGAGACAATTTTTCCCAAATGTATATGAAACTAATAATGTACAACTAGTTCAACATAACTTCACATGCAGTCATTTAATTGACACCTTGCTTTGTGTTTCACTGGTGACTCCTGCGATTAGATGCCAGAACATGTGTTAAATTCATGCACTGTCCCAACCTTGGCTTGTTTCAGTGTGATTACATAGTGTTTGAATGTAAGGGAGGTTTCCAAGTGAAGCAGAACCATCTCCACCATCCTGGACCTGCTTATCACAGGGATTGTTCTTCATACCGCCGGTCCAATAGTTTCTGACTGACTTGACGGTGAGAGGTTTAAAGCCACATTATGATTAAAGGAGCCTCTTCCATTCTTTTTTTAAACCATAATCGTCTGCGTGTTATGGTCGAGGAGTCAAAGGTTTTCTGTTTTGTTCCGTTTTCTTTCAAGTTTCTAAAACTTTTCCCTAATGACCTTGCAACCAAAGAGTTGCAAGCTGCAATTCTCTGACTTCATAAAAATCACATAAAGGCGAGAAGCATATCTATTACTATTATTATTATTATTATTATTATTGTTAATTCATTACGTTATGGATCCAAGACTACTACAGGTTCACTGCAAATAAGAGAAAAAGTTGCACACTCTCTCTCTCTTATCTGTCTGCTCTCAAAATAACAAATCAAATTGGCAGCAAAAAGTGATAAATTCGTCTGTAGTTACTACAGTTTTGAAAAATAAACAATTTTATAGTCAGCAAAATCTGGATTGGTATAGAATATATTGTAGAAAAATGTTTACCGCTTTTTCTGTTACCAAAAGAGATGTATCTGAATCACTGCTTTTTTTTTTTTTTAACTATAATTTCTGAGGTTTTTTATTGTCTCAGGACTATTCTGGTTGAGATAATAAACGCTTGGCAGAAAGGGCGACAATATGGGCTCTGACTTTTAACATAACGTTTAGTATTGCTCTTGATATCATGATGAAAGTGATGATTTATAAAACGACTTTTTAAAGTAACTGTATGGTTGTGCTTCAAACAACTACTGGTTTTGAGAAAAGTTCCCATTTGAAACCGACTTCTTTCATTACTTAAAACAATAACTGACACTGATGTCACTAAACTGCACACAGTAACTTCGTTTAATCATATTTTCCAGGTGACACAACCAGCGGAGAAAAGAGGGGGGGGGAACCCCATTTTTGGTAATATTGTCAATAGTTAATCATTAATTTAAATTGAGAGATATGATCAATTCTTAATCTCATTATAATAAGCATAACTATTTTGGTCAATTTTAAAAATTCAATTAAATTAAAAATGTCTCCTTCTCTGATCTATTGTATGAAAATCCATCACAGTTTTACAAATCAAAGTCGCGTAGATTTTTATTGAACTTTGTCCAGAAGATGGAAATAAATAACGAAAAGCTGCCAAACGTAACAAGTATTTCAAAAATCCTATTGTTTATTATTGACTCCTATTTATATATCAAAGCATTTGTCCAAAACTTACAGTAGATGCGTCATTTAATAAATGACTTTTCAGTATTTTAGCCAATCACTGATGACCTTTGGCACTGGAATCTCTGTTAGGCTTTTAAACGTTTGACCCTGAACTAGTGGCCTGTGAATCGCTGATGACTGCAGCGGTTCACTGATACACGAGGGATCACTTTTCTACTCCAAACCTTGAGTGTTCATCCTCTTCATTTCACTTCGTAGCACTTTAGGCTTTTATTTATCGCTGTGAATTCAAGATTAGATGCCTTTGCGACGGTTTGAAAGGGGGGCTGGAAAAGGCTCGCCTCGGTGTGCTGCGAGTGTGGGCCGTGATGAGCCACAGCAAAGGTGGGAGTGAATGTGTGAATTATGACACAAGCGTTGCCCAGGCTTTTTGTCCGGGCCTGGATGTTTACATATTAACCGGTCGCACAAAGGTGGTGGTTGTTGTCCTTCTTCTTCTTCTTCTTCTCCTTATCTCCTTTTTGGAGTCTGCTCAGCGCCTTGCTGGGCTCCGATGGGTAATCTGGATGTTTGCACCGTTGCGGCTGAAACGTGCTCCGCTGGCCTCCGTTGTGTTGGATGCACACGAGTGTTTGCCGGTGGCTCCGCCCACTGAGTGGGCTCGCGTAGCGGCTATGACTCATTCTCCCTCTTCAGAGCCTTGCTGGAATTCAGCGCACACAAACACACCGAGGTGAAATGTTGACGGTGATATCATTCTGGCAGAGTTTTCTCATTTCGTTTGATTTTCACCCAGCTCCTGATTCGTTGCGTTTATTTCTAAAATAAATCTTTTTTTTTTTTTTTTCTTGTTTTTTTTTTTTTTTTCAGTGAAGAAAGGAGACATGAAACAGACTCCTCCTTTTTGTAAATATGAGTAAACCAAAGCAGAGAAATAAAGCCGCTGGCGTTTTCACCATTAGCAGGAGAAGTCGAGGCTGGACGCCGAGCCCGGCCGGTCAGAGGTGTTGTTTTTGCGCCGGCCGGGGATTAAGCCAGAATGCTTAATACCGAGGGGCTTTACAAGGGGCACGGACGAGAGCCAGACAGCTGGGCCAGATTAAAGTATGGACTCCATACTGTTTGACAACAAATACAGCCTCGGTTTTGAGGAGTTAAAAGTGCGGCCGTATCGCATGTGACTCATGGATTTCATCTGTTCAATCTTCCATCATGCGAGTGGGCGTGCAGCAGCTGCAGTCATATTCTCGCCCCCGACGAAAAAAAAAAAAAACACACACACACACACAAAAAACCCCCCCCACAAAACACCGATGAGCAGGCTTTGAGAAGTCATACGCTGCTGTCGACGGGGCTGATGAGTTTTTTCTGCTGATCTTGCCGCAGGTCAATGGACATCAGATCATGGACGAGCCAATGGAGGAGGGAGAGTCTTTCTCGCACTGTGTAAGTAGCGGCGGCACACCTTCCACCCGGCGCGTGCGAGTGTTTAGCGTCTCATCCCGATATCGTTCGCGCAGGAAGACGGGACGTATAAAGAGATTCCCATCACCCATCATGTGAAAGAGGGCTGCGAGAAAGCGGATCCGTCTCAGTTTGAACTCCTTAAAGTCCTCGGTCAGGGCTCTTTTGGCAAGGTGAGGAAAGCAACCGAGAGTGCCCTGTCAGAGCTGACGTCTGCCTCTTTCTTTGAGTGTTTACTCTTTCGCTTTCAGGTGTTTCTCGTCCGAAAGATCGTGGGTCCAGATGGCGGACAGTTATATGCAATGAAAGTACTAAAAAAAGCATCTTTGAAAGGTAATGCCGTGTTTATTGTATCGCAGCAGAAATCAAAGTTGACTTTTGCTGATTTTTCTAAGTGTGCTCTGTTCGTCTCTCCAGTCAGGGACAGAGTTCGCACTAAGATGGAAAGAGACATTTTAGTGGAAGTTAATCATCCCTTCATAGTGAAATTGCACTATGGTAAGAAACAGAGAATTACACACTTATAAGAGTAAAGCTAGTCGGTTCTGTCATGGGGAGAAACTTAAGTTGACCCTAACTGTTCACCACCTTCTGCAATAGTAACTTGAAAATGATTTTTTTCTGCTCAGTCCATATATGGATGGATATCTGGGAAAACTGAAACGTTTTTGATGCTTTTTCATCCACACGAAAACAATTGACCTTTAGTTTAACATGGCCAAAAATGATTATTTGTAAAAGCTGGAAATTGGAGAAAACTGTGTATTTGTGTTTGCGTGTGTAAAAGAGAAAACTGAAATTTACGGTTTGCAACAAACATGGCGCCAATATATCCACATACTTGCTCTGACACGACTCCCAATCGTTTTATTAACTTTATATTCAAATACTCTATTTAAAAAGTAGTTCAACCTATTTGTCTGTTTAATACCCAACAGGAAGTCGTGGTTGTTTTGAAGCAATGTGATTGGCTGATGGGTTTCAGCTTTGTGCTACACTGCCCCCTATGGGTTAGGCATGTTTAAAACACTCATTGGCGTATTTGTACAAGTTCATGTGGACGGACATTTTTCTGAAACCGCATGTTTTTGGTTTTTAAAAACAATGTGGCAGAGATATTTGTTTTCATAAAGATTTGTAAGGCTGTAGACAGAAATGCAGAGTAATGCAGCAGAATTCCCCAGTCAATCTCTATAATTATAGGGGTTTTTTTTGTCTTAAATTTCATCAGAAAGGTCTTAAAAATCTCAAATTGGACTTCTTGAAACCAGCAGACACCCTCCGTGTACTTATTGGCCTTCAAGCAATTTCTCTGAGCCTGGTATTATCTGAAATTTGACCGTATAATCACCGTCTTTTAAATATTTGGAATGCTGGACCTCAGCTTGTTTCGAAGCTGTTGCCAGAGTCCTTGCCAACAGGAAGATCATTGCTGTTTTCTTTCCTACTTGGCATTCTGATAAGAAACAAATACGCCCCAAAAGGATCAAACCAGCAAACCTAACCAAACACATTTGATCCGCAGCACCTGGTTAATACTACCAGATTCAGGTTAAGTTTTTCCCATGACTCTGCTGACGGTCACTGAAATTCCCATCTTTTTCAGTATATTTCATTAAAATATTTTGGAGGCTGTTGAGCATTTCAGTTGATATTTTTGTATTTATTGTTTTTACCTCTGCAGCCTTTCAGACAGAAGGGAAATTGTATTTAATACTGGACTTTCTCAGGGGAGGGGATGTTTTCACTCGCTTATCCAAAGAGGTAAGCTCATTCATAAATATCTGTATTCACTTTTAACGTTGCTCCGTTTTCTGATTTGAGCCTGCTTATAAACTTTCTTCTTGCGTCATTTTGTTTTTCGAGAAAAACAAGCAAGAACTGTGAATAATACATATTTATTTCCAAGGCATGTTTGCGTAAAATCAACGGCAGACGCATCGATGCTCATTCTTAAACCCAGAGGAGTTTAGATGACAGCTACAAATTGAGCCGGTGCAGATTTAGTGTGCTGTGACTTTTATTTTTATTTTTTTTTTTAATCATTATTATACGAGCGGGAGTGCTGCCAACTCATTTGTCCCCGACTGTTTTTCCGACTGCTTGTACTTTTTCAAATCATGTCTGGGAAGCGGAATCTTTTTTTTTTCTGGGCACTTAGATACGCGTTTACATCAGCAGATGCTGGTCACTTACCAGCTCAGCAAGACTCTCTCCCGACGCATTTTCAGCTCTCAAAACAACGAGCATCCGCTCTCCACATCGACCTCGTCTTACAGACGGCAACGCGACGGCGCCGTCGAGTCGCGTCGCCTCTCTGAAATGTCGATGTTGTGACCATATTGCCTGTTTTTGTGACAACTGCTGCTCAATGTTGATCTTGTTTGTGTGTTTTCACTCTTGCTGCTGAATTTCTCCTTGGAGTTCAGAGAGTAAATCTTTCCAGTTCTTATTAGGTTATGTTTACAGAGGAAGATGTGAAATTCTACCTTGCAGAGCTGGCTCTGGCCCTCGACCATCTGCACAACCTGGGCATAGTTTACAGAGATCTCAAGCCAGAGAAGTATGAATGATTTCCGGCCTGTTTGTATGTACACAACACCTGAACTGCACCACATACCCATCATACTGCCTCATATGTCTCAGGTTACTGATAATTTTACTTGGAATTGTTTGAAATTTTGTATTTGGAAACTGTTTCAGTCTAGAATACCTGTATTTTTATTATTTATTATATATATTTGCTTTTTCTTTTATCTTTGAATATTTGTTCTGAATATTTAGTGCCAGTGGGAATTTTGCGTACAGTAGTCATAAGCCTTTTAAGTCACATTATTTTACTATTAAAGTTGTATTCTCAGAATGGAACGATGACACTTAATTCTCCTTGAAACCGAACCAGTAATGGTAAAGTTAACTTTTTGTTAAGATGTTCTGTTTTTTTGGATTTCAGGTTTTCTCTCTCTATGTCTATTTATTTATATCTATCTCTGTCAGTCTCTACATAAATTTAGGTTATTTAGAATGACACAACAGTGAGACGCAGAAAATGTCAGACGTGTTTATTAATGATTTCAGAATCATTAATAAATAGAAGTTGAGACTCTACATGTGGACGTTGGAGGGTTTTTAATGTTTCCCTTTCTGTCCGTAACATACTAGATTTTTCTTTGCCACAACGAGCAATCAATTAATTAATCGCATGATAGGTTAAGATGATAGGTTCAGTTTGCTCATTGATTTAAATTTTTTTTTTTTTTAAAGCAGTTTTGTTTACAAACTTATAATCCGATCTTTATGGTTTTGGTGATTTGTGTGTTTTTTGAAAATCTTTCTATTTGATTTAGTGATTTCGGTTGTCGTGTTTTATTTTGGATATTTAACTTGTCTTCCAGTTCGGGTGTTAAGCGTTCTTTACTAATTGAAGTTTTACTCTTTGAGAGTGGAAACATTACATTCCGCTTTTTTTGTTTGTTTGTTTGTTTTTTTACTCTGTGTGATTCGTAAGAAACTTGTAAAGGATTGAGACGTTTGCACCCAGCTCTAAATTTGAGCAATTTCCCCAATTATTTGTTGATTCCAGGACAAAAAACCTGGATCAAACGTCTCTTTAAAAGCTGCAAGTTAGTAATAAACAGACCTATAACGAGCTCACATTGGTGCCATTTCCAGCTGACAAAGTTTTTCATTTTTTTTAATTTTCTTTCGATGTGAGTTGAAGTGCAGCTCTCTGATCTTGCAAAGGAAAAAAAGAGCCTCTCAACTTCGAGGTCTGCTGTGTGTGTCAAGTGTTTCTTAAAAGCTTCTCCTGAGAAATGGACGCTTCAAGCTGATCCGCGTCTTAACTTCTCTTTCAGCATCTTACTCGATGAAGCTGGACACATAAAGTTAACAGGTACGCCGTTTTGAGCTCTGCTTGTGTAACATCCTGTTTAGCAGTGTTCATCATCCATATGCTTGAGTTGGCAATTCTTTCTTTTATAAACTCTACATCGACTCTGTTGGTGTCGAATATTATCCAAGAGCTAATGCAGAGTTTATCCTGTTGGTGATAAACAAAATCATGTGTGTGTGTTTTGTTTTTTTTTTCCTCATTTTATTTGTGCAGACTTTGGCTTGAGTAAAGAGTCAGTAGATGCTGATAAGAAGGCGTATTCCTTCTGTGGTACGGTGGAGTATATGGCCCCTGAGGTGGTCAACAGAAGAGGACACACGCAGAGCGCAGACTGGTGGTCTCTGGGAGTACTTATGGTGCGTCAGATCGATGCATTTTTATTCACTCCATTTTGATATTCCGCACCAAAAGTGTGACCCGTTTCGAGTGTGGACGTCTTCCATCAGGAAAATAACCCTAAACATTATTGACACCCAGTCTGAGCGACATGGCTTAAAAATAAAGTCAGATTTAAGTTTTTTTTTTTTGTTGTTTTTTTAGGCCAGATTCAATTGGATTCTTTGTTTCTTCTTCCTCGCTTAGTGTTTTTTTTTCCTGTAATAAAAAAGAAGTGCGAATGAGGAAATATTTTCTAAAAGTGGCTTTTATTTCAATCATCCCTATTGTGAGATATATGAAGAGATATTAGTCAGGCGAGATCATTTTTTATTTTTAGTTTTAGTTGCGAGGATGTAGTCAAAATAATTGCAGAATAAAGATGCAATTTTACCAGAAATGCATCTTTTTACCAAAACGTCTTGAAATGAAGAGGGAAAAAAAAAGTAATTTCATCAGGGAACAGAAGCTCAGATAGAGTCATCAGGATCTGAGGTAACCGGCTCAGTTCATGCAGTAAACTGCTGTTTGTGTTATTGTTTGTTTTTTTTTAATCCTGCCAGTGATGATAATCTGATGTTGATGTGTTAAAAGATTTATTTCCTTATCTGTAAAAACAGTACCAAAGTACAACTTCTCAACATTTTAGTTTTTTTTGGTGGTTTTCGTGTTGGGGTTCTCATAAAATTACGACAATGTTTTAACTCGTAATACTACGACTTTATTGTGGTAACAGTTTCCCTTTATTCTTTTCATTTAAAGAAAAAGAAGGTTTTTGGAAAGATTTTACTTCCAAAAATGAAACCTTTGAAAAATTTCAATCAATGGATTAAAATCAATTTGTCGCCCATTCCTAGTCTGTAAACATGCAGCAAACTTTCTCTTTTTGCGTCCATTTTACATCCGTGCTCTGCGTTTTTACTGGCCTGTCTTCATCAGATCTCACAAAAACACAATGACGATTTTTATCTTAAAGTGAAAGCATTACTATTCTGTACGTTTTTAAAAGTCTAATTCAGGTTTTAAATGTTTTATTTGCAGTTTGAGATGCTAACGGGGACGTTACCTTTCCAAGGGAAAGACCGGAACGAGACCATGAACATGATTCTCAAGTGAGTCCTTCCGCGTGTCACGCTCCGACTTGCGTAACGGCACGTTGTGAAATGCGCAGTCTGTAGGTAGCGAACCTCGGTTGCCTCCTCTCGTTGCCTCTCTCGTTGCCCACATTCACTTGTTGCTCCGTGTTTCTCTTCCCACTCAGAGCTAAGTTGGGAATGCCACAGTTCCTAAGTTTGGAAGCCCAGAGTTTGCTGCGAATGCTGTTTAAACGCAACCCCGCTAACAGACTGGGTAAGGAGGCCGACTGTTGACATGAAGCTCTTAGCTGCAGGTTGTTGACTGTTTAGCATCCAGGTAAAACAACATGCAGATGACTAGAGAGAGAGAGAGAGAGAGAGAGAAATAAAGAAACTAATGATGAGTTCAGGTTCACTGAACCAAAATGATTTGTGTCTTTAGGGGCCGGGCCCGATGGAGTGGAGGAGATCAAACGGCACGCTTTCTTTTCCACCATCGACTGGAATGTGAGCGCGCACACACACACACACACACACACTCATGTTTCTCACAATCCCACACAGATGAACACACACACCACTCCACAGCTTCTGTTGAGGCTTCACACCTTCCGATCGTTTGGCTTCATAACTAGTGGCCATCAGTCCTGGCCACAGGAGCTAGGTTTTTTTTATGTGTGTGTGGGAGTCTGGGCAGCAGTCCAGTTCTCGCTGTGCGTGCACTAATAGCCTTGTGTGAGCGTTTAAGAGCCGGCGGGACGCTATTGGCCGGTGTTGGCCGTTCAGGGGATTGGAGGGGGTTAATCTGCGAGAGCGCTTGACTTCTCTTGAACGCATGTTCTCACCCTCCATCCAGCATGTGTTAGGGTTTGACTTTTGACTTGTGTTAATGTGTGTGTGCGTGTGTGTGTGTGTTTCCATGCAGAAACTGTTCAGAAGAGAACTCCAGCCGCCGTTCAAGCCTGCAGCTGGTAAACCGGATGACACTTTCTGCTTCGACCCGGAGTTCACTGCAAAGACGCCTAAAGGTACACACGTCCAAATTTTAAAAAAAAAACCCGTTTTTTCTTCTTTTAAACGAGAAGTCGCTCCTGTGGCCATGGAAACGGTCTGTGTGACGGGTGGTTTCTGTGTGTTCAGACTCCCCGGGCATCCCACCCAGCGCCAATGCCCACCAACTCTTCAAAGGCTTCAGCTTTGTCGCTCCGGCTCCAATGGACGAGAACAAGAGCTCCCCGCTGCTCAGCATTCTCCCCATAGTTCAGGTGAGGCCCCACAAGTCCTCTGCCACACCTTCGCTTGAGTGAGCTGCACTGCAAAAAGCACAAGATCGCAGTGAAAATCTGGGATAAGGCAAAATTAACTTAGAAGTAACTTGCTAAAAAGTGAGTCGGTAGTTAGTTTTCTGTTATTTCAAGCATAATAAGATATTCGCCACAGAAACTGGAACCAAAACACTTGGTAAGATTTTGTGTTTTCGCAGTGTAGGAAACATTTGCTAGTAATAATAATTACAGTCGTCTAGCAGCAGAGAAACACATCGATTTCCTTTCTTTCACTCGTTCGAATTTGGAAAGTGTGCTTTGCAGATTCATTCCACTCTCGTGTCAATGCTTTCTGTGTCTCATATTTTTTTCTTTCAAATCTCGGCAGTGATTTTCAATTGGACTTTGACTAGGCCATTCCAACGTATCAATACGCTCCAATGTCAGCCGTTCACCGTGACCGATTGCCTGTTTGGAATCATTGTCATTGTCACAGATGTGAACTCATGAGATATCGTTATCATTTTATCGCTCATCAGCCGTCAGGAGCGTTGGTATCTTATATCCAGGCGTAGGAGCAACTATTCCATCATCCTTGGTTGTGGCTGCATTTATCTAAATCTAAAAGTCGTTGCCGTCCGTCCGTCTGCTGCAGGTGCACGGGGGCTCAACCAAGTTCTCCGACCTGTACGAGCTCCAGGAAGACATCGGAGTCGGCTCGTACTCCATCTGCAAGCGCTGCGTGCACAGGGTTTCTGGAGTTGATTATGCTGTGAAGGTAGCATTTTCAAGACTTGTTTTTACTCACTCTTTTTTTTTTTTTTTTAACAGCATCAGTGTAATCAGTGTTTCCTGGAAGCTGCTTTAGTGAGTGGAAATGTTTGAACCTGTGATGTTGAATCTGGTTGGCCCACCAGCAGAGGGCAGCGTAGATTTAGCTTTGCATTTGTTTTTCATTTTAATTTGCTTGCTGAAAATGTTTTTTTTTTATTGTTATTAATATTTTTCCTAGCCTTGAAACGAACTCACTTCTGTTTTGTGTTTTTGTTTCCCTCCAGATCATTGATAAAAGTAAGAGGGACCCTTCAGAGGAGATTGAGATCCTGATGCGATACGGACAGCACCCCAACATCATCACTCTGAAAGATGTCGGTAACACTTACCTGTGAACTTTCGAGCATTTGTAACAAAAGTATAGATTTAAATTAAAAAAAAAACAAACAAAAAAAACAATCGCCTGTGTGACGTGCGTGTGTGTGTGTTTTGCAGGTGTACGACGAGGACCGGTACGTGTACCTGGTGACTGAGCTGATGAAGGGCGGGGAGCTGCTGGACCGGATCCTCAGACAGAAGTTTTTCTCCGAAAGAGAGGCCAGCGCTGTGCTCTACACCATCACAAAGACCGTCGACTACCTCCACTGCCAAGGGGTGAGGCAGCACTTCAACATACTGTATTTTCCATTGTATAAGTCGCACCAGCCATAAAAAGCATAATAAAGCAGGAAAATGCATATATAAGTATAAGTCGCATTTTTGAGGGAAATTTATTTGATACAATCCAACACCAAGAACAGACATGTCATCTTGCAAGGCAATAAAAATAGAATAGAGGCAACAATAATTGTACGGTATGCTAACGTTACATAACAACGACGTGAGAACGTGCCTGGTGTGTTAACATATTAAGGTGGGGATTTTCTGACTCACTTTCTCCTCAGGTGGTACATCGAGACCTGAAGCCCAGCAACATCCTCTACATGGACGACTCTGGGAATCCCGACTCCATCAGGATCTGTGACTTTGGGTTCGCCAAGCAGCTCCGAGGGGGAAACGGGCTGCTGCTGACCCCTTGCTACACGGCTAACTTTGTGGCACCAGAGGTGAGAAAACCAGTAGCTCTCCCAGAGTGTGGGATTGAAATTTGGTAAATAAGTCTGGTATGAAAATATCCGTTTTTGCCTATGCGTTGTTGTTCTTTAAAGGTACTAATGCGACAAGGCTATGATGCCGCCTGTGATATATGGAGTCTAGGAGTTCTTCTGTACACCATGTTGGCAGGGTAAGAGGGATTCAATTATTCCCAAGCAAACCAGCATTTTAAATGGAACGCCTTAAATTGCTGGGCACCAATTAAAAGATGAAAGGAATAAAATAATACAAATGTGTAAATAACCTAGATATGATGAAAATAGAATCTTATATTGGAGCATAAACCAGGCAGAAGAGTTCAATCAAGTTTATTTGTGCGGCACTTTTCAGCGATCAGGCAATTCCTCACATCCCGAAAACCCTCAAATAAAACAAGTCATAAAAACAACATACAGTTATGTTACATTTTGATGAGTTATCACAATGATCAACATGTTGGGTCAATGATTCATTTGTTGTGCTTCCAAAGCGGATCTAAACAGGTGATTTAGAGGAGCTCAGTGTTTCGGCTGTCTTGCAGTTTTCCGGAAGTTTGTTTCAAGCCATGAAATAATCACTCGCTGTACATGACAGTGTGAAACGAGACCATATAAAGCGACTTTTCTAAGGCGATAACTTTCCGTTTGTGGCGTTCAGGTACACACCGTTCGCTAACGGGCCAAATGACACACCGGAGGAGATTCTTCTGCGAATAGGATCGGGGAAGTTTTCTTTGACCGGTGGAAACTGGGATACCGTATCAGACTCCTCCAAGGTACACCGACTGGACGGAATTCTCTCTTTCTCAAATCCAATTTATTTCCCATATTTTACTGTTCTGATTTGCTGAGTCGATTAACTCTTTCCGTTAACGGCGGACCGTTTACGGTCGTTAACCGTAAACCGTGCCGACTGAACTGTTGCCGTTGCCGTTGCAGGACCTGCTGTCCCACATGCTCCACGTCGATCCCCACCAGCGATACACGGCCGAGCAGGTTCTGAAGCATTCCTGGATCACGTGCAGAGACAACCTGCCGCACTTCCAGCTCACACGCCACGACGCCCCGCACCTCGTCAAGGTGAGTCCGGAGCAGCTTTCATGCCTGCCTTTCTCCGTTTCTTATTTCTAGATTTCTTTTGCTTTCTGCTCCTCATTTTGTTTCTTTGCAGAAACCTTCTCATCTTCTGTAACTTGAAGTTCAGGGATCACAGTTTCACTTTGCTGAATCTCATTTTTCATGGTGGCTGTTTGATTCTCCCTGTTTGTGTTGTTGAAACTTGTTGGTCAGTTTTCTTCAAAGGCCTTTGGATCACTGAGGGTTTCCAGCTCAGAGAAATATATACATATATTTATTTATTTATTTTTTACAGTAAAACTTTTTTTTTGTCTTAAATGCGAAATGTATAGATGCTCTTATTTCTTTTGAGTTTGTATTCCCCATGTAACAACTGATCAACTACTAGATTAGTTGGTGATTAATCCGATTGATTGCTTTAGCCCCAAAAAAATCATATGTGAAAACTTTGAACTCTACATAGTATGGGTCTTGCTTTAAGTACTTTCCATGTTTAGATGAGTATAATAAAAGGTCAGAATTTTTTTTCATTTAAAATAAAAATCTAATAGTTGCTTTCCTTTCTTTTGTATTCTTTTTTTCCTCCTTGCTTTACTTTCCTTTTTTTTTGTCCTTCCTTTCTTACGTTCTTGATGTCATATCTGAAGCCTAAAGTATCTATAAAGTCAGTATTTTTAAAATCCTTTTAGATTTTAAATGGGCCAAAAGGACAGAAATCTGCAGGCTTTTATTATTCATCGTTCTCGTCTTGTTTTTCTTTCTTCCCAGGGAGCCATGGCTGCAACTTATTCAGCGCTGAGTCAGAAGACCAGTCAGCCGGTGCTGGAGCCCGTGGCGGCGTCCAGTTTAGCCCAGAGACGCAGCATGAAGAAACTCACCTCAACAGACATGTAGACACACACACACACACAGAGAAAACGCTCATCCTCCTGGTTCTCGGCCTCCCTCTCGCCAACACGCAGGAGCATGCAAACACTCAGACCCGAGCCTGGGGCCAGTCCAAACCCTGACGTCTCTGTTGTCGAAAGATAATTTATTTGACCCGTCCAGCACTCACAGAACAGACAAAAAAAAAAAAAAAAAAAAACGCAAAGCAAAACACCTTGAAGTTGGCCAAAGAGGTATAAACGACACACACACACACCAACCCACACACACACCTGTTACTGCTGGGGAGACAGACTTGTATTTATTTCCACAGCTTTCATATGCACTTACCCTCCTCGCCTTTCCATTCTCTCTTCCTCACGTCGGGGAAGAAACACACCAGCTGACGTTCTCCTTCACTGTGATTGGCTGATTCAAAGCTGCTTCATCAAACTGTGCCCCCTCCCTCCCCCTACTGCTCTTCATCGTCACTCATCCTCCTCGGTTCCCGCGCCCTTCCCATGTTTTGCCTTCTTTTTCCCCGCCACTCTTAAACTCGGTTGTTTTTTTTGTTTTTTTTAGTTTTTTTGTTTTTTTTTCTTCAGAATGAAGTAATGAATCGAGGGTGGTGGCAAGATGATATTGACCGAGGTTCACGTTGAGACTGTTTCCTCCACTGAAACGATTGAGGAGTTTCTGCTTGTCGCAGATTTAAAAGGAGAAGAAGAGAAAAAAAAAAGTCCCTCAGGATCAAAATCATTTACCAGCACTTTTGGGAACATAAATGCATGTTTGAACCGAACCTGTGTTTCATTTTCCCTTTTAAAAACTTTCCATTTGACTCATGTTTGTGATACTGCAGAGGTATCGGTTAAGGTTACATAAGCTGCTGATGGATACATGAAAATACCAAGAATTTGAAGGTTATATGATGTTATAGTCACAGTAGAAAGACTTGTTTTGAAAATATATTAAAAAAAATATATATATATATATAAATGAATATGTCTATATATATCTCTAAGTAAAAGTGTCTGATGATGATGGAGATGAAGAGCATGTGGTGGAGGCGGAGGGATTTCTCTGGGGGGGACGGGACGCACCCCGTCGAACCAGAGGCTGAATTCAAGAAAAAAATATATATATTTCCATCGATATCTCTTCAAAAAGACATTGTGGAAATTGTATGATATTGTATTTATTTCATTTGATTTTTAAAATTCTATTTTTTTCTTTCAAGGTCTGTATATATTGACATTAAAGATCATATGGACATGCATCGGCTGTCGTTCACTGATTCCGAGTCTGCTCAGGCGACAGACCGTCGACACGGCAACGGCTCCGGTTCGAGGAGATCCTCCGTCCGTGTCGACATTAAATCTGAAGATTTTGTTACCTGGAGACAATTGGAACCAATACTAAATGTACAAAATTAGCCAGTAATGTGGAAAGATGTTGGGTTATTTCAGTTTGTTAGTTTAAAAAGTGAAACTAAGATTTATTAAAGGGGCGGTATTATGTCTTTCCAGGTACATGGTGCCATTTTATAGCAAAATCAAGTAACTATCGGATTATGAAAAATCTATAACATAACAAATGAGATTTTACCTCCTAATTTAACGCCTTTAAATTGGGCCTCTGCCTCTTTGAGAAGCTGCTGCTCTTTCCGAAGCTCCGTCTTCAGGAAGTCGTCATTTTGCCGTTTTACATCTGTTCATGAGCGCCGCAGATACGCAGTTCTACCAGGTGTTTGCTAATTGCTGCTGGCTAGTCTGAAGGAGCAGAGTGAGGGCGGGGTGCTCTGAGCTCACCATGGAAACATGACAGAGACATCACTCGATGAGACCAAGGTTTTAGGAATCCCTGGATGGTTGCCACGGGAGATTCAAGGATTCCTCTAAACTTTCATGAAAGAATCAAAGCGACACTCCAGGTGTGTGAAGAAAGAACAACTTTATAACATGACGTAAAGCTTGTAAAAGTCGATTTTTTAAATATATATATACTTCCCCTTTAAATTATGGGATTCCAATCATATTTTGCAGGCTTTGATCTTAAGGAATATCCAGAATTTAGTTTATACCACAATCCTGAAGCCTGAGAGAGATTAAATGTTACATTATGACCTATATATTCATATGCTGACTTGACTGATGTCCATCTGCCGCAGACATCCTCAGGAAGGACGCTTCTCTGGCGATGAGATGTCTCTGAAACAGACTCACTTTGGGTAAGGAGAAAAAGTGCTGCCCTGTTGATGTTTATCTATACAGATAAAAGATTTGATCTGAAATCCAAGGTTTCAGAGTCTGGAGGAACAGTCTCTGCTGGAAGACAAGATCAATTACTTGAGCTACACTTTTTGCTATTGTGTAAAAGTTAGAGCGGGTCGAATGCTTTCAGATGAGAGGGTGAAAGTTCAGTTCATCTGAGAATCTCTGGTCCGACCTGTAGGATACAGAAAGCGGCCGCATTGGCTCCAATTTCTATCCATTTCCCAAGTTGATGTACACTTACCTCAAGAAACCTGAAGTTCTGCTGATGTCATTAAAAACATAGATATCGATGGTAGTTGGGGGCGGGGGGGTTGTATAAACTTTGCATTTTGCGAACTTTGCAAATATTTTCCATGGACATCTGCAGCAGAATCAAAAATGCCAAAGTCCTGGGCAGTGGCGCGAAAAGTGGGTATGCACTGAATGCAATGCACGAGAGGGGGCGCAAAAAAAACGATGTACTTTCTTTTCCTTGTCAGCATTTTATATACTTAACCGCTGTTTATATGAAATGATCAATAACAGAGGAACGGCACTGATTAAGCCCCTCCCCCACCTTCCCATACAGGTAGCTTGGGCACGCGCCCCTTCAAGAACGCGCTGGGGCGCGTTTTTTTATTTTTTTTTTTTATTTTAATTTTTTATGAATTGGAATAAACTCGACAACGGGGAGCTAAAAATGGGACGACAGAAAAAAAAAACAAACTCCGGGGAACAAAACAGAAAATGGAAGAGGGGGACGGATAAAGAACGGACACTGCGCAGCCGCGGTGAGCTGCTGTCAAGCCGCGTCTTTTTAAAACGTCCAGCCGATAGATACTACACCGTCCTTAGAAGTAAAACCTTTCACTCTTTTTTTTTAATAACCCTGTAGGAAGCAATTTATTCACATATATGTACATTTATTGTTATTGATACTTTAATTAAAGATGAGTTGTACAAGTTTATGTCATGGGGGGTCGATGACATGTTTGCATACACCTCAGAAAGTATGTAGTTGTGAAATAAAATGTCTTACAGACGGTGAACGTTGGAAGTCCAGAAAAATACTCGTCTCTTGACGTTTATTCTAATGAAGGACCGGGGAATCATTTCTGGGCAGTTTTTATGCTTTCCAATGAAGTAATAGTTTCCATTCAGCTCATATTTTGCTTCTTCCTGAGGAAAAGGTTTGGCTGCTGGACGCGTCAACTGCTTGTTGCTCACTATTGGTTTACTTTAGCTGGACCAGTGGACAGCTCTTTAAAAAAAATATTGTAACATTTAGAGCTGTCAAATACAAAAACAATTATATATTTATATATAATTATATATAACTTGAGCCCATTCCACATCCTCTCTTTCTGCTCTGTTCTTTCCTGCCTTTAGTTTCCTCCTCCTGTTGCAGCTGTAACCTGCAGTAACATCAGCCACCACCAGGTGGTGCTACCGCTCAGTTCATGGTGAGTCCCAGCTGAACACATCATGTCCCGGGCCTCTTCTTTCCCTTTATGTAAATTATCAGTCTGGCCTTACTTCCATTTTGTCTGACCACACACTCACACACACACACACACACACACACACACACACCCTGCTCTGTGCGACCCCCATGAGAATCTGCGCCTCCTCTAAACAATGGCTCCCCAAAGCACCGGTGTGTGTGTATCAGAGCTGTCACATCCAGACAGCAGAGGACGAGGATGTGGTTGGGCACGGAGAGCAGATGGATTGACGGACTGGTCCCATCAGTGTGCAAACACACCGACACACACTCCGGCCTGGAGAGCAGCTGTTGTACCCCCTCCCACTTCTTTTCTTCTTCTTCTTCTTCTTCTTTCTCCTGGATGAGACGCATTTCGCAGTCAGCCCAGGAGCTGAGAGGTAAACAGTGGGGCTAATTGCTTTGACATACTGCTCTTTGTTTTGGCCTCCTGGCGCCAATCAAGCACTCGCCTAATAAGTCTGCCTGGCAAGCAAAAAACAAAAAAAACAAAAACACACTCACACACACCATGTCCGCGTGCTCGGACAAAGCCCGACTGCGTAACAAAGTGTCGCGCTGATATTTGCAAAGGGTTCATGTTTGCTCATCACTCAGAGTTCCCACACACTGCTGTTGAGACTGGACACACACACACACACACACACACACACACACACACCTCACTCAGGTGTGAATCTATTTATCCTCATTAACAAGCCTCTCCCCAAAGTCGGCCAATTAACACGCGCCTCCTAATGAAGCCATTAGCTGTCAGATGAGGTAGAGGCAGCGCTTGTCATCAGTCCACTCTGTGTGAACGCGTGCGTGCGCGTGCTTTTTGGCGTGCGCGAGCGTTTGTGTGTGTGTGTGTGTGTGTGTGTGTGTGTGTGTGTGTGTGTGTGTGTGTTGCTAATAAAAGCGAGGGAATTAATGGAGTGAGCGCGTGTAATAATGAGTTAATGTGGAACAAGCAGGACGAGCAGTGATCAGCCCTCTGTTTCAAATGAAGATATCAGACACAGTGATTTACTCACTCTGAGCCACAAACAGACCCGTCTCCCTCTTCTTCTTCTTGTGTGTGTGTGTGTGTGTGTGTGTGTGTGCGTGTGTGTGTGTGTGTGTTGGGGGTTAACAGACGTGCCGGCAGTCTGGGCGCGACAGACCTCCTCTAAACACGCTAGTTAGATATACGACCTCTTAATTTGCGGGCGTGCAGCCGTGTGTGTCCACCTAACATCAGAGCGGAGCGCGCAGCCTCAGAAGAACAAACTGCAGTTGTCACTTCGCGTTCCTTAATGGAGCAATCACGATGCGCGCGCACGACAGAGGCGGCGGCGGCGCGTGGCTTTAACAGTAACACTGATTGCCGCGGCCACAACAGAGAGACGAGATGAGACTACAGAGACACTTCTTCTTCTTCTTCTTCTTCTTCTGACACGTTTGCAAGTTTTATGAGTCACTGGAAAGTGTAAGAAATACTCGCAAAAGCGTTGGTAGCCTTTAAAGGGGCAGTGTTATGTGAATTTTATAGAGCTTTATGTTATTTTATATTACTATTGACTCATCAGAAACATACCCGGAGTGTTGAGAAACTCTGTCGTCTTCCATTCCAGGAATTCTGGCGTGCAAAAAAATCCCTCCTGGTTTCACTAAACACCACCTTGGTGAAACCAGCAGCCTTTTACACAAACCTTATCCTCCAGACTAGCGGCAGCAGCAATTGGCAAATACCTGGTGGAACTGTGTCTGCTGAGCTCATAAGAAGAAATGGAAGGCTTAGCGGAGGAATAGGGAGTGTAGGACAGAACAGGAGCTTCTTAAAGAGACAGTGGGCCAATTTCAAGTCGACAAATTCTGATGTCAAATTTAAGTCATGTTTGATAAATCCAACATTTTTATAACAACTGAAAGTATCGTGCTTAACTGTGCTATAAAATGGCACAATGTGTCTGGAAAGTATATAATACTGCCCCTTTAGTGGTGCACACAAAGCCGGTTTTGTAAACCATTACATTTAAGGTCTATGTGAAGGCAGTTGAGGGTTTATGAGACGCGTTTCTCGTGTTTAGCACCAGGAGATTTGAACCATTTGAAGCTTTTTTACGCGTGTCCAATGCGTCCCATGCTCCACATCGGACTTCGAATGTCAACCAGTTGCGACTGACACTCAAAACGCGTTTGGTGTGAATGCAGCATTAGTTTGTTTCTATGTTACAACCAGAAACTTCGATGTGTTTTATTGGGATAGATCCAATTAAAGTTGTGCATAATTGTGAAGTGGACGGTCACTTTTGCAATCAGGAATCCTGAAAACATTTGCTTTGAGGTAAAGCTGTGGGGAAGTTGGAGCAGTCTGGTAAGAAAATCTGCTAAGTAGGGTCTGCAACTAACAATTATTTTAGTAATTGATATTTTGTTTTTGATGATTAATCGGCAAGAAAAATCTGAACATTCTGCAGACATTTTATTTAACCACTGATTTTTTTTTTTCAAACAAAATTAGAAATATGTTAAAAGGTGCAAATAATTAAAATAGTCTTTAAGCTGGGTGAAGGTCAAACTATCACACTGTCCATATGTTGAAACAAGGTGGTGGCAACGTCATGCTCTGGGGACAGGAAAGCTGGCCAGAGTTAAATACACGCTTTTAGAGGCTCGTAAACAAAAAATAAAGTACATCTCTACTCTTCCACTTCACATTTGTGCATTACTTTCATTTTTATCCCACATGTGATCCCCATGAGGTGCATAGCAGTTGGTGAGGCGAAAAGATTTGAAACCAATTCAAGGGTGTGAATACTTTTTAGAGAGCTGTGAAGCTGCAGACTCAGAGAAACGCCACGCAGGACGCAAAAACTTGAGAAACCGATTTCTGCCGATTTCATTCCTCTGTCTGTTTCGGTTTGATTTTTATCTGCTCTCCTCTGGATTTCTCTGCCCCCCTCCCCCGTCAAAAGATGCCAACCGAATACATGAGATTGATTTTCGGCTTCACCATTAATCCTGTTGCACAGCTCTCTCTCCTCCTCATTCACGCTGCTTCCTTTCCTCCTGTCTTTTCAGCTCCACTTGATTCCGAGCCAAAGCTCTGCTGATGCATTATAAATACAAAAAAAAAAAAAACAAAAAACCCAGCTCCTCTGCCCTCAGGTCAGTTACCAAGTTTGGTGTTTTTCAGCATGAAAAACTGCATGATTAAAAAAAGAAGAAGAAGAAGAAGTAAAGTAAAGAGCCTGGGCGGTTTGAAAACGTGCTGAATAAGTGAACTCATCACGCTTTGCAACAAGTGTGAAAGGCTCCTCCGAAACTGTTGCGCTCGCGCTGTTTAAATATGTGTTTTGAAATAAATCCATCACTCCCAATTAAATTGAGGGGCGTCATGTTTTCACTCCGGCTGGATTGAGGGAAAACAGGGATTTCTTCACCGGTTTCGCCTCATTGGGATCAATGCTCTGATTTCTGGAGCTGATGCTGTTTGATGTTTAACAGCTGAGCTTCTCCAGACGGATTGTTTTCCTAACACATGATGTAAGATTTATTCTCCGGTGCATAAAATGGTTTTTGTACAAAATGCTGCTTAATGCACAAGAAAAGTGCTGTAAAACTTTGTATTTTTATAGGAACTATCTTTCAAATTTGTCCCCTGCTTAATGCACAAGAAAATACAACTTATTAGTTTCAAGGCGGCAGAATTAGCTTAACTTTTAACCAGGTCACCGATTAAGAAAATCAAATAATGAAGATTTTTTCTTTTGCTTTGTACAACTTCCCTTGAAATATCGATAACATCAACAGCAGGTCGGTATCAGTAACTGAGATTAACGTGATGAAATCGATATTTAGTTTCTTCTTGAAATTTGAGTTTATGTTTGTATTGTGGTCTCTCAATTCAACATCAAAAAAAGGTTTCCTTGTGTTGGCCCAGGGGTTAAGCACATATGGAGGCTTTAGTCCTTGACGGGGCTGTCGCAGGTTCGATTCCCGACCTGGTGAGCTTTGTCTTCTCCTTCTCTTGTTACCCTGTCAATTCAATATCAAATAAAAGTCACCAGAGCCAATAAAAACTTTTTTTTTAAAAAAAGGTTTCCGTTTGATTTTCCTCCAATTATATTTGTTTGCACTTTGATTATTTAGTAAAAATGTACAAAATCATGACAGCACTTCTTCAAAGTATTTGCTAGATACCTGTTTAGCCTAAATTATGCCCAAGATTGGAACAAAAAATAATTCAAAGGAAAAAAACACCAGAAAAAAAACAACACTTTTTTTACATATACTTATGTAAAAAGTATCGGGATCGGTATTGATGATGCGGTTCCTATATTTACTTGATATCGGACTGAACCAACATGTGCAGTTTATTGCACATCTCCAGTGAACACGACGGCACAAAATATAACTTTTAGGACCTGGTATAAGAACGTGGTGTCGCACAGAAAACGACTCGGCAGGAAACAAGTTCACACCAGAATGTTTTGTATGCAACACCGACCCAACGTGGCTGAAGGCCGGTGTACCAGTGGCGTGGACTCACAGCCTGACTGCCACTCTTCTGTCCTGCACTGACAGGTGGGCGGCGGCGACCCTGATGGAGAAGAAACGCGTCCATTTGGATTGTGGCAAATGAAGAAAATTGTCACGAGAAATGTCAACAATCAGTACGCCTGACTATGAAATCTCTACTGTCTGCAGGCACAGGCCAGAATACGCAACGTACGCCATTGGAAAAAAGCTCACAACTAATAAAGTTTCCTTTCTTTTTACGTCTATGTGCAGTTAAAAGCTCTTGGGAGCCCCCTGGTGGGCTGGAGACACTAAGCAAATAGAAACAGACAAGTTTATTTATTTTTGCTTTTTTTTGTGCCTTTTGGTAAGATGTGCATTCTACTTAATTCTTTACAGTCTTGTCGTTTTGCGTTCTTGCTCTTTCTTTGTACATAACTAATGTTCCACACTAATACGGAAGAGCACTAAGCTACAGCAGATCCTTTGGTTTTGAGAGAGCATATGAATGTATGAAAACACATTTATGACTGGTTGATCACAGACAGTTTTCTCTAACAACCTCCCAGCTGTCTCTCGCGGTTAGTTTTTTCTTTTTTCTTCCCCCCCCTCTTCTGTTTGGAGCTGCTGCTCTCCAGCAAACAGACTCCAGCTCCGCGCTGCTCTCCCGTGTAATTAAATCGAAACGGGACGCTGTTTTGTCCTTTCTCTGACCCCCTACTTCGCCAGTGTTACTGTAAACATCACAGCTCGCTGTGTGTGCCGTTTTGCCATCCTGGAGATCCTGTTACAATGAATAAATAAATAAATGAAATAAAACGAAAGGACATTTTGTGAACAGGTGCATAAATAAGATGTGTTCACGGTGAGCAGCTCTGGCTCTCTGCCGCTCCTTGTCCTTGTCTGATCATCAGTCACTTAACATCTGATTCGGGATCAATGATCTGCTGGAGAGCAGCGCTGAGTCACACAACTTGGGGGGGGGGAGATAAAAAAACAGAAAAATTAGCTGAAGGTTATCGTTTGACGCTTCTGAAGTGCGCTTTCATCTTTCACCTGGTTCTTGTTTTTCCTCTCGGTTCTCTCAGCCCGGCTGGTGAATAATTCACACAGAGCGGGCTGGTTACTCTTCTTTAAAATAATGTTCGGGTTTTTTATTTGATTTCTCTCTCTGGAAGAGGCTGAAGGGACGCTGCGCCCCCTCCATCCTCCCCTCCATCCCCCCGGAACCTTGGCTCGGTGCTGCTCGTTTCCTCGGTTCTTCCAGGGTTATGTTGGTTCGTCCACACCCCGAGAAATCCGGGATTATTTCAAACTAAAACAGATGGATGGAATCAATCAGCCATGCTTTTACTTTTCTACATAACCGCCCTCTTTCACCTCCACCCTCTCTCTCTCTCTCTCTCTCTCTCCCCCGCCCCCTCTCCTCTCCTCTCCGGGCTGCAGACTGAGGAGATGCATAAATTCAAACGCATTAGTATTCCAGTCAGGCTCTCCATTTCAAGGCAAGGCCTCGCACCCTTCCGCCTCTCCTCCTCTCCTTCCCTCTTTCTCTCCTTCCTTCACCTCCTTCCTCCTCCTCCTCCTCCTCCTGACCCCGGATCTATTTTTGAATGATTTAAACAGTCGCGCATCCACTGGGGTCGACTTCTTCTTCCCATCGCCATCCCTGAATTATTTTTACTCGCGGCACCTTTTATTTATTTATCTATTTGTGGAGTTTTGTTGTTTGTTTGTTTTTTTGTTGTTGTTGTTGTTGTTGTTTTGTCTGGTCGGTTTCGCCCTCGCACGGCCAATTATACACACAGCTGTAGTCTTTGAAATGAGATTCATCTGCTTCTGATTGCGCGCGCGCGTATGTGTGTGTGTGTGTGTGTGTGTGTGTGTGTGTGTGTGTGTGTGTGTGTGTGTGCGCGCGTGCGTGCGTGTCATTGTGTGTTTTGCTGTCAGGCCCAGCAGCCCGGGCGATAAATCACGCATGTCTGATGGAGCAGGGCAGAGGGCCCGGACAATAAGGCTTCAGCGTCAGAGAGGAGCGCGTGAGATTTGGCTGTGACACACCGAGGTCCCACGCGAAATGTTACAGCTGTTCGTCACGTGAAGGCTTTACCTTTTGACACGCAGCAGGCTTAAAGGGTGCGTGTGTGTGCGTGTGTGTGTGTGCGTGCGCGTGTGTGTGCGTGTGTGTGTGTGCTGATCACACCGTTTGGGAACAAGTTGGTTTGTTTCATTTGACATTTTTGTGGCGGATTTTTTTTTACTTTTTTTAAAAAAATTTTTTAGCTTAATTGCTTTTGTTATTATTATTATTTATTTTGTAATTTTTATTTTATTTTATTATTATATTTGATCAAATATTTTTTAAATAGAAAAAAAATCATAACCAAACAGCAGCAATAATAATAATAATAATAATGACATTAATCATTTTTTCCAACATTTTTGACGTTCTAAATATTAAAAAAATATTTATTTTCGTAAAGATACTCCTGTACTGATTGCATACTATAAATAAAAAAAAAACTACTCATCCTACTAACTACAAAATAATAATAATAATAATAATAATAATAATAATAATAATAGTAACAACAACACATGTTTGTAACAGCTTTTAAATTCGGAATAAATGCTGAATCCCAGGAGTTGGAAAATAGAAAAAGCCCCTTTTGGTTTCACCCTTGAAATAACAACAAAGGGTGCAGTGAAAGTTGACATCATTCTGTGAGCAAAGCGACTCTTTTCTTCTGATTGTTGCCCGTAAATATAAATGTAGCCTCGTGATTATTACATGCCGAGAATTAAAATGACCAGTTGTTATTTTGAAACCCAACGGGGACGCGAGCTGCGACGCAACCTGTAATAATGATGATAATAAGAATAATGATGATAATAAGAATAATAATTCCTTAAACATCCAATTTTCCTGTGGACAGTAAACAATTGTACCAGGAAATTGTTTATTACAACATACATTGTTTATTTCAAAACATAATACAAGCTTTATACTGAAAATAAATAATTACTCGAGCTGTCATCGAAATTTTGGAATAAAAGCGCCCAAACTGTTCCATCTGACTGAAAATAGGCTGGGTGGTTTTCTGTTGTTGTTTTTTTCTTCTTGTTCTTCTTTCTTTGCTTTTTTTTTTTTTCTTTTATTATTATTATTTCTTTCAAAAAAAAAATTTGCTAATTAAGTGCATGGATAAACTAACAATAATTTGCTTTAAATTAATGACTCGAAAAGTGTAGATATATATTTATATATATATATATAAAACTGTACAATATCGGAGAGAAAAATACTGAACCGAGTATAACAGGAGTATTGGAGATTATAAAAACATTTTGGGGGTGGGGTGGGGAGGGATACTGATCGCACAGTAAAATTATAGGCAGGTGTCCAGCGTCGTTTAGCCCCCAAACAAACCCCAACACTTCTGAATTACCCCCGGCTCTGTTTGTCTTCAGAGTCCGAACACAGTTTCTGTGGTCAGAATAAAGGAAAACAAAACACAACAAACAACGAATTCAAAAAAATAAAATAAAATTAAAAAAAAAAAACAGATGAGGATGTGAGGGAGAGGCGAAAATTAAGAAAATAATAACCCTCCAAGTGCTTTTATGTTGCAGGATCACGACATCTGATATCATGTATTGCATATGGGGGGGAAAAAAAACAACATAATTACAGATTTGTTGTAAAAGACAAAAAAAATCGGTTAACTGAAAAATGATATATTTTCTGTTTTTTTTTTTTTAGTTTGACGCCACTGATCGACCAAATGAAACAGCATGTGTGTGTGTGTGTGTGTGTGTGTGTGTGTGTGTGTGTGTGTGTGTGTGTGTGTGTGTGTGTGTGTTTGGAGGGGTGGTGGGGGGGAAACAAGTCAAAAATAAGACATCAGTTCCCATGTTAGCAATTATTATAGCTGATGGGAAATGGTGACACAAACCAAAGGCGCTGGCAGGTGTATAATTAGGCACATTTTTGTATTTATATCCGTGACGGAGGAAAAAAAAAAAAAGAAAAAAGAAAGAAACAAAGCGAAGCTCCAAAAAGGATCTGAAATGTGATGTAATAATGCCCTCGTGACAGTTAGAAAAAAAAGGGACGAAGGCCGAGCGGGTTTCTCTGTTCTTCCTATTGGATTTCAGTGCTGGCGGCAGCGGCAGGAGTCTGCACCGGGACCGGAAGCCGGTCCACCATCCTGTGGCGCGCTCGCGTCCCTATTCGCTCCAGAGTCCGTAACCATGGCGGGTCCTCCTGCTCCTCCTCGCGCGGTCAGAGATCGTGGCACGAGGACGTGTCCCCCGCGCTCCCGCTGTGCGAATAGGGTCCCTCGTGCGGCGGCGGCGGCGGCGGCTCCCCGGGCGGCGTCATCCGCTTCTCCTTTTGCCGCCGGTTGCAGAACCACACGCGCACCACCTCCTTCTCCAGCTGCAGCGAGTCCGCCAGCGACGTGATCTCCTGCGCGGACGGCTTGGGACACTTGAGGAAGTGCGTCTCCAGGACCCCCTTGACGCTCACCTCGATGGACGTCCTCTTCTTCCTCTTCCTCCCCTGAGCTGCGATCTTGTCTATGCTGCTGGAGCTGCCCGTGGACGAGTCCGCCTCCTCCAGCCACTTGTTCAGCAGTGGCTTTAGTTTGCACATGTTCTTAAAGCTCAGCTGCAGGGCCTCGAACCTGCAGATGGTGGTCTGGGAAAACACGTTGCCGTAGAGCGTGCCCAGGGCCAGACCCACGTCCGCCTGCGTGAAGCCCAGCTTGATTCTCCTCTGCTTGAACTGCTTGGCAAAGTGCTCCAGCTCGTCCGAGGTCGGCGTCTCCTCGTCCGAGTGGTCGTGGCAGTGGTGCCCGCCGAGGTCGCTGTGCTCGGGGCTGAGCGTGTCCCTGAGGCCCGGGTGCATGCCTTGGCCCTGGGGGTTAGCCGGCGGCGACAGGCCGCCGTGGTCCAGCATGCCGTTGACGGTGAAGCCCGTCTGGGAGTAGATGTTAATCTGCTGCCCGCTGGTGATGGAGGAGTTGTGGGACACCGGGGTGCCCCAGGCTCCCGGGTGGCTCCCGTGGCTGTTGTGGTGCGGGGAGTGATGCGCGACGTGCGGGGAGCGGTGATGGATGATGCCGAGCTGCAGGTCCTCTCTGCCGGGCTTCACGTCCTGCTGCTCCATGGAGGACCAGGGGCTGCCCTCCGACAGGCTGCTCGCCCATTGGTGCCCGAGGGGGTGCCCGTTGCTCTGGACGCTCTGCAGGTAGTCGCTCTGGAGCAGCTTCTGGTGGCCTCTGTAGGGGCTCGCGGGCTGCATGGCCTGGCTGTCCGCGTGGATCATGGAGCTGGGGCTGAGCAGGGTGTAGGGGCTGGAGGCAGCTGTGGCCATGCTGGCTGCTGAACCCCACTAATGCTACTGAATGGAGGCAGCGGCTCAGCCTCTGACATCTCCCTCTCTCCGGAGCCCCGTCTGCAGCCCGGCGCTGACTGACAGCCTCCGCCGCCACTCACGCGCCGACGGCCGACGCGTCTCCGCCAATGACGTGCCGCGAGACTCGCCGATGCCTCCGCCTTCTGGAAGCGGAGGCATCGGGTTACCGCGGAGGCAGTCGGACCGGAAGTGGTGTCGTGCGGCACCGGTCGACTGGGTCCGGCTGCGGAGCGACGGGAGCATGGAGCGCGGTTCCTGTTTATTAATTAAAGTTTCCAACTGATTTACGCGCGCCTTTATTGCTGCTCCCGTCACCCTTGAGCGCGTGCGAAGAAAGGGATTAAAGCGCGACGGCATTTCTTAGACGTGCCAGCACTTAAATTAGAGGGATACAATCAAACTAAGAGCAGTTCTCACTGGTAATTATTAACTTAACAAGGGAAGGGAATGATCAGGTGTTTGGTGGAAAGTCGCGTTTTTACGCATTCTTTTACGCACAGGTCACTTGAGAACCTTTGTCACAAAACTACAACAGCACATTGCATAAAATATGACTCTCAATTTAATATTGAGAAATTAAATCTCAATGCTCTTGAGATTTTATTTCTTCAGAATAGTATATCATTTTTGCTCGACCTTGCAAATAAATACAAAGTGTGGAGTGTAGTTTATTTTTAAACAGCCCCTTTTACTCTAACACCCCTGAATAAAAGTCACCTAATTTGTACACAGTGTGACGATGAAGGCAAACGGGGAATCGGGTTAAAAACTTGACCCTTATTTTGAACAGTAAAAAGAAAACGCAGGGCACCACAGATCAAAAAGGCAGTCAAGGATTAAACTCTGAAGAAGCTTCTATCAGAATCTATCAGAAGACTCATCCCGATCAAGACATCCTGACTGTAAAACATGGTGGTAGCGGCGTCATGCTGTGGGGAGGCTGTTCCTTCCTTAGGAACAATGAGAGTTGAAGAGTCAAGCACAAAATCATCTGATACTGTGACTAACATCCACCTTCCAGCAGTACAAAAGTCTTAAAACCTATAGAGCCAAAGCTGGCAGCTTTTAGAACTTCTTTAGAACAAATCTACAAAATATAAAATTGCATCTTCCATCCATATATATGAATCCGTTAAGAAAACAACAATAATAATAATGACAATACAGACCTTTGGGCACTTAAATAACTTAGAAACAACATAACATGTAGGAGAAAACATAAAATACATATATATATATATATATATATATATATATATATATATATATATATATATATATATATATATATGAATCCGTTAAAAGGGACCAGTCAAATCCTGGTCGAGATGCAATTTAAGAATCCTTGGCAATATTTCAAAAATGTATGTTTACAGACACTTTTCATCCAGGATTCAGGATTCTGGGCATTAATGTCGGCCTCTAAAAGCCGGCGGACCCCCCAGAAGACTTGCAGCTGTGATTACTGTGGAAGGCGGTTCCACGTAGCAATCAAAGCCCCACGAGCACAAACACTGTTCCTGAAAAAACATCCATTTGTGACGCAAATTTTGTAGGACACCAGTCACATAAAGAAGTGCCTTATATCTCCGACATGTAGCGGCATTTAATCTATTTTCAGATTGTATTGATATTTATTGATGCTTTTATTGAAGACAGTAAAAACAATCCCGACAAAAACTGCAGTGTGAGTTAAGTTTTTTTTTTTTTAATGAATTAATAAAAAATAAAAAAACAGAATCGGAATTTATCTTGACATCGATAAATTTAAAAAATATCACGATAAACGATAGACTACATTTCCGTATTCAGCGATCGCCACGCGAAGGATTCAGCGAGTTGTAGTCACTTAAGCAAAGTCCCTCGCAGTTATTATGCACCACTTTTGCGTCTCTCCCAGCTAATGCAGCTGCGTGATTGCATTTGCCATTAGCGGGCTGCGTCACCGTCCCCCTTATTGGTTTGAAATTCCATTAAACATATTGCTCCGGCTCCCAGGTTTAAGCTTGACTTAAATTTGCATACATTTTCATACATTTAGAAGAAGTAAAAAGAAGGCTGCGGCAGCCACCAGAAAGTCATTAGGGGAGCGGAGAGAGGCACAAAGCTGCACTGACGGAGAACCGAGGAGGAGACCGGGGCCGCGGGGTGGGGGGGGGGGCGAGGAAAGAGGCCGGAGGGGCTGGCGCCGGGACGGGAGAGCAGGCCGGCCCGCTGGAGGGAGGACGGGGCCTGGGAGTGACAGAGGCAGAGAGGAGGGTGAATAACGGAGCCGTTACTAAACTTGTCCGAGCAGATGGGTGGGAAATTTAAAAAAGAAAGAAAGAAAAGAAAATGGTATGTTTGTTTTGTTCCTGGTCTAATTCCTGCGCCTGAATTCTTTATAGCCGTTCTCTCTGGATTTCGGCTGAAAGTGGCTGAATATTTGATGTGAAAGGCGATGTTGTTCCACTGGCCCAGATTTGGTGAACCGGGTTGCTTCGTTTGAATCGTTATGGGATGGAAAAAAAAAAGAAGAAGAAGAAGAAGAAGAAGCGGCGGCGTTTGTTGTGAACTCGCACCACTATCGACGGCGGCGGTTCCCCAATAAGGGACCCGCATTTTCATGTCATATGAAATGACACGCCTCGGCGAATGGAGTCTGTGGAAACGGATGACAATACACGCGCGCTGAATCGTTTGATCCAAACTGCTCAAATTAGACATTTCAATGCGGGAGAATTAGGGGGGGGGAAAGGGAAAGGGATCGCATGTTTGCGTCTTTTATTTCCCCAAATATAAAATTTGCCCGTGTTTGCTGTGGACTTGGATTGAGAGAGAGAGAGAGAGAGAGAGAGGGAGAGAGAGAGAGAGAGAGAGAGGGGGGGAGGGGGGTGGGGGGGCGTTTCGCTCTCCATAGTCTAAGTTTCTAAGTGTAACAGATGCTTCTCTAGAAACGCTCCTTGTGCCGACTCCCTTTTATTCGCGTCGACATTTTTCTGCCGCCGAGCGCGTTTCCATAGCGAGGCGAATAAAAGGCAAATCCCCGCTCCGCGCCTCCAATAAAGGGCCCATTCACAGATAACCCGGGCCGGCCCCGCTACACTTGCAGCCTCCCCTCCATACAAGGTGCACATTACTGGCGAACAACTGAAACTAATGAGCTATCATTTCTTTAATTTCGCCTTTTGTGGGGTGGGGCGCTTGTCTCGCGCTTGTTTATCACTTTTTTTTTTTTTTTGGTGTTTGTTTGTTTGGTGGCTGAGGGTGATTTTTTTTTTTTTTTTTTTTTTAAACGACTGTCTTGTGACTCGGGCGGTTCATTCGCAGGAGGGGAGGAAAATAAACGGATCAGTCAGCAGTAAACTGCGGGGTGTTGGTCCAAAAATACAGCGCGAGAACAGATCTGTTAGTGCAGCAACTGTGCTGGTGCTTGGTGCTGCTACTGATGCTGCAGCGATGTGCGTTGAATCAGTGTTTCTCAGCTCGGCTCAACAGGGAAAAGACGTGCAATTAAATCAAATTCAAGTCTGACCAGTTTTGAAACAATTACTTTTTCTGACAAGGTTTACTCACGTGACAGCTGAAAGCCATCATGCTACTAATGATGCTCTGTCTTATTTTCTTTACTGTAATGGCATTTTTTTTTGTTGTTGTTTTTTTTGTTTTTGTTTTTTTTGCCTTTCAGTTGCAGTAATTGAAAAATGCAAAACAAATTATATATATATGTATATACAAAAAAAATCAGGCAACAACAGCTGAGTAAAACCAAATAAAGCTGACTAATGGACACGTGTCAGTTTAATCCTGTTTAAAAATAACCAATAAAAAAATTAAGTACCTTGTGACTGCCGTGTTAAACATTAGTCAATAAGTAACAATCTTAAAAAAAAAAAAAAAAAGAAAGAAATAAAATGAAATGAAATAAAAAAAATTTCAGGAGTCCAAATTGCTAGCTAGTTTGACATTAGCGTTAGCCAACTCAACCGAAGCTCGACGCAGACTCAAATTCCCGGAAACGTTGTCAACCGCCAGGTTTCACGACGCCGCTCAGCTACTTCGACCTTGACAAATTCGTTACTAAGTTGAACAAATTCGTTACCAAATTGAACAAATTCGTTACCAAATTGAACACGTTCGCCTCGCCGCTCTCCGCGGGAAACCGCGCGCCACGAAACGGGCTTGCAACCGCTTGACTCTGCGTCTTTGTTTGGGTTCTGATCAAAATGTGTCGTGGTCAGTGTCAAACTTCAACCATCTTTGAATATTATCATTGAAAACCCAACAGTGCTTGATTTAAATCGACGATAATTTAAATGTCTGCTGCGACTGTAAGAATTCGCTTTTTTAGCTAGTTTCACGTTGGAACTGTTGTTAAGCTAGCTAAACCTGAACTCAAACTTTCAGTTCTCGCCCCAGTACAAAACTTGAAACTCTTTTAAAAAAAAAAAAAAAGCCTTAAAACAGTTTTATTGTTGTATTTATCCTCAATAAAATCAACATAAACATAAAACACTCAAACTAGAAGGTAAGAGTAGCAGCTGATAGAACCGACATCTTTAGTTAGGATTTGTTACTAAAATGACTGAAACATAGTTATTACTGATATTCTTTTCTAAAAAGTAAAAAAAAAAAAACTGTGATAGTTAATATTTAATAACCTCTGTTTTTTTTTAAAGAGACAAAGTGCTACCAGCTTTTTAATTAATACATCAATTAACACGATAAAGATTAATTAGAGCTTTAGATTAATTGTTTCACCATAATTATTAAGTAACTTTTTTTTTTTCTTTTTTTTTTTTTTAGCATTTGTCAAGTTAAATTGCCTCTTGGCTGCAGCTCTTTTATATTCTATCAGGAAATTTAAAAGCATGAGCCCAGACCTTAAGAAAACCTCACATATAGTGTATATAAAAAGGTAAACATGAGAACGTTGGTTTGCGTTAATATCTCAAACTTCCAGGGTTTGTTCCTCAGAGAATCCACACTGAGGTTCAGCTCTGTTATCATCCCATCCCCTCCCTCTCCTTTTGAATTAAGATTAAAATGAGTTGTTTATTACAAAAAGCGCGTCTGAATTCGGCTGGGCGTTTTGTGCTTCATTTGGATAATTTTTTTTTGGGGGGGTTTGGGGGGTTTTGATGTTCCACCCTGCAGCTTCCAGCTCTGTGCTGCGGCTCCCAGATAAATCAGGCTTTAGTCTGCTATTGAGAGCGCCTTGGGCCTCGGGGCGGGACCTGTCACTTTCAGTGTCGTGACCTTTCTGGAAACTTTCCCCCAAGGAGCCCAAAATCTGCCCCATGCCGCCAACAGAGCAAGGCCACATATTTATTTATTTATTCACATACATTTGGACACAAAGAATATTATAATTGCTACTCTTTTTTTTTCTTCTCCCCCCCGACCCACAGTGAGTCAACCGGAAAAAAGACAAAAACAACAACAACAAAAAACCTCCCTAAAAATACATCGATGTTTTGTTTTCGTCTGCTCTTTTGAAAATGAAAAACAGAAAGAAAGAAAAAAAAAAAAAACAGAAAAGGGCCCCTTTGTCATCTCTCAGTCTGAACTAAGTTGTTCTGCAGGCTGCCAGACAGAAAAATCGATACTCCCATTAACCCGTGACGTCGCTAATAAAGGACAGCTCCAGCATGTCCAGACAGGACGAGCCCCGGCCTCACGTCGTCCTCTGTGACAAGCTGTTTGTTTTTTGTGATTAGCCCGACTCTAAAGCGTCGCTTTAAAGTGTCGGGGAGCGAAGAGTCGGACACAAAAGTCCCATCTGCTCCTTTTTAATGCTCACGTCTGTGTGTCCGTCCAGAGGCCGCGAGGTGCTGGAAACACGGCTGGACTGACCAGAGAGCGGCTGCGTTTGTTTACTCTGCCCTGCCGCACTCTGCAGGCTTTGTCGAGGTTAGACACACCTGTGTGTGTGTGTGTGTGTGTGTGTGTGTGTGTGTGTGTGTGTGTGTGTGTGTGTGTGTAGGATTTGACACACATCCAGTTTCAGTCACTTGTAGTCACCAAGAGACGAATGTACACAACTTTCACTTTTAGAGTTTGAGGTGTTTCCTTTAATTTTTTATTTTTCTGCTCTTTTATGTCTAATGATGACGTTAGAAAATTTGACGTAGTTTATTACTAAATAAAGGCCAGACGCATTAAATATAACTTACACAGGGGACGTTTCCTTCAGCATAACAGGGTTTAGGTCTGAAAGTGCATGAAAGTACTTTTTAAAAAAAATATTTTTTTTTTTACCTACTTTAAAAACATAAGTTTTGCTTGTTTGTGAATTAAACAAAAGTGGGGTTTTACAGGAGGACAAAAGTTTAAAAGACAATTAAAAGAAACAAACAAACAAAAAAAAAAGAAAGAAGAAAAAATGAGAAAAAGGAATAAAAGAGCAGGAGATAACATACAACCAAAAAGCCGAAATACACAATAGAAAATAAAACAAAAGATAGAAATGAAAATAGTAAGAAACCATCACATGAAATCCAGAGGAAAATAATCTTTAATAAATGTTTGCCGTCCGAATTCCAAACGAGGAGAAATGTCTGCCTGAAAACAATAAATTAGAGTTAAAATGAAAAGTTTTAAATACTTCATACTTCGTAAATTACATAAAGTGGTAATACAACAATAATAATAGCAGTAATAATAAAAGTTCCCATAATTTACATAGGCCTCACACGGTAAAGCTTGCTGATTATTTATTAGCTTGACCTGAGGGACAAAAGCCGTTTTATCAAGCTGCATAAAAATAAAAACAACTCCACAGATTCAGTCTAGACAGTGAAATTAAGCCCCTACTTTCAAATTATGCTGCCAGATTAGTCATTAAAACAGGCTGGGATTGAGCTGAAAAGCACTTTAAAGCTTCGACGTGATGCACTTAGCATTCCAGTTGTAATGCAAATTCCTGCATCAAATTATTTTTGGGGGGTTTTTAAATGTTGTAAGAGGAAAGGTTACAGGTTTGACACTCAGAAAACAAAACCAACCGTTTGGGAAAATGAAGTTGTTTTAATCTGTGAGGATCTGAAACAGCTGAGAGTCGAGGGATATTCACTGCCGGTGTGTGTGTGTGTGTGTGTGCGTGTGTGTGTGTGTGTGTGTGTGTCTGCGTGTGTGTGCGTGTTTACAGGTGCTGCCGGCAGCAGAGGCTGGTGCTGCAGGGTCACAGAAAAGGAGCCATGTTGGTTTCAACGACAGGGACGGAAAAGTTTACCATCTGTTAAACTTCAAACCACTCACATAAACACAGAGCATCCTGCTCAGAGATCACTGAAGAGGGGAAAAAAGAAACGTAGAGAAACATGACGTGTGCTCTTCAGCACCTCCATCCCCCCCATCCTCCTCATCCTCTGCCGAGCTTGAGAAGAGGCTCTTCGACGAGGCCTCTGATGGCACCTCGGAGCCAGATGAAGAAGAAGAAGGAGAAGAAGAAGAAGAAGAAAAAAGAGGCCAAAGTTGTTGCAAAAACTTCCCACATGAAATCGTCTTTCCTCCTGTGGCTGCCTCCTGGAGAAATCTCGCTCACAAGTCAAAAATGTGGTCGATGTTTAATGAATGGCCCCCGTGAGTTTTATGCAGGATGTGAGCAAGTTCTCTGCCACTGCTAAACAACCAGCCGACATACTTTCCCCCTGTGGAGCACACAAACCCACCCATCCACCCACCCATCCACACACACACACACACACACGCACACGCACACGCACACACACACGCACACACACCGACAGGTCCCTCTGAAGGAGCAGGCGGAGCTGGCAGTTGCACATCTGCATTTCAAACACAGACTCTCTGGGATTCATTATTAATTAGCCTGCTGAGCCCTGGAGGACTGGTGATGCTGCCATCTCTCTTACACACGCAGAAACACACACACACACACACACACAAAAATGCTCAGACACACACAGATGCACACCTCGTGACCCCTTTGCCCCCCTCTACACTTTAGAAAGTCCTCGGCTGAATACCGAGCTGTGCAAAGAGCGTTGCTTTTCCTCCCTCCCTCCAATCACGTCGCGTCTTCCTAATGCCCGGTAAGGATGATGAATTACACCAGCAGACTGCGTCTGAAGCCGCGTTGTGTTCACAGCAGCGAGAGAGAGAGAGTCCGCGGCGAGACGCGCCTCACGTCGGCGTCGCGGGAACCTTCGGGTGTTCTGCCGTCTCGTCTCTTTGAAGCGGACTGAGTTGCGTTTTGTTTCGCCTCTAATTCGGGGGCCGAGTCTTGGTCAGGCGTGAGGAGCGTCTCCCGGGAGGGGTAAAGGGGGGGAGGAAAAAAGAAAAAAGTTGGGGTTGTAGGGGGAGATGTGGGTGGAGAGGCTGGTTTATGAAAACAAACACGTCGCAGGGAAATAAAATAAGTCCGTGTTGCAGGTTTTGCGGGGATTAGTATGCGGGGAGCATCAGATCCTGTCATACTTGTGACTGGATTGTGCGGTGACTGCTAACGCGGCAGAGGGGACGCCATCCCATTGGCTCAGACTGGGAAAACGCGGCGCTTGTCTCTTTAAAAGCCGCACTTCACTGTGTTTTACTGGGATTTTAACGCACGTTTTTTATAAACGGAAAAATGAAACGTGTTCGCATCACATTTGTATTCAGCTGCTGCTTCAGTCAATACTTTGTAGACGCAGTTGCAGCTTTGGGATGTTTTTGCACAGTGAAAAAAAAATAAAATAAAAAAAATGCCCACGCTCAGTCAGATTGCACCTGTTAACAGCAGGTTTTAAGGTCTTGGCTTTGACTGGGCCACTCTATTCTGTCAACACGCTCTGGTCCAAACCAATCCTTAGCTCTGGGTTCGTGTGCAGAGCTGCTGTTTTGCTGGAAGGTGAGCCTCTGCTCAAGCCTTAAAGTCTCTCGCAACCTGAGTTTCTTAGAACTGCCACGTGTTTTGCATAATCCATCTTGTCTCTGCACGCAGGCTAAAATAGTTAATATTTTCCTCGCCTAACCAGAGAACCGTCGTCCACTTGTTTTTCTGTCTCCTACAAATTGCTAACAGGACTTCTTATGTCACTCTGTTAAAGGGGTGACATATCACGTTATAATGCTGTCCCATCATCATAAACATACCTGCAGAGCTGCCTTGAATATTTCCTGCATGTCTGAGAAATCCTTGAATCGTTCAGGATTCCCTGAAGCGCCTTCCCCGCTCAGGCCCCTCCAGACTAGCGGCAGCAGCAATGAGCAAACGCCTGTTGGGACTGCCGGTCTGCTGGGCTCACTTCCACTTCTCACTCCGACGCTCCTAAAAACTGCTGCAAACGGCATAATGGAGAAACGTGTCAGAAAGAGCAGGAGCTTCTTAAAGAAACAGACGCCCAGTTTAAAAGCGTTGAATTGCGAAAGTCAAATTTTGTTCAAGTCGTGCTGGACATGCGCAGCACTTTTGTAAGAACTGAAGGTGAGCTACAGGATTGTGCTGTAAAACGGCACTATGTGCCTGGAACACGCATAATACTGTTCCTTTAAGAACGGTTTTCTTCTTGCCATTAACGCCACAGTTGTGTAGTTGTGAATTATAACATGTCCTCTAACCTGAGCAGCGGCTCCCTGCAGCTCCTCCAGTGTTGCTCAGGTGGACCCCACATATTTAAGACTCTTATTTGCCAAAAAGAAAAAGAAAACCATTCGCGCCACAATTAAGAGCTATTTTGATCTTGGTTTGTTGGGAGTTACAGGTGGGCAGCGTGTGATCTCTCAGCACACATCATCACCTCTCCGCCTGCTTCCCTGCGGGCCCCGGCGCGGCCCCCAGCCAGGGTCAGAAGCTCTGGCAGCAATTTGAATGTAATTGCATAAGTGAGCAAGACACCGCCATCATCGCCGTCTGCCTCCCAACTCTTTCATGTCGACTGGGAGCCGCTGCTCAGCCGTCACTTTCTATCTCCATTCAAGCTAACGCGGCTAACGGCGCAGAGCTCTCACACGCTGCCGCGAGGACCAGCGGATCGGATTCACAGTGCTTCCTGGTTTCGGGGACGGGGGGCGGCGAGCGGCGCTCCGCCGACCGAGCGCCGCTTTCCCTGCAACACAGCCCGGCCTTTGTTGGGACGCAGAGGGAAGAAATCCGGGCCGATCGCAAGAAATCTGCACAAATGTTGTTACAAGGTCTCGCTCCGACAGGGAATTCTCATTCCCCTCCACCACCGCTTGGAACATTCCCCCCTTTCTTTCAAAGAGTTGTGCGTGTATGCTTTTTGGTTTCGTACCAAATCCACCTGGAGTCTCGGAGCAAAGAATAACAAATACGGGAAACATTTCATCCAGAATAATATGTTTATCCAGAGACCTGTGGACTTTGGGAGGAATGGACCCCCTGTGATGTGGTCTACTGCCAGTGTGTGTGGTGTGTGTGTGTGTGTGGGTTCCTGTGTGTTTGGGTTGGACGTGTGAGACGGGTGAAGAGACTCTCCACCCCCCGGGGCCAGGAACTCTGGGTACAGAGGAAGAGAGACCAACACACTCTCAGATTTCCAAAGGGTGTGTGTGTGTGTGTGTGTGTGTGTAGATGTGTGTGAACGCTGATACGTATCTGTGATACAGGATGTGACAAAAAGTGGGCAAACAGGCAGGGCACTGATGTGGTGAAAACTAGAAGTATCTCAGCTATGCTTCCTAAAACAGAAAAAGGCGATTTCCTTTTTCACTCATTTGGTCTCAAAAACCTCCAGGCCTTTTGGAGAGCAGCTGCGTTACTGCTGGGATGAAGCCACACAGAGCTGGACACGAATAACTCGCGTTCACATGGCAACCCCATCACAGGCATTTAAAGTCGCATTTTTATTTTCTCACTCACAGTTGGTCGTTAGCCCGTCCGCTAACAGCGCAACGACTTCTGATGGACGAGACGTCCCCCTCAAACCTGATGATTTTCATTCCACCGTTTTTACG
This sequence comes from Poeciliopsis turneri, assembly GCA_922788865.1. Classification (NCBI taxonomy): domain Eukaryota; kingdom Metazoa; phylum Chordata; class Actinopteri; order Cyprinodontiformes; family Poeciliidae; genus Poeciliopsis; species Poeciliopsis turneri. Next base: position 762,958 of record CAKLNU010000953.1, read on the forward strand.
TCTCTGATGTGAAAGGAAAATAACCTGAAGTGAATTTACAGATGTGTTCAGAAAACAACAAATAAAACGTCTGTTTCCGGTCCTCGTGTCTCTGACTTCCTTCAACAGAAATGAGTTGAAAGTCTAATTACTGGCTACAATAAAGTGAGTTTAAATGTGGGAAAGACATGACATTGTACTTTAGTAATGAAGAAAGTACTGGGGAAGAGCTCAGCATACTTTTTGCAAAAGAAAAGAAAAAAAAACAAAACTCGAGGAGGTAATTAAATGCGCACCTAATGATGCGGAGATAATGGTTCGTTGCTGTTGCTGCTCAGTGTTCACATTAGGGTTAATCAGGGACAAATCATGGAAATGTTCTGGCTCGGCACATTTTACTGATAATTCTGAACCGATGGCGTTATCTATATCCAACAGTAAAATAATCGCTATGGACCACACAGGCTTGTTGGGGTTTATTTCTCAGTAGTCGTGCAAAACGACAAGAAGTGTGCAAATCGCAATCATTCCCAGTGGAAAATGTTCATAAAGGTGATCAGACCAGGGCAGGAAAGACGTTTTGGGAGGCACAGCAAAAAAATAAAATAAATTTATGGTAAAGGTTGCTCTATATGTCTTTTCATGATGTGAATGGAGGCTGGGGGTTAGCTGAGTTTTTTAAGCAGGGGCCCTGGGCCCCCAGGACTCATCTTGGGGACAGCACTGATCATTCTGTCTCTTCTGTGGAGGTGTGTTAATAACTATCAACACATATCTTTAATGATGACAAATACCATTATCCATGTATTTTAATTATTGTTTAATTTTCTAAAAATCTTCCACAAACAAATAAATACAACTACCATTAATTTTTTAAAAGTTTTTAATTTTTTTTATTTCAGCGGTTACATTTTTTCTACCTGATGTTCATCAAGGTGTAGAGTTGGGATTTTCTCTGCACATCATATGCTGTTGATCAGATCTGGTTTTTGTTTCACTGAGGGACCAGAGCAGACGCTCGGCGGTGACATCACGAGCAGCAGGGAGTCGCCGATTGGCCAGAGAAGCTCCGGTCACGAGTTCTCCAACACAGGTTTCACGGCGGTGACTCCGACCCGCTCTGCCGTTCCGACAGAAGAACAGGTGGAACAAGAGGATCGGATCAGTTCAACATGTGAACTTTTTCACCTGCATCCGAAAAGCTCTGTGTGACCCGTCACCCTGAGCGCTGAGAATGAAGCATGTCTGCAGGATGTGCACAGAATGTGCCTAGTCAAAGTCCCGACCTGAATGCAATTTTAAAAATCTGTGCCAAGACTTCAAAATGACTGAACTGTAAGCTAGTTTGGAAAGAAAAATAGAAAAATACACCCAGAAATCTGCAGTTCTATATCCCCCTTTAGTGAAGGTAGTTTTAAAGGGGCAATACTGCATGTTTTTCAGGCACGTAGAAACATTTTATTGCAGTCAAGTTACTATGCTAACTTCACTTGTTATAAAAATGCTGTATCAAATATGACTTGGAAGAAATTTTACTTTCTAATTGAACTCTTTGAATTTGGGCCTCCGTCTCTTTAAGAAGCTCCTGCTCTTTCCGAAACTCCGCCTTCAGGAAGTCGTCACAACATGGCTCCTCTATTAACCCTTCAACAACAACATTATGACATCATTCACAGCTCAAACATTTCACATGCTAAAAATGATTGATTCAAGTTAGAATCATTGCTTTTTAAAGCATTTGTTCTTCCTCTTTATGTCTCAAAAAGATTCAGGAAATGTGTTGGAAGAGTTGCAGCTCAGTTTTGGGCCGATTCTAACGAAACCAAACTCAAGACGGCTTCGATCCACCTCAGCTCAAACTCAGGTCCTTGTTGAGCTCCAGATGTTTAAAAATCTCTGTATTCGCCTACGCTGACCCGCTACAGGAACCAATCCTGACCCAATGTTCACAGAAACGTGTTATATTTCACAGCCGGGGCGGGTTGTGTGTATTTTTTGCATCTCTGAAGCCCTCTTTCTGTCGGCCCGTCCCGGTGATGTCATTGCCTTCGACGATGACGCTAATGCGGCTAAAGGACGCATCGGCGGGAGAAGGGGAAATGATTTTGAGAAAACAGGAGCTTCCTCTGAGACGAAGTGACTGCTGCTGTCTGTGACGTGACCAACAAGGAGTGCAGCAGCGCTGAACCCCGCGCTCTCTGGCTTCCCCTCTCTCCGGCTCCGACTCGGTCTCCTTGGCTATGAAAGAAGGTCTTATTGAAGCTATGTCAGCTGTCTCAAGGGCATCCAGAACAAAGATGCTTTTCACCCCTCTGCATATCCTCATCTCACCGCTCACATCCTCACCTCTCTCTCTCTCTCTCTTGTCTCTCCTTCTCTGCCTGTTTATTTGAATTCCCACATCAGGCGCGCGTCTCGTCTGGCTTTTCTTTTTTATTTTCCTTCTTTTACTTCCTCTCCCTCCTTCCCCCTTTCCCCTCTCCTCCTGGCTTTGGCCTTTTTGCTCCAGCTTTACGCGTCGGCCGCCGTAGAATAGCAAAAAAGCGAATCCTTCTGCGGGTTTTGGGCGCTTTAGACCAAAGGTGAGGGTGTATTTGTGATCATCTTTGCCTCTGGTATGTGGAAGTGTGGAAGTGTGTGTGTGTGTGTGTGTGTGTGTGTGTGTCTGCATGCAGAGGGTGGGAGGCAGGAGGAGCGGGATGTTGGAAGGCAGCAGCAGCTGGTGGAGATACACAGTGTCAGGGAAGCTCAGGGAGACACACACACACACACACACACACACACACACACACACACACAGAGAGAGAGAGAGAGAGAGACAGAGAGAGAGAGAGGACAACAGAGGATGCCTCCTTGGCCGGCTGCGTGGAAGGGGGACAGTGGAGCATAACAAACAGGATCCACCTTTCTGCTTGGCTAATTTTCCCCATTAAAACAACCCAGCAGGAGCCTCAGCAGTCCACCAGCTGGAACAGAGGTTATTTTAGAGCCCGTCTTTCACCAGGGTGTGTGTGTGTGTGTGTCACTTGCGTCTATTTTGCCGTTTGAATCTGGAGTTAAGGGAAGCATAAAGATCCTCCACAGGAACGGTTTCAATACACTGATATTAATTTCCTTCTCTCCGGTGATGCATAAAGAAATAAAACCTCCACAGTTGTCTCCTCTCTTCGCCTGTGTGTGTGTGTGTGCGTGTGTTTCATCCTGCTAGGCGTCTCTATAATGCGTTCGCCGCTGATATTGATGTATGTGCCCACATTTGCCCAGTCATCTCTTTATGTGGCTAAAGTCATCAGCCCTCCTCTCATACATCTCAGTCAGATCCTAAACTAATCCCCAACCCTGCTACTCTGACAAGAAAATCCCCGATTTTAATGCATGCACACACGTCTCTCTCTCAGCCCCCGACCACACACACACCCCCCCACACACACACACACACACACATGCCCTCAACTCACTCACTCACACACACACACACATTCACACTCCTTGCTTGTCTGTGTTACCTGCTTCCTCCCCCATAGTCTCTTTACCTTTCGTTAGAGCATGCTTCACACGCGCATCACGGTTTGCGATGCCAGGAGCCTCCTCTGTGTTTGTGTTGTTTCTGGAAATCTATCCTGTTCTAATATTTTCTTTCTCCTTTGTTAACTCAAGAGTTTGGCAGCGCACAGTCTCTCTCTCTGTCTCTTGTTTTTTTTTTTGTTTTTTTGGTAAAGGCTGGAAGACGACGTAACTCAAATCATGGAGGAGACGTCCATGATTCCATGATTTGAGGACAAAACATTCAAAGACAACATTCCTTCCAACTTCCCCCGTTCGGAAACCATTTGCGGTGTTGACTGGAGCTTCTCACAAATCTCACTGATCATGTTTGCCTGTTGCATTACATAATCGATGAATCGCCTGTTTTTGTAGAGTCAAAATATGTTACAAAAAAACAACAAGTGTTAAACCTGGCTGTATTTGGGGGTTAATAACTGGGAAATATACATATGAATGTAATTTTACGTGAATATACCACAGAAGAAAACCATTGAAAGAGTGCGTCTGCCTCCACTAAGTGCTAGCTGCTTCGCGGCTAATGCTAATGTAGCAGGACGAACACCTGCTGCATCTCATTCGCTCCCAGCAGGGGAAAAGTGAGAATAAAAAGAGGCTCTTTAGTTTCCATGTTTTCCGAAAACCTTCTAAATAGTCCAAAATCCCGACAAACTGATTCTCCTGTTGCTGCCGGGCCAGAAGGAGCGCTCCGCTTTAGATTTGGGGTTCAGTGGGCCAGCGCCGTTTTCCTCAAAAGTTTTCACGGACTCAGATTTATTCGCGTCCCAAATGGACAAGTGTGAAATTTTAAAAAACAAAACACAGCAGCGCTTTAATCGCATTTAATGTGCTGTGGATTGACTTGATTATATATTTAAGGTAGCTAAAATAACACAATAACAGTCTGAAAGGTGTCTTGCACCCACTGATTACAAGCCCATTAACCACTAGTTAAGTTTTTTGCTCTAATCACGCTGATTGGCTGCACTGTTTTTTTTTTTTTTGTGGCGGTCGAAGATTTTCTGAACACTTAAAAAAAAAAACCCAAAACCAAACATGATTTAACTTAAGTTTTTTTTATCAACCGGTTTATCAACAAACTCAGTTGGTTTGACACATGGACAGATTATTTAAAAGCTGCACATTCCACCAAAAGCTGTAGATCTTCATCTGTTTACTTAGAAACCGTTGTTTCATTGAATTTAATCTCTGCAGCCACTTTTAACTAAAACGTCAGACTGCAGATTGTTAGATTCTCCCAGAGCTTTGAGTCGACTGAAGGACCCGTAACGAGTGCACTAAAAAAACAACAAAACCTTCAAATCCTGTTAACCTTCTGTGGCAATATTTAAACGTTTGAAACTCTTGACTTCTGGATTTCGACAAACTTCGGTGTTGTTTCAGGGATATGACAACCTTTGACCTTTACCGTTTGACTCAAATGTTTGAAACAATTTGCAGACACTTTGTAGATCTGCTCGGTGTTTCCTGAATGTGGTGCAGATGTTAATTAGACGCGTTATTTTAACTCGTGACAAAAAACAATGGTGTCTCTTTTTTTTTGGAAAGCTTAGGTTTGTTTTGTTGGTAATAAAATCTTTGCCACATTCCAATTATATATATATATATATATATTAATTAGTTTCACTGTATATTCATCTTTCCCAATATTACATCCTTAAATTATATTAGGGTCATAGCTATACTTCATTGAAAAAATAAAATAAAATAAAAAATACAGCCTGAAGTCAAGATTTAATTTTTCCTCCTTTTTTTGCCCAGCAGGCATCTTGCCGATTTTATTTATTTATTTTAAACAGGTCTGAGGCATTTTCTGGGCTCCAGATGGATTACTTTCACCGCCTGATAAAAAAACAGTGCAGTCTGCCAACAGATAACATTCAAGTAACATCCAGCAGAAATGTAGGAAACACTTTTAACAAATCGGCTCCGTTTAAAAGCCTTGGAGAGACTCGCGCCGCCCAGATCTCCCTCCGTCCTCCAGCTCTTGCAGAGGCGATTTGAATAAAAGAAAAAAATATATATACATATATAATAATTTACATAGGTCATGACCGCCATGCAGCTCTGAGCCAATGGGAAGGACGGCAGGAGACGTCTTAAAGACAATCCTGTGTTTAACTTGTCCTTTACTAAAAGCCCAGAGATCCGAGATAAGCTTGCGGTTTTGCTGAGACGTTCGTCAAATATTCGTGTAAACAATGAATAAACACGGCTAGCTTTATTTAAATCAGAAAGACCCGATCACCCGATCCCGAGATTACCTGTCAGCATGATAAATTATTGGCTGAAAATTAACGGTTATCTCTGTGGAATCACCAGATGGCCTCTGGAGCTCAGAACGGCACAACAGCAACGCGTTGCCTTTAATCTGTTAATAGAACAAACAAAAAGAACTGCCAAAAACTCAAAAAACTCCAGCATCTGCATGTAATGTTTCTGATTTGGTGGTGAGGAACTTTATTTCGGGGAATCAGAGTAAAATTGAATGACATGTCACCAAGAGGTTCATTTATTTCAAGCAAATCAGTTGACAGAAACGTCCTGTCTGTCCAGGACCGACGCTGAAAAACGAAAGCATTTCTTCCTTTTAGGATCGACAAGTGCAATCCTTTACCATCAGGAAATGTTGTATCAACGCTCCAGACCCATCAGGTTCTGGTTCTGGTTCTGCATCCCCCGAAGCAGAACCAAACGAGGAGAAGCAGCTTTCAGCTTCTACACACCACAAACCTGGAGCAAACTCCCCCCCCCCAAAAAAAAAAACTGCACAAACAGCTGAAACACCAAGTTCCTTTAAATCTCGACTGAAAACCCAGCTGTTTAGAGTTTATTTGTAACGTAATCAATTACAAACTTAATTTGACTTAATGTCATGCTTCTGAAAAGTGCTGGGCAAATAAAATTTGATTGATATCAGGAAATCCACAAAATGTAGTTTAAACAACCGACTGTCTCTGCGTCCAGGACGAACTAACTTCAACAATAAACAGTTTAATGCAGTTTTTTCTTTTCTTTTTTTTTTTTACGTCGAGAGGATTTTCAGAGGTTGTAGTTCTCGGCAGCCTGTTTGTGAAGTTAATATCTACACGGGACGGTTTCATTTAAACGTTAGATTTCGTTTCAAATCTAACGTCTCCTCAGATTTGAAACGAAATGTCTCGGCTCAGGCAGGCGGAGAGGCGTTTTGTGCAAGACGCGTTCCTCGTGTCAAAGGTTCATCTGATGTCACCAGGAAAGAGATTTAGCGTTTATTTCTCCTGCCGTCTGCCAGATATTTAAGAACCAGCAGCCGTATTTGCGTGTTGTTATTGCAAACGCGTAATGCAGATTCTTGTATCCTCCGGTCTTATTTCCCAGCGGGGCAAAAACGAGGATTTGATCTTTATTTTAACCGTCCGTTTATCCCGAGATAAAAGCAGGAACTCTTGCTCCGGGGTATGAAGCCACGTCTGAAAGCTCAACTCGAGGAATCTCACAGAAATTTATCTACGTGTTTCATTTAAAGCAAAACTCTTTTTATTTTTACACTACTTGCTCCATAAGCTAGTTTAACTGAGGTGAAAGCTGAAGTGTTAAAGTGACCAGTTTTCTCCACTTGAATGGAATCACCCCCACCTGTTGCTGTTACTGCTTTTCAGCTGGCTGAAAGAGGAATGTTGTTTTTCCACTGGATGGAAAAAAAGACAAGTTTGCTTGTTTGGAAATGCTTCCAGTAATAAGAAACACTTCATGACAGTAACCGTGCCTCCGCTTCTACCTGAAACCACAGCAAGCCAAAACCCGACTCTTTATGGCACTTATGTAACTCCATAAGGAGCAGAACAGTAAATATATCATGCAGAACAGGCTGTGACAAAAGCCAGTTTTTATTTTCCCAAACAAAAACCTCTGCAGTCCACTGTGAGTTCTTGAATTGAACCTAAATCATATGAATTAGGTACAGCCTGCGGCGTCTCGCTCGAAAACCACAAAGCCACAAAAACTAAATCATGCCTTCAAGAATTTTACAAATGCCTGCATATTGATCACTTCATTTCCTGTTCGTTTCTGAATTTTATTGTGTGATAGCCCTGATAATAAAGCTACTCTACCAATCAGACTTTACTTATAGAGCAGTTTTCATGAGCCAAGGAAAAGAAAACAGCTTTAGAGGTGAAAAACAGAAGGATGGAGAAACACAACAAAATGACCAAACTAACTGATTAGAGATACAAAACAAATAATGTTGTCATCAAAACTGTGAAGAATTGAATTGAAAGCTGTGACAATTAAGCATGGATATTAAAAACGACCAACATGCCTATTTATGTCTAAGAAAATAAAACAACAAAGCAGCCGAGAACAATACATGGCAAAACCTAAGCAGCAAGTGACAATATCATCAAAACCGCATGTCAGTAATTACAATTATTATCAGCAGAATGATCCTAAATATAATAAAGCAAAAATGAAAATATGCATTTCAGCTCAAAGCCAGACTGAATACGGCTGCTTGCGTTAGAAATGTCTTAAAAGCGCATTACCCCTTTAATTCTGCCGCTTCTTCGGATTGCCATTATCACACCCGCTAAGTGAATGGACTGTCTGTGTTTACCAGAGAACAGCAATCAGGTGCGGTTGACCTTGGTATGTGTGTGTGTGTGTGTGTGTGTGCAAAAGGAAACACACACACACACACACACGATGAAACTGACAAATGGCGGTACAGCAGCTCACTTAGATGGTAAATGTGTGTTTGAACCAAGCAGAGTGACGCTCGCATGCGCAACACTTAGTGGCGGTCAATGATAAAAGATTGATTTCATCCTCTTTCTCTCACACTTTACAACACACACACACACACACACACACACACACACACACACACACACACACTCACATAGTGCAATATGAGTGATGCGATTCAACACACCTCTCGGCAGCCACTCTGCTTTCCATCCCGCCGCCTGAGCAGAATACTAATCACTGGATCACATTACTGAGAGCAGGGAGAGAGGTCTCTGCCACCACATGAACACAAAAAAAAAAAAAAAAAAAAAGAAACGGGAGAGAAGAAGCGCGGAACGGCGCGAGTTATATCAGATAACAGAAACATAAAGGTGCGCGTCACAGACTGCGGCCCGGCTCGCGTCTGCGCAGCCTTCCTGTGAGCAGCATGCTGATGCCGCGGCTCAGAGATGAGTCGGTTCTGCCGAACTGAACTGCTGGGTCTGGGAGTCCAGATGAGATCTGGAGCACAAGGGAAAGTTTGGTGAGACCAAAAGAAAAATGGAGCTGGAGGCATGCGGATAAAATCGTAATGAGCTTACCGTACGGCCAAAGCTGGGTTTATGGGGAACTGTGAAGGTTTTCCAGCCAGGTGAGGCTGCAGCGGCTGGGTTTTCTTCACTTCTTTCTCTAGCAGCTGAACACGTCAGTGTAACATTTCTAGTCAAGTTAAACCAAGCTTCTAAAAACGCTTTCCAATATATTGTTCATGAAGCTTAAAGTAAATGTAGCGAGAAGGCAGAGAAGAGGAACGGCAACACTTTCCCACTGCTCACAAGAAAGACAAATCCAGTCATTTGGACATCGTCCCAGTGGAGGACGGCGCTGAGAGCTTTGACTGGGACGCTCAACAAGCCGCCCTCTTGACTTTTGCCGGCTAACTCTGTTTTATACTGCAGCTGCTAAGCTGCGGTATAAGCTGCTGAACAGCCAGCAACAGGCTAGTTACCTGAGCAGAGAGCCTGACCGCTGAACCACCTGACCGCATCAAAGTGTACTCTCGATGTTCATCGGATTTCAACCGAAAAGGTCACGCATAGGTCACGTATGGACCAAGAAAACAGCGAATTTGGGTCGTTCAAATAAGAATGAGTAAAATTGTACGCTGAAGACATTTTACTACTGACTCTATTGGTTGTTTTTACGCATCAACAGGAATAACTGCTGCTTTTCTGCGTAAGACAGCGACTCTGTTCGCCCAAACCAATCAAACCGCACGAACGTGAAGCTGACCCGAGTCTAACTCGAGCCCTTCACGATCCCATCCACGCATGTTGACTACGACGTGCAGACGTCGCCCAGATGTGATGTCATTTTTGCAGCTCCATGCAGTTTCATTAAACCACAGTACGTTCTTATGAGGTGGGTATCATTTTAAAGTTTAACACATGGCTGATTTTTTATGCATGCCGTCTTCCATCTCCCATTGAGGTCGGTGTCCAGTGCAAGGACGTTCCCAGTATGTCCTGTGGGTAACGCTCTACTTCCTGTGCAGGTCGGCCAGATTGAGAAGCACCGAGTTTGAAATAATCTATTCCTTTAGTTTTTCTGGGTTTTTTCCCCCCTATGCATTCAGACGTTGTAGGTGTTGGCAGATGTTATTGCTGTGGTTGTGCTGGGTGGTATTTGTTACATCAACACACATGTCAGAAGCCGAGGTTTAACAGTTACACAACGCAGTGAAACAACACGGGAAATTTCATTCGCTCTTTGCTGTCAGATTCATCTGGATCTAATATTGCGGCCAAAAAAACAATAGCTCTGATAAGAAAAGTACGCGCTCCGAAACGCTTCGCGAGACCAGAGTTGCTCGTGTCGGTCCTGATCAAGACGTATTTGGATATGTGCACGTTTACATGTGTTACGCTGAGACTGAAAGAAATTAATTTACCTGAGAAATACTGTGGGCACTAAAGGGAAAAGTGAGAGCAACGCAGAAAATAACTGCATATGGGAAAATTGTTTTTGCAGAAATTGGGGAATGTAGGATCGGAACACCAAAGCGGTTTATAGCAGCATAATTAAACTACATGTAACCCCCCCGAACCCCATGCTGAGGGTGTGTGCGAGCAAATCTTTTAGCATTTGCAGAAATGCTTAAAGATATCAAAGCGTGTATTGATTTGGTAAAAGCCATGTGACCTCTTTAAAGTTGGGTTCTACCCAAAGGAAGTTGTTAGTCTTCAAAACGCGCCAGACCCTTTCAAAAAATGTTCAGAAAAAGATAAATATATTAAGAAGTGTGAACGTTATTGACCGGCAGGGTGACACAGGTTAACATTGTCGGCTTATCTCCGGCGGTTCTGTCCTGTTGTTCCTCTGCGTTGCCCGGTGATAAATTGCCGGGTTGTGCCCCGCCTCTCGCCCAGTGACCGCTGCAGAAAGGCACCAGGCCTCATGACCCAATAAAGATGTAAACAATGGATGGATGGGCGTATAAAAGTAATCTACAGCAGAGTTGATGTCGTGAAGCAGCTGAACGTTTTGGTGTTTCCGTGGTTGAAACGGCACGGAAATTGAAGACTGTTGAGGGAGTCGCAGCGTAGCATAACCTGATAATGTTATGATAGGGTTACTGCTGCAATATTCGAGTGTCAGTTGCACTGAATCTATGTCAATGGCTTCTGTGTGAAAATGTGCAAGAGTATTTGTGCTTATAAAAAATCCCAACATTTGGTGCAGTTCGCCTTCACCCTACGTCGCGCCAAGAACCTCTGAAGGAAACGACACAAAAACCTCAGAAGACACTTAGTGCAACTTCCTTCTTCACAAAATGAAAACAGGTTTGAGGAGCATCATATTTGTAGGATTTCTTTCGTCTTTGGCAAAAGGCCACAAGCCATTTCTCCCGCTAGAGCTAGAAATGTGCGTTTGTTTTGTGTCTATATACCCAGAATGCACTGCGGTATGGTCTGCTTCCTGCTTTTGGAGTTCCGTCCGCTTGCATTCGAACCGCACCAGAGTTCACTTCCACCGAACCAAAACCTACGGTTTTTAGGCGGACTCGGGTTCACATCAGAGTTCGATGGTGCGTTCCCGTCTCCTCCAACGAATCTGACTCTCAAGGCAAGCGAAGGGCTGTTGTAATGTGAATGCACCAATGAGGGCAACTTGTGTTAGTTACATTTAGTCTCTCTCACTAGTGATTATAAATACTTTGTTACGAGGAAAGTCTAAAATTAGAGCTTCTCTCTGATCAATCTCCTTCCACATTAGTATTTTCCACGGAGCGTTGTCCTCTGTTCTCGGCCGACTGTATGAATGTACAAATACTCACTCTAAATCTCACACGTTCTCCCCCTCCTCACCATCCCCCCTCCCACCACCCGCTCCTCCCTCACCTCCACCCCACCCCCCCAAAACCCCATGCTGAAGCAATTATGTCCAGTGTGTGAGTCTTCACAAGCAGTGTGAGGGTGATTGATGATGCTGTCAGCGCAGGGAACATGTTTTAACGTCAGAATAATCTGCCTGCTAATATATTACATCCACTGGATAGGGTTCAATCATTACTAATAGCACTGCTAAGTTGGTGAGAGGGGGAGCACGTGGCTCAGAGGGTGTGTGCGTGCAGGTTTGTGTGTGCGTCTCATTAATCAGAGAAGAGGTGTAGGCAGAGAAATCTGGTAAGGCAAACTAATAAACAAGTAAGGAAAGGAGAAAGGTGTTTACCTCTTACATAATTACCCCTCTCGTATCCTACAGTCGGCGAATCAGCCGAGACGCCGCCATTGTGAGCGCGAGAGTCTTACCACCTCTCGGTATAATGTCGTCTTATGATATGAAAGGGCCGGGGAAGAATGGAAGCACAATGGCATCAGACGCCTGAGAGAGAGGCAGCCTTGTGGTGTCTAATCCGTGCTGTCTAATCTCTCAAATTGCTGTGACGTTTGATGAAGGAGATCCAGTCGGGAGCAAGGAGAGAAGCAGCCCCGGTCCCACTCGCTTCTTCTCCTTCCCTGTCTGTCTTATCCGTTCTTTTTTAGTTCTTTGCTGATGTGCAGAGCAAAGATCCAGCTGTGCGCTCCCCTCCTCTCAACTCCTGAACAAATCCGTCTTTAAATACGAGCTTGGGTTGTTTACAGCAGCTCCCTGCCTCCAGACACCATCCGTTCGGTTGACATTGCCCTCTTATCTGCCATGCATCCCTCCCCCCCGCTTGCTTTCTATTACCACAGTCAGGTAAAATATGCATGTAGCCGGACTTGTATGTACACAAGCATGTATATTTGAAAGAAGGAAAGGAATGGGAATACACTATGTGTGCGTGTGAGTGTGCATAGGGGGAAAATCTCTAGGGATAGGTGGTATATTCTGCTGGTGTCAGCTGGCTCCTGGCCTGCAGATTTATATATATGTGTGTGTGTGTGTGTGTGTGTGTGTGTGTGTGTGTGTGTGTGAGAGCGTGTACATGCAAACAAAAGGCACCTCTCACAAAACACCCCATAAACAGATTAGCTCGTCTGCGGTGAAACAAAGGGTTAAGAGAGATTGGAAATTTCACAGAGAAGGAGTGGGTGTGCGTTTGGGTTGTGTTTGTGTGCCGCGCGGAGGGTGAGCGGGGGGGGGGACTGGCGTGGCGGTGGAGCGTTGTGATCCCTCTCCCTAATACTGTGTGGAGAATCTCCTCGCCGGGCTCAGCTGCCAATTCTCTGCACTGTAACAGTCCCATTCTGCTCCTCAGCCCCCGTGAAACAATGCAGCCATGCTTTCCTGAGCATCTCTCCACACAAAGAGCCGCGGCGCTGAGACAGACGCTCCGAGTGAACTGAGACAGTGCCGGGACAATAGACTAAGAATGGTTTTGTTTGCCATTGTGTTGCGCGTTTGTGAGGACAAACAATCATAATAATAATAATAAAAAGAAAGAAAGAAAAAAAAAAAACGGTCCTGAGGGATGAGCGACTTTCCGCTCCATTGTTGCAACTTTAAGAGGATGTGGCGTTTACAGAAGGAGTTAGTTTTGTTGGTCACATCTGGACCAAAAATGGATCTTAAGCTCTTCTTTTTCTACATGGTTTATCCTCTAGGTGGCTTCTATGGAGTCCAAGGACTATGGAAAGCTGAATGGCCACAAACAAATATAATAATGTATCCTGCTGGTGGTTGTACTGTCTACTGGTGGCAATGAACGCTGAGACAAGCTTCCCCACCGGACTGCCTTGCTGGAACCCCGAGCCAATCACGACATCCGAAACAAGCCCTTTATCTACAGGGGCTTATTAAGCTAATTGAATTAGCATGTTGTGATTTCTGAACCCAAATACGATTAGCCTGTTATTACCGTGTTATCAGGGTCCCTTGTTACAGTAACAGCAGGTTGCTTTTGGCTGTTGCCTCGGCTCTTTTTCTCTCGCTCATCTTCGCGGGGTCTTTGGCATATCAATAAACTCACTCCTGATTTATTAGCTACCTGGCACAGTTAGAAACAAACCGAGGATGTGAGGAAAAAGTGTGTGGCAAAAAACCCCACTCAGATGTTGTCAATGCGCGTCATTGGGGCTGCTTATGACAGAGCTGCATCAAGCAGACTTAACTTTGAATTGACAGATGATGATGATGATGCATGGCTGACATCAGTGTTTTGCCAAGAACAAAAACATTAAGAAGTGTGCCAAACATTTGTATTTTACCCTGCAGAGTCTGTGCTTTTCAAAACCACTTTTTGTTGCAATTAAAGCTGCAAATCTTTCAGCAAAATAGAATCTGACTGATGTAACATACTGTTGCTACACACTATTGTACAGTAGGTGGCGGTATGCACCTTAAAGTTGCTTGCGATCCGCCATAATAGAAAAGAAGAAGAAGAAGAAATCTTTCAGCGTCTGTGTAAAAAGCCCTCAAAAACAGGAATAATTCAACTAACGAGCCTCAAACACTTTCCTTCCTCCGACACAAGGGGTTTTGATCGAGTTATTATAATTTACCTACGTTCACAACGATGATTCCAAGCTTAAAACGACAGGATGGTTTTCTTACAAAGCCATCATGGTAAACAAATGTGACAGCAACAAATAACGGGATACACGTCACAATGCTACATTCACACGTCGGTTAGCATCGTGAGCTAACTGCGGCTAACAACAAAGTACGCATAAAGTCTGTAACAAAGCGCATTGACGAGCTTTTTAAGAGTTAGCAAACCAACTCACAACAGCACAGATACTTTCATGTATGAACTCTCACCTGAAAAAGGAAAACAATTTGACACGGAGACGCTCTTTCCTCGGGGAGAGCGAGGAAGAAGTTGCGTGTTCTTTACCGCAGCTCATTACCGCTCGGCTCCCCCAGCTGGTCGACTCTGGTCATTGCACCTACTGACCGAAACTGTTGGCAGCTTGAGCGTTGAAAGCTGAACTGGGAAGCTGTTTTCTGTAAGAGTGCTGACAACGTCAGTGTGACTGAGCTAAAGACTGTCAACATCTCAGCAGATCAGGGATTTTCTGTGGAGAAAAAAAAAAAAGCAATCTTTCTTAAATTTCTTTCCCTGCGTTTTCCCCACATAAACTTCTCTGTTCCTCGCTCGTCACACGGCTTATTAAATTGTCACACGGCTGTGGACGTGGCAGAGGCCCTGATACTTTCCCCTTTGTGACGCGCATCATGAAGCAAGGTGTGGTTTTGCCTCAGATGCAGAGATGAAAAGGTGGAGCTGAGAATCGGTTCCACCAGCGGCTGAGACTGATTAGAGTAGCTGCAGGGCATCATTAGTCAGTCTCCTTCTACTTAGCAGGGCCGCGCTGAAGCCCCAGACAGCGAGAGCACAGTGAGGCAATGATGATGGCTGCCAGTTGGCCCCTTTTGTTTTAAATGTTGATACTTTTCCTAAGCACATCAGGATATCCATCCATTGGCATTTTGGAAATTAGATCAAGTAAATAACACCAAAGCATGCCACTGTTACATACTGGGGGGAAAAAAGGAAAAAAAGTATTTTATGTGAATCATGTCCCTTCAAAAATAAAAGCAGAGTAATGGACAAACTTTCACATTCAACCAGTATATAATTGCAGAATAGTGGAAAAAGGATAAATGGTTTTAAACTTTTCACATCTATAAATGGAGTTTTTTTAGATTCAGGTCCTGTGCAACCAGTCTCCTTTGAAATGTATATAAAGTCAGGAGAATAAGTTCTTGTCATTACATTTTTGTATAAATATAAACTCAACATGGCCAATTTCTGCCCCCTCCCCCCCAATAAAATTGTTAAAGAACCTCTAATAGCCCAAGAGGCAAAAAAAAAGTGTTGGAACTTTTCAAAGCCAAAACCCAGGAAACCAATCTGATAACCTATAATATATAAGACAACTTCAAATGTTTGTCTTGCACCAATTGCCTGAGTGTGAATGTTAAGTATAAAAAGGCATTTTACAATTCAAAGCCATCTACATTAGTACCAACATCATGGCCTCTGAAAGAACCTTAGGTTGATGTTTTACCATTTTAGGTATTGAAGTCATTAAACAGGAACAAAAAAAGTCATTGAATGAGGAGCAGGGAATTAATTTGTGGTTAACCTGATTTTTGACACATTACAGAACTTTTCCCATTTTTGAGTAACTTTAGCTCATCTACATTTTCCTGTGCACTTCTAGGGAAAAAGGAATTCCCCTTCAAGAAACACAAAAATGACTTTAGTTTTGAAGACTTTATTGAATAACACATGGCATCTGCCTGGACCAGTCATCTGAAAAAACAAACAAGGGTTAAGCCAAACTGCGTTTGCCACCTGCAATCGGGACTTTTAATAAATCTTTACCAGTTTCACAATCACGTCCTCTTCTCTTCAGACCGTCTGCTGGCCAGTTCCAGGGTTCTGGGCCATTTGTGGAACGCCAGAGGCATGTTCTGTCTCATGGTGCCTGGTCTATAGTAGTTTTTGCCCTTCACATCATTTCTGCTGAAGGTCGTGTAGGTGCCAGGGGGGTACAGACCATACAGGAGCCTGTAGTCAAAGTAAGGGTAGGGAAAAGGGCAATGATGGGGGTAGAGAGAAGAGTAGCCCCACAAGCCAAGATTTGGTGTAGCGACAAGTGGAAGACTTTGGCTAGGCCACATATAACCAGCTGGATAACCAAACTCCTTCATCTGTTGCTGGTAGTTCCTGAGTTCAGCTTTGGAGGTTTCTCCAGACTGAAGGGTCACTGGAGGTGAGAGAGGGGCACTGGGACTCTGGGCTTGTGCACGTGATGCTCCCTCAAAGTCTTGAATTGTCCACTTTGCATCTGGATGTTGTGGAAACATGAAACAGTTGGCATTCAATTCCTCCACAGATTGGTTAAACCAAGTTTGAGACCCATTACCTGGGAGGGAAGATTGACCAGCTGCAGCCTGTGGTGAGCCAGCAGCAGAACCTGGTATGTAGGAATAACCACTGTAGTAGCCCGCTGGAACAGAACCTGTGGCGTATCCAGCAGCAGGCACGGCGCTCACGCCGACAAACGCAGGCTGCACAGACTGGGGCCGGCTGGGCTGCTGCATGAAGACACCTGCAGGATCACTGGAGCCAGAACCTGCTCTGCGAAAAGCAACATTCCCCCCTGCACTGGTGCCGCCGCCGCCACCACTGCTGCTCTGGTGTTGAGACTGCAAACCTGGTTTGCCCAAGAGACATTTCACAATTAGATTGAGTCACTTTGTGCAAAGGAAAATCTGTATTAAATACCTTTAACTGACAATCCACAAACATCCAGAACCAACCAGGCAAAGAGGGACACCCTGGAAACACAAGAAAACATCACCAATTGATATTTAAAAAGCCAACACAGAGAAACACAGGCACATGCCTTACCCCAGGAGGAGCTGAGCAGTCATCATGGTGAAGAGCAGCAGTGAGACTGGGACAGCATGAGGGCTTAAAACTGTGGGCAGGAGCCAGCGCTGACCAATCAGAGCCTAATGAGCTAACGACGCACAGCTGGTGAAGAATCGCTTCAAGAAAAGAAGATGAAACATTAGAGTTCAGCTTTCACAGTTTATCTCTAACGGCGCATCGTCGACCTTTGAACTTGTGATGTGTAAGTTTGGTGTCAAGCGAACAGGCTGCAGCGTTGCTCTCTGCTTTCTGTGACTGTCCACGTCCATGTTGGAGCTGTGCTGCACGTTCTCTCAGGTAAACCAGCTTCTGTAAAAATTAAATAAATCAAATCAAATCAAATAAAAAAATGCCAGACAGACATTACCGGCTTAATGTCATGTTGTGTAAAGAAAACTTGAAAATATTCCAAACTTTTGACCAACTTGCTTCTCCTCCAGTCTTGCACATATAGATCCAGATGTTCTCTGAAGGCAATGTGTGTTGTGTGTATTTCTCTTCTGCATTTTGATACCATTCATTTTTGGTGCATGGAGCGATGTCGCATTCAAAAGTTGTTGTTTTTTTGGCAAGCTGAAAAGCCCAGCTACATTTTCTTCCTGTCATTTAAAACCGAATCATAAAGAATAATTATCATATTAACTGATTCAAGTGCACGGCTTCGAAATGACACATATCGTCATTCGAATCGTCACTTTTGGGTTTTTTTTTCATTGAAATAAACAGGATTAAAATCCCAAATAAAGAATAGAAAACCAGGTAAATTCTGGAGAAACGGAAAGAAGAATCTAAGAATGAAAGCGTTGCAGCAGCGGTTTTAGAAAGCCTTGATGGAGAGAGATTATGTTTAAAGTCGCATGACACACATGAGAGTTGCTGTGGATGTATAGCTTGTGGATTGAAGAGACACACAGAGCGCTCCTTGTTCACCGGATGGCTTTAGGGGGGACCGTGACCGGCCGAGAAATGGAGACGCTACCATTTGGCTTTACATCAGTGCACGGATGAAGAGGAGTCCGTGTCGCTTCCACATGGGTGCAGCGTGGCCATACGGCGCTCTGAACCCTTTTCCTCCCACACTTTGCAGAAGCGGAGGCCTCTGAGAGAGCAGCTTGGGAAGTCAGATGGTCTCCCTGAGCCTGTGATTAATATACTGGAGCTGCTCTCCACCACCTCCACACCGCACTGTCCTCACCTCCAATTAGCATGCTAATGAACTTGCATATGTGTGACCATGTGCATAGAAATGTGTGTGTGGGTGTGTCGTTTCACTGAGGTCTATATCCAACTGTGCGGCATAAACAGAAATAGGCTGCCATTCAAAAAAGAAAAAAAAACAACAGCAGGCTGTTGCTTGGCTAACAGAGCTGTGTGTGTGTGTGTGTGTGTGTGTGTGTGTGTGTGCGCGCGCGTGTGCGTGTGTGTGAGAGTAGAGTTTGCTCCTGGTATTATGACACAGGGAATATGAATGTTTTCTCTTGGCATAATCACCACAGTGACTGTTTGCATGTGGACGTGAGTCGCCACATATTGGGCGAAACGTGTCCTCAGTGTTTGCTGTGCAAAGACGCCGAGAACAAATGAAGTGAAACAATTTTAAAAGCATGCTTAAAGCTACAAGATAAAACTTTGATTTATTTTTATATTAATTGACATTTTAAAAGCGTTCATTTTGGGCACGTATTCTCACAGCAGGAGTCTTTAGTCATGTTTACTTTGTCTAGAAATGTAGATGTGTTCGGACGCCTGGCTCAGTCATCGAATTCTGATGGAACCGAACCAAGGCTTCGGTTCGGCTGACGGGAACGCTGGTGAGGTTCGAGTGCAAGCGGATGGGAGAGAGAGAGGCCGCCCCAAAAGCAGGAAGTGGACTGCAGTGCAGGGGATTGTGGGTAAACAAACGCGTGTGTAGCGCTAGCGGGAGAAATGGCTCAAGGTCTTTTGCCAAAGACATAAAAAAAAAATAATAATAATAATTAATCCTACAGCCGCTAAAATCTGACGCTCCTCCATGGAGCGCAAGCGAAGTTTTTGTGTTGTTTCCTTAAGTCAGTGGTTCCCAATGTGTGGGACGTGCCCCCTAAGGGGGACGCAGCGCCATTGCAGAGGGAGCGCGATGAATGGAAAAAAAAAAAAAAACTCTCAGGGAGCTGTTCATGTTTTAACCTCATTTTGCACAGAGGCTTTTTTTATGTAAGTTGAATATTGTTACAAATAAAAAATATATATACATATAAAATGTTTTTTTTTTTTACACGCTCAAAGTGAATGAAAACAAGCGAACCTCAAAACGACCAAGCCAAAGAGGTCGATTTGATTCAGTTCCTATTACGTGACAAAAGCTCAAATCTCAGGGGCGACAATTAGAACAAGCACACAATGCACTTAACAAACACAATTAATTAAACAAGCACA
>CAKLNU010000953.1:2150000-2473154 GCA_922788865.1 Poeciliopsis turneri
GGGGGCATGGGAGGAAGAGAGGAGGAAAAATTGAAGAAGAGGAGCTATGATCAATGCCAGTGGACCATATAATTGCACCAGGAGTGGGTTAGCTGAAAACATTAGCCTTGTTTTCTGATGGATCACATCCTGGAGCCAGCAAGCCAAGCTAAACGCTTCAATCTGTATTAGTGAGACCCGAACTCATCCATCTGAAGGAGGCGCAGAGCTAAAATTAAAGTTCCCTGAGAGGTAACATACAACGCTGCCGTCTTAAAAGAGAGGGAAGGAAAAAAAAAAAACCCAATCCACTAGTTGTTATTACCTTCCCTTTGTGCTTACATTGTATTAGCAGAATCCACTTTATTCACCGCATGAAATTCTCACCTTGACACGTAGTTTGATCAAGTCTTTACATTTTCAGAAGATGTTTCCTTCCCCTGGAAAGATTCCTCACAGACGGAGTGATGATTATTCCTTTTTCACTCTCACCGCCTGTGCAGAAGCTTAAATAGCCGCATATGAAAAGAGCCATCACCCGCACATTACTCTGGGTCTGACCTTGCCATCATTATTTTCTCCCCAGAAGAGAAGCTCTGAACGGGAATTCTTCTGCTCACTTTCACTCCCGTCACGACGTCTTTGCAAACGGATCCCGCTCCAGACATGAACAATCAGACGATCGCCGCCGGATCCAACCTGACGCTAATTACGATACCAAATAATAAGACTTGATTCAATCATGTTACATTATCATTGCTTTCCTAAATGAGGCAGACCAGGCCTTTAAGCATATTCCATACATTTTCATTAGTGTTGAAGCCAGTGCCGTTCTGGACGCTTAATGTTCGCCTGGTTCGTCCATTTCTAGAAACAGTCATCCCTCTTTCTGTGACCATGATACCAGCAGTTTCCATTATGCTTTATTGACTGCCGGGAAAGATCAACTTGTGAGTGTTGTTCTGTTATAAAGGGTTGTTGTTGAGTTAGAGTCATACGTACAACATGTTACGATCATTATCTACATATGCGTATGTAGATAGCAAAAAATAAATAAAAAGAAGTACATTTACAGGAAAAAAATTCTAAAATCTTCTTGGAAAAACAAGACAGTTTCTGAATTTGAATAGTCAAAAAATTAGCTTGAAAAGAAATTCAGAAATTTTTAAATTACACTCCAAAATTTCTGAGATCTCGATTCTTGAAACTCAGAACATTAACAAACGTTGAACATTTTCAACTTTTGAAATTTCCTTCTTTTTTCCCCAGAAGATTTTGGAGATTGATCTCAGGATTTCTGAGTTTTCTGGTGGGAATTCACTCCTTTTTCTTTTACCTACAGTACGCCACCGTACATACAAGATACTTTAAATTGTTTAGACCTGGAAAATTTGAGAAATACAAGACGCAAATAAGAATTAATATTGCCGATGCAAATTAGCATCATGCCGATCGTTAGTTATCTGTGGATCTCTTTGGCTGCACATTAGCCTAATTTGACTGCACGTACATTTTGGGTATGTATCAATGCTAATGTTATTTAGCGACCGTAACTCTTCTGAAAATTTGGAGGCCATAAATAAAAGTCATGTCCGTGTCAGGAAGCGGTCGGATTGACATGAGCTCCACCATGAAGAGAGAACAGAAACCCAGCAGGAACTGGGCCAGAAGCTTGCTGATGGCAACAAACAGAAAAGCTCCTGGTTTCTCCACAACTTGAGGCTGAAATCGAATATTTGTCCACATTTTATAAACAGACCTACAACCATTTGAAATCAGGCTACATTTTTCCACTCGGGTAAAAAAATCCCCAAAAATGATTTGCATTTGTTAATATACAAAAATAGTTTGATTTTGTTTTATTACAGACAAAGGTAAACGAACAACACTGAGATTCTTCGATCTTAAACGACTAACAAAAGCCCAGATGATGATCCATCGGCTTTGGAAGCTTTACTCTTGCTTTTTGTCCTGGTTAACATCTTTTGTCGTACTTTCAATCCACCTGGGGGAAAAACGAATCTTCTCAAAATCGAAAATGAGTGATATCAATGCCCTCGATGAATCTCAAAGGCTGCAGTAGCAGAAGGACACCGAACGCCTTTCTGGTGGCGTTCGGTGTCCTTTCTTCTCCCTCTGCTCATCATAGCCGGAGGTGAATTATAGCTCTGCAGTAAATGAGCCGGCAAACCCCGGCTGTACAGGCAAAAATATTGGAATTTCTCTTTTTATTAACAATTATTATATCCAATTAAGGTTTCTGACTGCACACACAGACTTTTCCTCAATGCCTTTGTAAACGGGAAGAATGCCTTTGTTGATATTTGCGGTTGGCCGGCCGCAGAGGGGGACGGATCTGGCTTTGTACTCGCTATCTGATCTGAACAGAAATCAGTGGAATCGGCCACAACTTCTGCTGTTCCCGCTGCCGCTGCTGTGGTATTTCAAAGTGTCACTAGATCTAACCAGCTGTTAGAGACCAGTGTCTTATTAGCCCATTGTGTGAAATTGTTGAACGTGCGTCCTCTGTGGTGTGGCCATGGATTGATTGCACTCATTTTGCAGGGGAAGCTTAAAGATTCCCACAGAGGTTCCTTTGAATGCAATCACAGATTAAACATGGGCTGGATCGAGGCTACAGCAATATCTGGGATGTTTAAGTGATCAAATTCTTCTGTAATCTTAAGCATTCTCCCGATTTATGAGGAACAATTTTGTTTTGGAGTTTTTGAGATCACAGTCTGCCTTCATGTGCGCAAGACCCCGCCCCCCCAGCTACTGCTGGTTTCAGCTGACAAGTCGTCAGCATCACGCGATAAATCTTAAATGTAGCGTGATGTATGCAAGGAAAAGGGACTAAATGACAACGCTATGACAACGAGATAAGGTCCAACAGTATCACATTTCACAGGTTAGTAAAAAAAATTTAATTGAAAAACATAGGGTCAGTTACGCTAGCCTGACTTTGAAAACGTAACATGTAGACGTGTCGTGGGATTTGGTGTATCTCGGTTCAGTTGGGAAAAATAAGGCGGCCTACACCCCAACTCTCTGACAGATCATCAGAAGACCAGGTGCTGAAATGAGCTAATCAACCCAGCAGGTGTTCAGATGATCATTTATTTATAATCGCAAAATAAACACCAATCCTGAAAGCAAAACACTGCAACCGACTGAATATTCTGTTCTTTCTTTGGGAATTTTTTTGAGTGTATTTTTCAGGTTTCTGTCCTGGTAGACTTGAAGTAATTTCTGCACTGTCAACTAGTGGGGCTGTTGTCAGTCAGTTGCTATGGCAACGGGCCTGCGTGTAGCGCAGCCAAAACAGAAAGCGAGAAAAAAAAGAAGAATACGAGCGGTTTTAAGTTGTTGTTCTTCGGTTTTTCTGAATTATTTTTTCCGTTCCTGTGGTTTTACTGCACTAAATAACGCCGACATGTCGAGGCTTCTTTTTTTTAAAAAATTATTCTACCGTGGCAGCGCAGCCACAGATGGCAAGTAAAAGAATCGTCTTTTTTGCTCTCTGCACGTGTGCATTCACGTGAAATTTCCGGATTTGAACAAGAACGTAGCTCTTTGGAAAAGTATTACATTTTTCATTTCGTCGCATTACAACCACAGTTTTCATTAAGCTTTTTGTAGAGCTGGTCGCTTTCACTCAGATTAGACAGAAAACAGGCACAGAGAGCAGAGGGAGAACATGCAAAGCTCCCAAGTTCAAGTATTTGACCCAGGAGGGACCAGCCGTCTCTATATGGGCCACCGGCTCCCCTCCTACACAATGTAGTACCACTTAAAAAAAATAAATGAAAGAAAGAGCAAAGCTTGCAGAATGATCTAAAGCAAATGAACAGGATTTGAGAGACTTGCAGAAACAGGAAGAGAAACAGAACGACGGTTCATCTTTATTTATCTACTTTGGGTCCAGTTTTCACCAAATAACTCTTATAGGGACATTTTGATGTAAAATCAAATTTATGTGGCATAAAAAAAGTCAACTGCAGACACAATATTGCACAATAGCATGACGCTACCAATTGTGAACAAGGACTGCTATTCCACCTCATTTGCTTTTGCACTAACTTTGAAGTCTTTGTCCGTACGATCAGATCGACAGACGCCCTCCATCCACGAAGCCTTCGTCTCAACTCCTGTGGGATTCGGGGTCAAAGTTCAAGTGTTTTGAGACGCCAACCAGCTAATCCCAGATTGTTAAAAACAATCCCTTGTTGCCCCGGTTACAGATCACAACATTTCAGACAGTGACGCGGGTCAGAAACGGCCACGTTAACGCCGCGAACGTCTCATAAACGCAGAGCGATATTGCAAATTAGATCCTCCTAAAGATTCAAATGCAGGCGAAGACATTAATAACGGCTGAATTATTTATGCAGATGCCGCGATTTGTAGTTAGTGCTCCGGATGAAATCTAAATTAAACAAAAAAGGGGAGTTAGATTCACCGCTGTGATTAATTGTGAACAGAACACCTCCTTCTGCTCACTGTCTAACACACACACACACACACACACACACACACACACACACACACACACACACACACACTCACAGAGAGGTAAAGTATCCCTCTTGTATGAATAAGCTGAGCACAAGCACACATTGGGCTGCATTAATGGAAAGAAAGGAGCTTTATGCAGACACACAGAACCTCTGTTTTAATTAGCAGCGTGAGGAAACAGACGCACACACACTCCACCGGCTGTGTGCGGAGCAGACAAGAGGATGATTGGCAGGTCTGCGCGAGCGCGCGCGTGTGTGTGTGTGAGAATGTGGAGGCAAAATTCAAGCGGCGCAGATTTGATTTGTTCTGTTGACGGGATCTGTTGGAGTGTGTGTTTGTGCTCGCTGTGTGTGTGTGGTCTGGCTGTGTGGGCTTCTCAGCGTGACGTCTCCGCACTAACTCTAAAAGCGCCTCTTAAGATGGGGAGTAAGGGGGGGGGGCGGCAACACCAGGGCTATCACCCAACGGGGCATCGAATGTGTGTTTGCGCGCGTCTCCGTGCACACGCGTAATTATCAGAGGACTAAATAAATCCCCTCAGCAACCGGTTGATGACCCTAACTTTACTGCAGAACGGAGAAAACCTCGTCGTTAATCATGTTAATTACGTTTTAGAAACAAGGGGAGCTGGGGTCTTTCATGATTATGGCTCTATTTTGTACCAACAAATTGCCATATTGTCTCTTCCTACCTCAGCTTCAGACCGCTGCTTGCTTTGTGTAGCAATTTCACAGCTGAGGGACATAAATATTCCAAAATCTTATGGAAGGTAAACTGAATTGTTTGTCAGTTTTGGAACATGTTCAACATTATGTTTCTCATTAGCGATCATGTCACAGTTTGTGTCTGTTTCTCGCTCTCTGTGCTGCAGATGCAGGTTTTTCATCGGGGTTGAGGGATGTGCTGTCGAAGGCTGCCGGTTCTTCAATGCCTGGGCGTTCACCTCTGTGGTACCTCCAGAACCTCCGTGTATTTCCTTGTTGCAGAACTTTCTTCATAACTTCATGCTAACTTTCTTCTGCGTTTCCTTTCAGAAGTTATGTTCATGTGTGTTTGCTGAAAGCAAACCTCCACGTTACTTCCTGGAATCCTCCTCAATCGCCTCCATGAGCTTCTGGATAGTCAACCTTGACCGGCGGCAACCGCCACCTGGATCACAACCCAAACACTCTGGACTCTGCTTACTCCACCCGAGCATCTTCCCTCATCTTTCAACCATAAGTGCCTTTCTCTCATCCTCCACAATCTTCATTACTCTTCCCGGTCTTACCTTCTACCGTCTCCCTGCAGTCTTCTGTATAAATACAAGTCTAACTTCTTTATGGTCTTTTCACATCTGATTGTCCCGTAAACTCGGCTTGAATGGGGAACAAAGCAACATTTGCTACATTTTCAGCTTGTGCAATTTGCTTTGAGTCAAACGTACCCAGAATGCCGAGTATGTTGGTCTGCTTCCTGCTTTTGGAGCGGTCTCCGGTCCGCTTGGCATTTATATATACATTCAGTGAACGAAAGTTAATTTCAACCAAACCGAGACCGAGGTTTTTAGGTGAACCAGAGTTTACTTTGTAGGTCAACATCAGACTTGTATAACACATTCACACCTCCCTGAATGAACCAGACCTTTCAGGCAATCAACTGGAGTTCAGTTGTAGCAGACTAAACATGGATGGCGTCAACGCATCCTTAGTCCAGTCAGAAGTCTTTTATTTTGAGGTTTGAGTCTCAATCTTGCGAGAGGGTCTCTTTTTTACATATGTCTAAATTCCAATCTTTTTCGATGAACATAAAAACAATAGACCATTCTAGGTAGAAGCAGCTGAAATGATTCTATTTCACAAGGTGAACGGACACAGCATTGGATGTAAGGAGATCAACTCCGACGTTGGAGCTACTGCTGTGTCAGCTGTGGTGGTTTGTATATCTGATCATAGTGTTTATTAGGTACCTCCCTCTGGAGGTTTACTAGGTAAATCCCAAGGCAGACTCAAAACAAAGTGTAGGGTCTTTATGAAAATCCCTTCTGACCTTGTCATGTCTTGAGAAACCCCAGATTTATCTGGAAAGAGTTGCTTTGGAGGCAGATGTGTAGGTTCCCCTCTGGAACCTCAAACCCTCATGGCCCGATCAATAAGCAGATGGCAATGCTGGGATGGACGGATTCATCAAAACAACCTCAGAAACACATCACTTTCAAAAATGCCATAATGTGCAAGGGAAGTACTCAAAACAAGTTGATTAAGGCCATAAATTGAGCTACTGGATGATGAAAAGTTGACGCTCTGAAGGTTTTAACCAACAGTCTTTTCCCAAAGGTAAGTCAAGTGTGTATGACTGATAGCATGCTTAATTTTATCTCTGATATTCCATAAAAACAACCAAAGCCTTTTAAACCCTTTAAAATTGCGGGTTATAGTTGCTGAATACCAATTAATCTGAGGACTTTATGTGGCTCCAGGTAATCTACTGTTGACAGGAAGCCTGTTCTGTACTTGGGTCTCTTGAGTCTACATTGATATAATTTACCCTCTTGCTCTCCTGTATTATTATCTGTCTGCTCCCTTTATGACGTACAACACAAAGTGTGCTGAAGAATAAAGTAAATCTATGCCAGCCTCCCCTACAGTGGACCAGGCAGCATCGGCGGTGTCGGTGTCGGTGTTGGCCCTCGGCCCGGGCGCCGACAACGACAGAGCTGTAAAGTGAGGCGAGACCCGTGTGACTTCACAGGTAAGCGGAGCATGTTTGCACCGCGGCCAGAACCGCTGCTGCTGTACTTCACGCCAGCAGGGCCAGACACACTCGCAAGATGACACACACGACCCGGAGCAGGCCGAGCCGCGCTCCTCCGCTCCTCTCTGCCAAAACGACAGCCGATGTTTTGGTGGACCTTCGCCGGCTTGTTAGCACCTACCTGCTTATTCTGCCACTTCCACTAATTTTTCTGGAGCTAACATGTGAACACTTTACAGCCACTGTTCTGTTGTCTTGTCGTTTCTCGCGCTCCCCTTGCTCTTTCACCTCTCCCGGCCCGTTTCCCCGTCCTCCTGGACTGCCCTTCTTCCACTCCGTCTCCTCTGCATCTCCATGCGGTTTAAATCAGGGGATTTGAGGGTGTTAAGAGCTGAGGTGTAAAACACCCGCTAGCTCTCTGTAAGCTCCTAAGAAGGGAAAATAATCCAGCACAAAGTCTTTTTCTCAACAGCAGCTCTCCTCCCCTCTAATCACCCTATTAGTCTCCTTCACTCTCCTCTCCTCTCCTGTCCCCTGCGCTCCTGACTCCAGCTGTTTTCACTGCTGTTTTTTTTTTTTATGAACATTAATAAGGGTGCTCCACTTCATAAAACAGCGTTTATACCAACTTTAACTGGGTTCGCCTTTAGGTTCAGATGTGAAAACGTTTGCGAAGGACTTTTCGACTCGTATTGTGCGGTAGATCTTGCGGCTGATCAGCTGTTATCCCGACTTACTCAAGTGGAACAATCCTTCGTCTGAAGCACGTCAGATGTTGTCGCGATGCGGATTGGCAAACTAAGTTTACGCTAGAGCTTTTTTTTTTTTCCTCTGAGCATTTTTACGGCCTGATCTCAAACTGAGAACGTCTGCTCTTGTGGAGGTTATCTGGGGTTTTTTAATTCTTTCCACCTTTCAATTACTGTTTCCATGGCAGAATCGTGGATTTTAAGTAGTTTGTAATTGGCTTTGTAACTCTTCCCAGACTGATAATTGGCGTACTAAGTTTTCTCAATGACTCCACTGACAACAATAGAAACTCTCTTTTTCCTCAGGACCGTCTTAGCCAATGCTGGTTCCTTGAATGGGTCTTGCCCCTTGTCTTGATGACCCTTTAAAAGCGTTGTGACGGAGCCATATGTTTAAAAAACCTGGTCCTAAAACAGCATTTTATTCATTGACACCACAAGGTCACAAGAAAAACTTCCCTACAGAAGACATTGTACCTTGATGTTCAATGGAAATAAGATTTTGTGATAAGCAAAGTTCTACTGGAAACATTGAGACCTGCCCGTCTTTGAGAGCCACCGAAACTTCGCTGCTCCTAACATGTGGGCAAAAATAAAATAAAATGCTCGACTTCTGCAGTTAAATTGATCGACAGACACAGTCACACCTGACAGAACCTCAGGGATGCTATGAACGGCTAAGTTTCAAAAGTCACTACAGACCATCAGAGCCCCAGTACAGTTTGTGACCACAGCCTGGTCTTGTAAGAGTCTTGTTAATAAAATTAGGATCCACGTAATGTAGTTGAAGAAGGGTGGAACAAGATCTTGTACCACTCCGTCTTCCAATTTTTAAAATGCACTTTGCGTGTTGAAGCAACGATTCATTCTCTTTACATTAAAAAATGCTACATACATTCTCTATCACAAGAATGTGGCAATCTAACAATATCTAATAATATCTAGTAAGATATTATTAGATTGCCTAGATGGTGAGACGAGTTATTTAAGTTGATATTCTGTAGCCGCTAATGCATTGAACCTCGCAGCTGAACCCTTCCAAGTAGTTAAAGCTACGCTATGTGACTTTTACCAAAACAAAAATGTTTTTTTTACATATTTGTTAAAACTATCACCGTGTTGTGACAGTGTAATATGAGGCAGATAATTTGTGACAAGATCAAGCTGCAATTTATGTCTGAAGAAATGCTCCGCTCCCTGAAAAAAGCAACCAATCAGAGCCAGGAGGAGGGCCTTAGTGCTGTCAATCATCCTCAGCTACATGCTGCTGAACCTGCTAATGTCAGAAAAACAACATGAAAACTGTGTATCATCGTCATCAAATACAGCAATGAAAGGAAAACTCAGATATTTCAAAGTAGTTTCTCAAAATTTCAGAGTTTCTTAGAGAAAATTTGCTTCTTTTTTATTCTTACAACGGCCCTAATATGTCTTTGTAAAGTAGTCTGGTCGTTTACAGCAGGCTCTTATGTGAGGAACCGGCTCTAGTGTGGCAAAGAGAAAGGGGGAGGCAGCGCATACACAAGGGTTACTGACAGCACTAAGGCCCTCCTCCTCTAAAGGTGAGAGCTCATGCCCGGCTGCCTGACTGGTGCACATGTCTCACCTCATTGTTTCCGTTCCACAAAACGAGCGTCTATTTAAATTAGATAACAGAGGACGCGTATTTCGTCTGTTGAGGCTTCGGCCAATCACGCGGCGAGCTTTTCCCCCTCAACCCCACAATTTGTGCAGACGTGCTCTGAGGTGATGTGCAGTCTGAGTCACATCTCACTGACAGCCTCCTGTAATATAAGGTGACAAAACACCAAGTAGCAATAATAAAAAAAGACTAACAAATAATAAGAGGCCTTTAATCGACCATCTTCCACATAATCTCTCTGATGCATTCTCCTGCTCTCTTCCCTTGAACTGAACAATAAACTGTTGCGTTCATAAGACGAACAGGAAACATTATTGCCCCCCCCCCCCTTCCCTCCCTCCATCTGCCGTCTCTCTGTCTCTGCTGCTCTCTCGCCCATCTCTCTCATCTTCCTCCACTCACTCCCATCCTCCTCCTCCCTCCGCCCCCTTTCCTCTCTTCTTTATATTCATAGGATTTTAAAATGTCTGTAATGGCCCTGGTAGATCAAAACACTCCTTCTCCTGCTGTGTGTGAGCGCGCGTGTGTGCGTGTGTGTGTGTGTGTGCGTTACTCTTCTCGTGTGTGTTTACGTCAGCGTGTGTTTGCGTGTGTGATTAGCATATCGTGGCTATGCTCTGATTGGCAAACTGGCAACACAGAGCCCAGCGGGGCATATTTTATTAAAAGACCACAGCGCGCGCGCGCACACACACACACACACACACACACACACACACACACACACACACACACACACACACACACAGAGTTAGAAACAGTCACTGGTCTGTGTCAGAACCTAATGAATAATACTAAAGAGCGAGCACTAGGGGTTCTCCATGTATTGTTCTGTAATGCCAAGAGCAATAAAGATTTTTATGACCATATTTTTATGGGCAACAGACATAAGCTGTTATGGAATAGTTGGATATTTAAAAGTCGTTCAGAGTCGTTTTTTTACGGTCCAGAAGAAAAGTTGCCTTGTAATTTATTAAGTTTGACTACCCAAGGCTCATAAGTAGAAAATCTTTTATTATCCAGATTTTAATATCACTGCATGACAATGAGGCGGCGGCGGCGGCGTGCTATTTGGTCGCACGTCAGCCGCGTGCCTGAGACGACATCAAACGACGCCTCGACTCCGGACCGCTCCTTGATGCAGATTAGCAAACCTTCTGCTCTGTGATGTATTATGTAGAGTGCAACGATGCACGGGCCGACAGGAACGGGAGAAAATAGCTTTTCTTCTCGGAGGCGGGCGCTCAATCTGGCACCGCGAGAGAGCACATAAAAGAATCTGTGTACTTCCAGAACCAGCGGCTCCTGCTCGGGCAGAGGAAATATTGCGTTGTAAAATAATAAAAAAGAAAGAAAGAAAAGAAAAGAAAAAAAAAAAAGAAAAGAGTTCCAGGAGTAAACTGCTCCAAGTGTTAAAATTTACCACATCACAGAGCCCGACTCGGTATTATCACCGTGAGACACAGGAGACGGTTGTCTTTGGATGCAATTAAACATCTCCATTCTGCTGCAGGCTCAGCAGGGAGTCCCAGCATAAGCATTCAAGCAGCTTTCAGCTAACAAAAAAAAAAATAAATCTGTTATTTATGCATTTCCAAGGCAACGATGGAAATGGGTGTCATTTCAGGTGTGATAAATTCAAAGGCAGAAAAGAAAAAAGTATCCTGTTTTGTAACTAAATTCATGCCACTGTTATTCATCAGATATATTTTTTTTTCGAAAAAATTTTTTACAAACTTAAGTTTCAGCAAGTGTAATTAAAGACTTTCTAAGATCCTTTTAATGTGACCTTGAATTGAATTTAAGGCCAAAAGCCAAAATCCTGCTGTATTACAATGAAGCGCAGCACAAATTGAGAAATTTATCGATGCGCTTTTGACTGCTGGGATAAATCCTTGAGGTTCTCACACAGCACACGGCTTCCAGCCAGCTGGTTATAAATTTGAACTCACCCATGACAGACACAAGAGAAGCTAGCTAGTTAGCTAGGTAATATGCTCCAGCTAGTTCATAAAAATATCACCTTGTTAGCAAGTTACCAAGGGTATATTGCTACCTTTGCTAGCAAGTGTAGCTTGCTACCCTTTGCTACTGTAGCTATCCAGGGTATATTAGCCGCTAGTCACCGGTAGCCTCAATCGTCTCACGTCACAAAACAAAGTGAAAATGTCAGAAAATATTATAGCAAGGTTTTTATCGACACAATGAGGTTTGGTCATAAGTTTTAGATCCTCACTCATCAAAACAACAAACAAAAGCAAAATGTAAAGTCAAGTCATTTTCTGTTTTGTATGTTTTAGGCTGACATGTAGATGGAATCTATTTGTCATTACTGAGTTTTAATATCTGAAATGAACATTTGTGCTGCGTCTCTGTTAACAGTGAGATGATGATCGAGGAGGCAAGAGAAATTTCCTTCCTAACCGTCTTTGTCATAGGATTAATTTTAACGTTGCTTTGCTTGAAGACACTCTTGAGCCCAAAATTATTCATACCCATGGCAGATTTAGATTAATGTCACGTTAGTGTTTGGGAGCGGTCCAGTCAAAGTCCTGTGTTGAACCTGAGAGGGAATCTGTAGAGGGAGCTACAGACGCCATACATGGAGCTCATAGGATAAAATTAATGTCGTTAATATTGTTGTTAATGATGCTAATAAAGGCTTTTCCATTGATTACAGAAAAGACGATAGTTTTCTTACATGCAGATTTGTGAAGTTATTTAGTTTTTTTCTCAAAATAGTTGCTCGCTCAATCCTCTGCCTGTTGGAAGATGTGCGTGTCTTTTCCAATCAGAAACTGATAGGATTCACAATTCAAACTTCCAATAATTTCAGACTTATCTGTAAAGGAAAGCTTAGGCAGATCTTTCTGCAGCAATGTCTCAGGTTTGAACACATACAGGCTGTACTTGAAAGACGTGTTCTCAGAAATGGACCTCTGTTCATAACAAAAACAGGAATCGTTTGGGCCAAGTGTGCTGATATTTGTTGAAAACAATTATTTATTGGGAATTCCCAAATACACACACAGAGAATAAATGGGAATATTAACTGTTGAGGTTTCTATACCTGCATGTAAACTTCACAAAATTATGCCTGAAGGTTACAATTTTACACGGAGCAAAACAAACAAACAAATAAAATGTGAACGCCTTTCTCACCGCCACCTCCAGTTGAGATGCTGCCTATCCTGGCTTCAAACTATAAACTCAAGTCTGGCCCGCCCCGCTCCGCTTTGCAGCGTCTGCCTCAGATGCTCTCTCCGATTTTCTTTTTGTAATTAAAACAAAAACAAAGCAAAAAAGATAAAAATAAATCCTCCCCGAGAAACAGTTAAAAACCGTCACGCTGCAGCGGCTGAAGGAGAGGCTTTGTTTAAGGCTGGGATCACGGCTCTCTGAGGGGCCGTAATGCACGCTGCGGGCCCGTTACAGTGACAGCGGAGATCAATGCCGATCATTGCAGCTAATCCGGTAAACACAGCCGTAATGTTAATCTCTGGGGGTAACCGGCTCATTTTCCCGCCTGCTGTAGACCTCGTGTTGAAATAACTAACAGCTCCGCTGTCATAACTGTACAGCGACCGCGCTGATTCTCTGGGAACGAAGCAGAACGTGGAATCTGACGAGTAATGGATAGTGTCATTTTAGAGCAGTTGTGTTAGCAAGCTTCCTTCAGTTTCTCTCTCTATACATACATATTAAATATGTCTCAGAAGAAGTCGGACTTTGCAATTCAACACCTCAACATCAGGCCTCTGTCTCTTTAAGAAGCTCCTGCTTTTACTGGAACTCCGCCTTCAGGAAGTCCTCACAACATGGCTCCTCTGTTAAACCTTTGATTTTACCAGTGTTTCACTGAGAAGTATTTTCCATAACGAGCTCAGCAGATGTGCAGTTCCAACAGGTGTTTGCTAATTGCTGCTGGCTAGTCTGAAGGAGCACAGTGGGGAATGTCAGGGGAGTGATGTAACAAGTAACGCTGGAGCAGATTTTTAAAGGTAGTATGACATGTTTTCCAGGCACACAGTTACAATTTGATACACATTAAATATGTTACCTTCAATTGTTGCATATATAAAAGAAATTAGACTTTGTAATCTGATGTCTTGAAATTAGGCCTGTGTGACTTTAAGAAACTCCTGCTCCTTCGAAATGTTTTTACCGGCGTTTCATTGAGAAGAAGCTCTTATAATGAGTTCACCAGGTGTTTGCTAATTGCTGCTGGCTAGTCTGAAGGTGCCAAGTGAAGCTTCAACCTCAAAGGCGGAGCTAGGTCCACCCGGGCATTTTGCACACCTGAATGGTTGCCATAGAGGCTAAGCGATACCGCAAACATCCCTGGAAGAGACAAAATAACCCTCCAGGTGTGTTTTTGATGAGGGAATAACATTATAAAACTCAAGAAAGTCTTTTTTTTTTTACATAACACTGTCCCTTTAACTCTCTCTGCGGTGTGTCACAGGACACCGCTGCTGCCTTTCTCCGGCACAAAGACGATCTCGGCTGGTAAAATATTGCCCCGAAGTCCGATTCAGCCCGCACAAATCAGACCTTGGCGATCTCTCACAGAGCAGCTTATGCTGCTATAAAACCCGTCTGTGCCAGGCTGATGGGAGACCTCTCCTAACCCGGTTGTCTTTAAGTATATTTCTCCCTAAGCACCGTCTCCTCAGCCCTACTGCAGCTACTCAACCGTAGCTTGATTCATGGGGCTGCTCTTTTGTTCATTTGATGATATTAAGAGCGTTTTATCATCAGCATAAAAGCTAAATCATTCCGGTGCCCTCTCCACAGAAGCAATTAGCTGGGCTTTATTTTTTTCTCCAAAATTAAAAATCTTAAGAAGCCTTTTTATTTTTATTTATTTATTTGTTTTTTTACTATTATTATCAATCCACAGAGGAGGCTTGAATTTGCTCGGCTGATAAAAAAGCGTCACAGCATTCCCGAGGAACGCTCGAGCCGGGAGCCTGTAAATGTACGACGGCCTGATAAAGCGAAAGGTGGCGTCACGCGTGTATTTATTGGTGCGTGTCGCCGTCGTGAGCTGACAGGCAGCCGGAGGGAAAGAGGGGCCTGATGGGTATTATGCAAATGAGGCCAGCTGTTTGCTGCATTGGCACACTGCTCATAACTCTCTTCTAGTTGTGCTGGAAGTAAGAAAATATTTTATTTCCCTCGTCAACACTTCGCACCCGAACCCTTTCCTTTATTTCCTCAGAGAAGACGTTCCTATTTATGCTGTGGCTTTATGTACATTTCTGGCAGTTTTTTTTTTTGCTCTCTCACCTCCACATATGAGGAAGTGTTTACGAATTTCTTCTTCTTTTGCTCGTTTGAGACAGTGCAGTGAATCTTAATATCAGTCTGAATCAACCTAAGAAAGTACAAAATACAGTTTTCAAGTGAAGACTTAATTTATTTCGGGGGAAAAAGGTCATTCAAATTACTGCATTGTTCATCATTTATCGTGATCATTTTTGTTTTATTGTGATAGAAATTTGGATTTATCATTGTCAAATAAATTCAATTAATAATGTCTAAAATCCCCCCCGACAAAAAAAAACAAAACTGTCTGGATTATTGAGATTGTATGGAGCTAAATTGAGGCCATAAAGTTTCACCAAAAGAGAAAAAGAACCTGAAAAAAAACATTGAGACTTGGAAAAACAAACAAACAACAAAAAAAAAATAATTGAAACAGAAAAAATAAAATCAACACAGACAGTTTCAAATTTACTGTTTTTTTCTGGGGTTTTTCTCCACTGACGGCATCAATAGATGTGATTACATCTGAAAATATAATAAAATGCAGTAACTGTGAACAGCTAACATCTTTATGCGTATTACAAAGTGTCAAGGGCAGTACTAATGTTTGTCCGCTGAGGTTACCTAGAAAAGAAGTAATAAATACTTCTATTGTTATCACAATATAACAATAACGTTAAATATAATGATAAAACTTTAAGTCAATTTTAAGCCCAAGCCCAAGCAGACCTTGTTCTAAATTAAAACATAATTTCCTCCTTGTTGAGTCATGATGAGTTCAGTTTCACCACTTAAATAAGAAAGGTCTGACTTCATAAAGCAGACTAATAGATTTGAAAAAGCCATCATTTCTACAGAAGCTCAGCAGCGGATGAGAAATAGAGTCACTGACTTCTGTGGAAAGGATCGCTCAGAAAGCCCTTCCTCTGGCTTTGGGACAACACTGGTCCGCAGTGAAAGCTTTTATCTGCTAAACATGGAACTTTCCAGAACTGGTCAGAGCATGAGGCCTATAAGAAAAAATCCAAGAGTCCATCGACAGCAGGGGGTCAAACACGAACATGGAAACACTCTGTAGGAAGCTCTGCTCTCAGGGAAGGTCAACCTTTTAGCTAAAGGGAGCGGATTTTACAGATACAACTATTTCTAAACGTATGCGTCCATATTTCATATTTTCAACCCAAAAATAAAACCAGATCCACTGAAATAAAAACGTTACACACACACACACACACACACACGCACACACACGGTCACATATATATCTGTTGAGTTGAGCTGCAGCTGTTTTAAAGCTGTGATGTTCGCTGTAGCTCCAGAACATTAACAAATAGGCGACTAAATGCGTTGCATATGAGACTAAAACATAACACCTCCACTTTTCGGATGTGAAACACCCGACGCTTTCACTCTCCAGCTGAACCAGTCCGACTGAATGCAATATAAAAGAAATAACAAGCTGAAATCTAATGGAGTCGAATGAGTTCAGGGTGTCCTGCATCTTTAAAAAGCCTTAAATCCGTTTATCTAAAATTAAGGCCATAAAAACTCTTAAATTCTTAAGACTAGCACATTAGTCTTCTATATGTCGGGCACCAATTAGGCCGGTCACGATAACGCATTTTACTGGACGATAAATTGTCCCAGAAGTTATTGCGATAAATGATAATATTGCTGCTTTGAGATGGTAGAGGCATAATGATGCAAGAACACATTCTCAAAGATGAATAAACTTTAAATTGTGGTGAACGTTTAACGCTGGAACTGGAAGACGGACAAACAACAGACAAACAAATAAAATGAATCATGAAGTCTTTGTACACAAAACTGTCCCTCGAAAAAAGACAGCTGGTTGAGAAAACTGAAGACGTTTGTCATCCAGTTTTTGGTAGAAGGCGAAAAACGATAAATCATGCAAATGAAAATTATTGAAAATGTTTTTCAGTAAACATTTTCTTGAGGTGGTTGACTAGCGCTAACTAGCGCCACGGCTGAGTTATGACTACATCTCATCTGAGTGTTTGCATCCGTCGCTGTCATGAGTTTTTCTTCTCACGTGAAGAAGCTTATTCATGTAGCGGTGATTTTAATTTGTTTTTATATTTAACCGAAAAGCGGCAGGTGTGAGATTGTGTTTCTTTAACTCTCGGTTTGCGCACATTTGCAGTGGAGACCCGGCTAATAATGTGATTGATCAGACGAGAGGAACGTGAACAAAGAAGCATCAAACTTCTTTGTGATTCAAGACGTTTCACGCGTAACTCAAACGCAAAATCCGAAAAATAAAAACAAAACACCAGTAACTCCCCCCAATCTCACATCAGAGCTTTCATCAAAGCGTTGGGCGGCTCGCGCCGTTCGCTCACATCGAGGTGAGCAGGGCTCCAGTCGAACGGATGTGCATGTACATTTGTTAAACCCTGCCAGCAGTCTTGCGAGGAGGTTTACATGGAGGTGACAGGTGACATTTCCAACAGTGCCCGTGACAAGTTTCATTTACATGTAGTTCAAAGTATGGGGCTGATGTAATTTCACACTGATTTGGAGGCGTGCTGCGGTGTCTTCCGTCAGCCGGGCGCGCGGGAACACGCGGCGCCTCCCCACTAATGTAGCGGTAAATAAGAAGCGGGCTAGACTAAGACCTTCAGTCAGTAATCACTGGGAGGGGAGCGCTAACCAAATCATCTCTGCTCTCAGAGAAAGCATTCATGTATGCCTTTTTGAATGAAAAGATTCAGCCTTTATATAGCCCACTGGCTGGATGAAAAGGAAGCAGTAATACACACATTAATAACACCAGATGTCAGGCTGTGAAGAAAGCCGGGCGGGCGGCGAACTTCCCAGGATACTTTGGCTCCTTTACTTTTAAAAAATTAGCCTACCATTGTTATATTTGCAGTTGAACCTAGATATTTGTGCCTTATGAATAGACTCACAGTCGGACTTTAAACTAGATTAAAAAATACTTGCTGAGATCTTCTGGTTTTGCAGTGTAAACCTGTCAGACCCAAAACAGGAAACGGTTGAGTTTGTAGCAGAGAAACATCCAGAATCTGAAGCACTTGGTCCTGGACAACAGACAAGGACATCAGTGTTACAGAGCAATATTTCTTTAGAAGAGCCAAAAATTGGAGGAAATTATATATTTTGTAGTTTTGTATGAGCTTGAGCTCTTTATGTTGAGCTCCCGGGTTCTGTCAGTGACATTGGTGAGCCTGCCGCAGACGCCTGAGAGGAAACATGCTATTGGATCACCCAAAGGTGGCGAATGATGCAATTTGCTCCCTCTCAGATTTATGCGCCGCATTAAGCATCTCTGATGCTGCTCAGCTCGTTCATTTCAGCAACAGCGGCGCTGATTTATTGGCAAATTCTTGTCAAGTCACTCCACTTAACTCCTTCTGCTGCGGTTAAAAGCAGACAGTTACGACAACGATTAGCCCCACGACGAAGCATTTTAGCGTGTGGCTAACTTTTCTGCCTACCTAAGCGGCCATTAGCCACCTCGCTAAACCGAGGCGACGTTCTGAAACCTTCCCACCATTATGGCTTTTATTGATCCAGATCTACGTTGGGAAACTGAACCACAATGCTCTGCTCTTTCAAAGGAAGAAACGTAGCCACTTCCTGGTAGAGACGAGGCTGCTAATATGCTAACACCTTCATCAACCAGGATAAATCTCCTCGATATCAAAGATTTGTTTTACAATAGTCTCCTGACAAACGGTTGGTTACAACTGTACAATATCAGTAACATCCATCCATCCATCCATTTTCCGTCATTATTAAATAAATAAAACCCACTCTATTGTTTTGTTGTTGTTTTCTCAGGTGCTAGTCGGTGTTAGGCTACTAGCCTTTTCCTGGTTAGCCTTTCTGATTGAGCTAGCTGTGTTGCAGTGAGACAAATGTTGGTTTGAGATTCTCATCTTTCCTGTTTCGTTGTATTTTCCTAAGCAACGTAAAGGTAAAATTGCAAAAGCACTTTCACATCACTGCTGTTATATGAAAGAGAAAAGCGACAATCACACTGCCGCACAAAAATGAAAGCAAAAATACAGATCAGATGCCTACTAACTTTAGTTTTTAAGTGCTTCTTGTAGACATTGTGCTGCTTAGTATTTTTTTTGTCTTTGCAGTTTGACACAAATATATCCAGCTGATATTTGCTGGTTAATTAGTATATATATCAATTTAGGTAAAACAAAAAGTGAGATAGAAAACCTTTAGTTGCCTCCTCTGAATTCTTATAAATATATTGATGCCTCTAAGGCATTTTATCATTTAAGTCATCAAAAGGTATTTTATAAGTAATAGAAGAAAGGCTTTTATAAATTCTTATTTTCATGCTGCTTTTGTTTCGTGCCTCTGGAAAGTGGCGAATAGGAATGTGACGATTAACTAATTTGTACTGATTCATTGGTGTGTGTGTGTGTGCATGTGTGTGTGTGTTTCCATCCTCACTGAAGAGAATTCAAGGCTCCTGTAACCGTTAGGAAACAATCAATACCGTTATCAGTCTGCTTTCCCTTCTCGCTCTATCACATACACACTCTCCCATACACTCAGGAATAAAGGTCCCCGATCAATAATCCTATGGCGCTAAGAGAAAGCTTCCACAGTAGTTTAAAGCCTTATTGCACACGCTTGGTCACCCAGAAACACACTGACAGCACACTCCACAGCAGAACTGCGAGGCACATATCGAGTGTTTTAAACCCATTTGTAGCACCCAGCTCAATCAGAGAACGTTACGCAAAACATCGGAGCGTCCGGGACTCTTAGGACGACAAGCGAGTCTCTCACTTAATCCTCGCGTCTTTAATAAGACGGATTTGAGGGTTTTTCTGTTGTTGTGTTTTTTTTTTATTTGTTGTCGTTGCTTTTTTGTCACTCATCAGTGTTACAGAACACCAAACACATCTTAAAACCAGACAGAGATAACCTGAGGGAAGCTTTAGTTGAATTATGTTTTCAATAATTAAGGGGGGAAAAAAACGCTATCAGAACCATCATGGGACGTTGTTAACCTACCGACTGGCTGTGTCTTCTTTGGTTGTTTTTGTTTGCAATTGGTAAATAATAACTTGAACATTAATCAATACATTTTATTTATGTTTGATGATTGTTCTTGATTTATATTATGGTATTTGACAAAATGTAACGTTTATTGATTGTTTCATTACTGGTTCCTGTATTCCGTTTTTATCTTACTATGTAAAGCCCTTTGGATTGTTGACTCATTTATCGTTATCTGCAACACTGTTTACATTCAGGCACAAAGAGGAGATTTTGAGCACAGTTTGTTTAAGGCCATACCACGGTGACTCATTTGGATCCAGCCTTGGACTGGATCCAACCTTCAAAGGTTTCTTTGGATACACGTTTGGAGTCATTCAGTTCAAGATCTTCTGGTGCTTTGCATCGTTAGGCGGCTGCAGAATCCAAAGGCGCTTCAGCTTAATGTTTGAAAGTACAGGTTTTTATTCGTTTCAATAAAATGCTGTCACACAGGCATCGCTATGTTGTCTACGCTGCAATGCATTATGGGAAGATGACATGAACTTGGAGCAGTATTTTCTGCGCAATAAGCAATTTTTAACCTTGAACTAGAGTGGGTCAAGTGAACTCTGGTGTGTGAATCTCAAGCAAAACCAGAAAGCAGACTACAGCGCAGGGCATTCTGGGTAAATACAACCAAAACAAACATGCGAGTTTGAAACATAGTCTCCCGGACTATCAGGTGTGAAAACACGCTTAGTCTGATATTAAAATATCCCTGACTGTCTCAACATTTAAATCGCCTCTTTACAGAGAGGACACATGAAGCAGAAGCAATTGAAGTGTCCCATCTGTTTCTGGTTCACAAAGCCCTGCTCTGCGACGCGCTGCTCTTTTGCTATTTAAGCTGCAGAACGCATCCAGGAACTCATCTAACTAGAACAAATACAGCCGTGATAAGGCGCCATAATCAGCCAGTCATTGTCTCTCTCTCTTCCTCATCTCCTTCCCTTCACCTTCAGTGCAAATCGAGTCCAACACCTTCCCTCCCGGACGCTATCGATGCCACGAAGCCTCCAAAAACACTTGTGGCCATGAAAGCAAACTATATTTCAATTCCTCTCGTCTTCCTCCGCTGTTTGTCCTTCCATCTCCCTCTTAGTGCCATATGCTCAGAGCTTCAGCTCGGGCTCATTTACAGCGCCGCGCACACACACACACACACACACACACACACACACACACACACACACACACACACACACGTAGAGATCTGTCCTATCAAAGCACAGGAACAGCTGGCTTTCTCGATATGGATGGCTGCTCGCCTGTCAACGAGTCTCATGCAGCACGCTCACACACACGCGCGCGTACAGGCGCATCATCATCAAAACCCGCATCTCCTGCTGCTTCAAGAGGGGAAGAAAGAAAGAAGAGAGAGAGAGAGAGAAATAGATGCAGAGATGGACAGACAATACGTGGTGGTGGGGAGTGTGAGTCTAAAAAAATGCAAACATGCACTCAGGACTTGTGACATCAGAAGCAGACTGACAGTGCGTGTCACTGTTAACCAGCTAAAGCAGATGCTCATGAATAATTGAAGGGGTTAAATTAGGAGGAGTCTGTTCCTGCACTATGAAAATGTCTGTATTACGGTGTGGGGCTTTTTTTTTTTTTTTTTTTAAGTCTTTCATTTGAATTTATAATTGGGTGTCAAACGATAAACAGAATATAAATTAGCACTAAGATGTGAATGTGAATGACAAATTTGTAAACTTGCTAATAATTTGTTTACATCCAGGCGAAGTGGGTCTTGTTTGGCTGTTTACGGTGCTTGATCACAGAGTTCTGTGTTCTCTAGCTGATCGATTAAATAACAATCTAATTTGAAGAGAAATAGACTGTTTGTTTTTGTTCTGTGGTTCTGGCACTAATCTTCTTCAGCGGTGCAAACCTTTAACTAATGAGAGGCAGACCTGTGTGTTGTAGATCAGTGGAGCTGCTTTAGCAGAACCTACTAAAGTCGGGTTATTGAAATTCTCACTCGACGTACGAATGTTGTGCCTGCACCACGGCAACAGCTGTGTTTCCATTACAAATGTCCACGAAACTCTGCCGGTGCTGCGGTAGCGTCAAAAACCCCCCCATGCAATTTCACAATTGCAGCGTTTCCATCAAGATGGGAAATGCAATTGAATTCACACGTGAACAAGTTCGTTCATCTGGTAAGCCCTCCAAAAAAAAAAACTCATCCCACGTCTACTTCCTGTCTGTCGCATTCTTCTTTGTGGTTTGTGCCAGTGGCAATGTTTGTAGTTGTAGAGAAAATGGAGTTTCCTTTGCGGTTTTTAAAAAAAAACAAACAAAAAAAAAACTATTTTGACATGGTTCGAAAAATCCCCGTCTCATCCATCGGTCGGCGGCTTTTTCAAAATTGCAGGTTTTCCAGAAGGACAATTTGTTTTTGAAATGTCAAATTGTCCAATTACACGGTCAACGGAAACACAGCTAATAGAAATCAGCTGAAAGCTGAATGGAAAAACCAACCTAAAGCATAACTAAATCAAATCAACCTTTTTTTTTTTTGCTGATAAACTGTCTAAATAGATCTAAATATGATATCATCTTTATTTTTTTTTCTGACATTTTTGTGCAAATTTGTTTACTTTTGCTTTATTTTACCTAAAGCCGACTCAGTGCTGACCCCTTTGGTTAGGCAGTTGAATTTGATCTATTTTACATGACCCTGCTGTTCATCGTGTTCAAGTATAAAACCACCTGTTAGACAAGCTGCTGAAGCAAATCCACACACACGCACACACACACACACACACACCCTCACTAATGAACATGGCTTCGAAGTTGTGAAGTGGCGCTCACAACTCCATATTGCACAGTCTAGTTAGCCAAAGATAGCACATTGTTTTTTAAGCTGCAGGTCACATGCAATAGGCTTTCATCATTGCGCTTAAAGAGAAATCTTAAAGTCTGCAAATGCACATATAATGTATATATATTGCATATTGTGAAGAGAGCCTTGAGAGCAGCTGGGGATAGCATTATTGAAGGATGGACAGGAAAGTAGCTGAGGGGGAGGCATATTTGGTGAGTACTGACAGAATTACTGCCTTCCCACTGGAAGTAATGTTTCTAGACTTGGAGCATTCGAGCCGCATTTGAACGGTTATGGAGTTCGACTGCAGAGCAGTAGCAGTGTAAATCCAGAGTGAAGGGGCTTCAAATTTCGTCCTCCTTTCGGAGCACAGACTGTACCCGTCATCAGACCTCTGCCTGAAGTTTTCTGGTATGCGGGGAGTTTGGCTTGCTCTTAGGTCTGCTTCAGCAGTAATGGTGCTGTAGACAGTTTCACCTGAACAGCACTCACTCTGC
Organism: Poeciliopsis turneri; assembly: GCA_922788865.1. Classification (NCBI taxonomy): domain Eukaryota; kingdom Metazoa; phylum Chordata; class Actinopteri; order Cyprinodontiformes; family Poeciliidae; genus Poeciliopsis; species Poeciliopsis turneri. Next base: position 2,173,287 of record CAKLNU010000953.1, read on the forward strand.
ATTACGGTGCAGCGTCAACTTCTCCATTAAAAATGACTCCTTCGCTACGAAGGCGAAGATGTGTTGACAGGAAAGCAAAAGGCGTAACGCAGGAAAATGGTGAGACGATCGAATCAATTATGAAGCCAATCTGTGTCACGCCTTTACGTTGAGGAAAGCCAGTTGACCCTCTCGATTCAAGAGAAACCTTGGGCTTTTAAGAAAATGGCCGCCAGTATCAGAGATGACTGCTTTTAACGTTGACCTTCTATGATAGCTGTTTGTAATTTCAGTTCTCTAAATTACACTTACCTGATTAGTTTTAAAAATATACTCTTCTAAGGTAGAGTTGATCAAGTATCTCCAGGCTTTTGTGAGCCTATTTTTCTTCTGCTGCTTGTTCACTTGCACCTGCCCAGTGCGTCTCGCTTATGGCTTCAGAAATGAAAAGACTAAACAACATTTGGCTCTTAAGTCGCCTAGTTTATAGCAGTCTGTCCCAGAAACACTGGCTTGCTTTAGCACCATCTATCAGTGGAAAACTTTTCAGGTCTCATATAAATTTGCTTCACTTGGCCTGTCAATTTTAAGGACGTATAATGAGATTTGCCAAGTCAGGAAGGATCTCTTTGGGAGTCACTGCTTGTGTTTTTCCCAGTGGGACTACGTCAACGTTGCTTGTGCAACTAAAGAGATGGGAAAACCTCATCCTGGTGCAACAGGTTGCCAAGAGCAAAAGATTCCAAAGACCCTCCAAGGAGTTGCAGGCCTGGAACTTATCGATTTTTGAGTTGATTTATAGTTGATTGATCTTATCGATCAATAGGCGGCCATTTTCTCAAATGCCAGATTTTCTCTTGAATGAAGAGGGTCAACCGGCTGTCCTTAACATAAAAGCCACACAAATTGGCATCGTGATTTTTTTGATTACAATTTTGTACAGTATAATAAAAAAATAAATCCTAAATATTAAAACCAGTGGACCAGAGAGGCCTCTGGTTTTACTTTGTTCTTCAAAGTCAAAGTTTTGCATTTGCTTTTTCAGTGGAAAAAAAGAAAAAAAAGATGATTTTCTCAACTCAGTCTACAGACTCTTTTTAAAGTTGACAAACTCCAAGTTCTTACCTCTCCCGTGTGGCTGAGGTTCAGTTTTGGCAGTTTGTTCTTCACGTTTCCAGACGTTCCTCCAAAAGATTGGCTGCTGCTAAACCCCTCTGTCGCCACCGGAGGGGGCTTCAGCTGCGGGGAGTCGCTCGGCGCCTGGTCCTGGCCGTCCATTGGTCGAACGTACGCCGTGGGCTTCTGCTGAATAGCGATGGGCTTCCCCGATAGGCAGCCGGGCGGGAACGTGGGCGTGGTCAGTCCAGACGTGGGCGTGGTCAGACCAGGCGTGGGCGTGGTCAGAACAGAGGTGGAAGCCAGCGGGGAGGAGGACAACGAAAGGTGGGAACTTGTTTCATTTTCGAACGGGGAGGTTTTGAAAGAGCCGCCATTTTCCACGCTGGAGGAAGACTTAAAGTGGCAACCGTCTACAGTGGAGGACCGAAAGTTGCCGCCATCTGTAAGAGAGAGAAGCAAAAGAAATCACCTGGGAACAAACCCGACCAGCAGATCACCGTCAGAGATCAGTCAGATCAGTGCAGCCAATCACATTTGAAAGAATTAAGATGTTTTCAGGTTTTCAAAATCACCCTTATTATCTGGTTTTGTAATAAATGCTAATTTTAATCATTTTTATCAAGAAGGTCTGAATCATTGGAACCCTTCAAAATTTTACTCCAATTATTTCATCAGCCTTCATGACTCAGGCAAGGACACAAAAACAGCAAATTATAAATTTTGATAGAAAATGTTTTGTGTTTTACACCTTTAATCAGACACATCTGCAAGCTTTTCTTGATTTCTATCTTGTACTTTTAGACGTCTTGAGAAAGGCAACCCTCTCCTAAGAATTAATTAACAAAACAACAAAACCTCTTGATTTGGGCTGAAATGATTTCATCGACTTCATGAGATAACGTTGGCTTCACAAGAAGACTGGACAAGATTGTAGCAAAATATTTTTAGAGAAACGAAGCACTCACTTTCTTTTTCTTTTTTTTTTTTAAACAAATACAAAAAGGTTTTACAAATGTAACGTTTTCTTTTAAGAATACGTGATCGCTGTAGAACATTTCCTTTCAGCTTTTAATACTTAGTTAGTATGTCGCGATTTCTATTTGTTCAATTCTATAGTTGAAAATGGGCTTTCTGTATTTTCCAGGTATTTCAGATTATGAACTACATTTGATTCAGCGTATCAAATAATAAAAAAAACATGAAACAGACCTTTAGTTTAGGGGAGTTTTCACACCTGATAGTTGGTCAGACTGCAACACTGTTTACCTTTTAAGCTGATGCTAAAAAACAAACCAGTTTGGAAAAACCTGTTCCCCTCCTCGCCTGTGGTGGCGCTGCACCACGAACCACTGAAATGCATAACCAAGAAGAAGACACGGGGCGCAACTTTCACCTTCACAAAACGTAAACGAGAACGGCGCGATGTCAAATTTTAACAGTTGTAGGATTTCTCTTCAGTCGTTGGTGAAAGACCATGAATAATTAGCTTGAGACACACGTTTGTTTAGGTTGTATTTACCCAGAATGCCCTCTGCTTTAGTCCACATCCTGCGTTTGGAGCGGTCTCCGGTTCACTCGGTACATTTTAACCAAACAGAGGGCATTCTGGTCCGGGGACCAGAATGCGTGGAAGAAACAATTAAATATTTCCGTTTTATGTATTATTTGAGTCTGGAGGATCTTTTAATTTGAAAATCCTTGAACCAGATTCTCTCGGTTCGTCTTGCTAATTCTAAATTGTGCCATGTGAAGTAGGTTTTAGAAGAAACCCATCCCACTGGGCCTTGACTGGTCCACCATGATGAAAAGGTCAGGGGTCACTGCACTAAAGAACTCACATGCCAATGCCAAGAGGATAGCAGACCTGAATTATGATGATGTTTAGTATGGAAAAATGTTAAGCAGTTAGGTACACATCTACAGTATCGCTCAATGTTTATATCTTCACAACACTGATACATCCAACAGTCCATTAACTTCTGCAGTATAAAAGCATCCGATATTAAATGCACATATAAAACATAAAACTGAAAGACTCTTGAATGCAGCAGAATCAGAGCAGCAATTCCTTTTGTGAACATTTACCTGGTAGGGAATGGCTTTTGGAAGAATGCCTCCTGGAAGAGGACGAGGAAGAGGATGAAGACGAGGAAGAAGGGCTTGACTCCTCTTTCAGACCCAGTTCATCTTTGAGAGAGCTGAACAGCTCCTCGTGCCTCTGCAGCTGCTGCTCCTCCAAAAGAGCCATTTTGCCCCGGCTGGCCGCGGCAGCCGCAGGGACCGGCCCCTGTCCGTTTTGCCCCGCCGCCCCCGACCCGACCACCAGGCCCGTCGCTTGACCTCCCTTCAAACACTCCACACTCCGCGACTTCTTGGCGTTCTGGTGCGGGGCCGTCGATAACGACGTGATGACGGCGGGCGGCTGCATGGAGGCTGGCGTCCTCTTGTCCCCGCTCCCCTCTGCTCCTCCTCCACCTCCTCCACCGCCCGCTGCTCCTCTCAAGGCCTCGTTGAACACCTGGGACTCCGCGGCCGGTCTGTCGGCTGAGGAGCCCGCCGCTGGCTGCTGGTTGTTGCTGGCGGCGCTGCCTTTGGGGATCCCCACCAAGTGGCTCTGGTTGGAGTGGCTGGTTAGCAAGTCTTTCATTTCCTCGTAGGAGCCCAGGGTGTTCTGGACTCGGTTGGCCAAAGCATCGCCCTTATTAGTCTGACAGGGAAGGGGAAAAAAAAGACAGAGGGAGGGAGAAGAAAAAGACATTAATTAAGTCTTCCATTTCTCCTTTTTTCCTGACTTGATGAACAGCCCTCTTTACTCATCTGGAGAGGAATAGTGAGAGATAGATAGGGTGACCACTGACCAGCCTTCAGGAGGAGATGATTAATTAAATAATGCCACCTTTAAGAGGCCCCATCTCGGGCTGAGGCTGTGAAATTAATGGGGCAGGAGTCATTATTACCCCGACCCCACATTCTCAGCCAATCACTGTTTGGAGGACAGTCCTGCCTTTACTTGTATGTCATCCTGAAGCAGCCTACCTGCTATGGGAAATGCTGAGCGGCGCCCAAGAATAGCCTAACAGCTCATTTAGTGTCAGTGACAGATTCCCTGAAGAAAGAAAAAGTGGCAGCAGTTCTTCTTGAGCCAGAAAGAGAGGAAAATAAAAATCCCAGAACTGGTAGCTGTGTTGAATGATTTGCTTTCTTTTTTTTTAAGTTTAGTCTAATTGCCACATAAAGTCTTGGGGATTACCACACCACATGGCGTAAATAAGAGGTCAGGCAGAACACCGCTTCTGTTCACCACGAGCCACATTTGAGGAAACCAAGATAAATGTTAACATTTTATCGGTAGAGAACTGTTGCGAGTAATCACCGAGTCGCCATGATAAGGAAAGGAAACGGCTTCTCCGCCTCACCGTCACAAAGTGGAGTTTGGTTCACTGGACTCCACTTTGTGGATGGGATCTGTGGGATCTGTGAGCGTCAGTCAGATGAGACAGTTATTGTAACGTTTCCTTTTATCAGAGGAACTTTATTTTTTTATCATGACTGGAATTATGATACGACATAGCACCAATAAACTTTAATAGTTGATGTATACAAGCAGATCACATTGGGCACATTTTATAGCACAACCAAGTAACTATAGGTTTTCTGGAAATCAAAAGGTAAGATTGAACCAAGTCCAGTACAGAAACAATTTCTGTAAAGACTTTTTTTCATCTTCTTCTTTTTTTTTTTTTTTCTTTTTTTTTTTACCAGAGGAAGCAATTAATGCGTGACAAGTTTTCAGCCTGAACAACGAGCCGTAAAGCCGACACCATTCATCAGCCGGCTCTGAATTATGCAAGATCTACAGCAAACCGACACGCGGCTGACATTTCATCGTGAATTACAGACAAACGCGGAACAATGGGACCGGCGAGCAAGATCAATGCCAAATGCCGTCCGCTAATTTTATTGCACATCTGTTTAGCGATCTGGTCAATAGAGTTTCTGAGTCGGGAGGCCGAGGTCGCCGACGGCCCAATTACCACGGCCGCTAACAGGGATGCGGCGGTGTCGAGTCACAGCGACGGCTGGGAAGAAGAAGTAAAATCGTGTTTATTCAGGGAATTCAAGAGAGGACGAAGCCGTAAGGAGATTAATAAATTTAAATCGTTTGTTTAGATCTCCGAGGCGAGAGAAGAAGGGGACAATTAAAGACTGATGCGTCGATGGTTGTTTTTCCTCGAGGTGAGGGTTTGAGCGAGCGGTTTTGTTGTTCCAATGCAAACGGTTTCAGTCAATAACCAAATAATAGAGTAATAACATGCAATGATCCATGGAGAGGGCTCATTGCTGAGGAGGGGATTCTAAGTATGTGTGTGTGTGTGTGTTACAGCAAACACTTCACGACATTACGACTGATCATACCACCATGGCACTGTTGGCTGTAATCGAGGGCCATTTAAGCTGCGTTTCGTGATGATCACAAGTTTCTGGGTTCTGTTTTCACCGAGCGATTGTTCTGACATGAGTTTTATGAGCCAGGTGGAGCAGAAATCACAAAGTGTTCTGGTTTTAACGTGCCTCGGCGGAAAACGAGCGGATCTGCACGGAGCAACAGAGAGAGAGAAAGAGAGAGGAAACCATGGTAACGATGCTCGCACTGCGCCGCTAGCCCGCGTGTTTGGCAGGCCTCTTTTTTTGTGTGTATTTGTTCTGTTTGTAAAAATGAGACGTTTTGCACATTAGCACATAACTGAGGATAATGGGGGACGTCTGTAATAGTTTGATAATGGTAATGGTTTGGTGTAATGGACAAAGTAAAGGACATATTGGACTCTGTGGGATGGGGCAGGGGGATGGGGGGAGTAATCATGTGCTTTATTTTGTTTGCACCACAATGACCAATCTTCACCAATACTGGCAGATTAGGGCTAAAAGCAATTTTGCTTGGTGTATTGACCGTGCCACTTTCTTAAAACACTGTAAATACACTCAGTGGAAAGAAAACAAATCAAGAGCCGAACAAAGGTTATTATAGCAAACTAAAACTAACAAAACAGCAAAATCTGAAACTGAGAGAACGTCTTTGCGAGCTGAAATAAATAAAAAGGGTAATTAATGGGGGGGAAACTATAATAAATGTTCCACTTTTCTGGTGACCCGCAAGGTCCAAACTCCAAAAACACCACGAGGGAAGTTGACCTTCTCGCCCTCTTCACGTTGCATGGAAACGGTGTCAAATGTTTGTGCGGCAGCAAATTTGTTTGTGCCGTTACCATCAAAGATAAAAGTTTCCAGAGGTCACAGAGCAGAAAATCAGGTTTGTGCAGCTAAACTTTTACAGGCACAGTTGATTTGATGCCAAACCTCTGGAGACATTTGTAATAATATCTTTAAAAAGATAGTGGCACAGACAAAAGCTTTCGCTGCGCAAACATGTGACGCCGATTCTGTTTGATTTGAAGAAGCTTGAACTGGCACTGACCACAACACTCTTCAGTTTGGAAGTTGTTATTGTGAGAAGACAGCCAAAAACTGTCAAGTACTTGTGAGATTTTTGAAAGCGACGTCGCAGAAGCTAAACAGAACAGCGAGTTGTTTAAAAGGAAATTGTATTTTCTGCGTGTTGTACAGAGAGTTGTGTTCTTACACAGTCGACCCATTTTATCTGTTTGCTTTTCAACCTCAGCCAGCCATTAAAGGCGCTGGATTCGTGAAGTGTAGGGAGTCTTTTGGGAATCGCAGAGTTATTTTCGGTTTTCTCTAGGTCAGCTCTCATAAACAACAGTTCGGTTTTGCTAGTCCTACCAACAGCGCTAAAGCTAAAGCTAGTAAAACAGTGCTTCATTCATGGTGACATCGCCTCTCCTCCTGATAAAGTAATCAATAGTGGGGAGAAATATTTACTATTTAATATTTTTATAGTGTAGCTTGGACAGAAATTGAATTTCAAAAAAATCAGATGAACAGGTCAGTAATTATTTTAAATTCTTTTTTTTTTTTACCTGAAACATAAAGGCCGTAAATATCCTTCTAAAAAAAAAATGGTACAACAAGATAAAAGGAGTGAAATATTCCCAAACAGATTTCAAGATAACTAATCAAGAAGGCGGAACACCGACAAACATCATTAATCTGTCCCATCAAGCGTTTCCTCTGCATCGTTTCGCCTCTAATAAAACGAGAAAACCTCCAAACGCGCAAATGAACGGAAGAAAGGAAGCGATCAAGGCGCATTTACGGGCGACGCGCATCAGAACTGACGGAAAAGCATTGAAATAATCCGAACAGAAGTCGCTGCTGTGCGCACACACTCACACAAACACTACACACTGTGGAGAGCCCAAGTTAGCTGTGAATAAATTAGCCCATCTCGTCTCCATCTCAGGCTCATGAATAAAAGATCTGGTGGCTGAAGAGGAACAGAAAACACATTTACAGAGAGGTAAAATGGAAAACAGAGGAGAGAGAGAGGATGAATACCTATGTATGACTTTAGTGTGTGTGTGTGTGTGTTTAAGAGTGTGTGAATAGATCATCCCAAATAGCTGCTAACAGCATAACGCTCCTTAACAGGATTAGAAGAGGGATTAGCTAATAGCTGACAGAGAGAATAAACATTGGGAGAGAGAGGAGAAGAAAAAGACAGAAGTGACAGACGCGTGGTTAAAAACGAAAAAAACCCCAACAACAACTAAAAACAGAAAGCAGGGGCCGTATGGGCTCCACGGATCCAACATCCGGCGGCTAAAATGAGCCGATGTGAAAGAGGAGCTTGGACTTAAACGCAGAGCGGGAATTGGTTGGGAAAACCCCCCCCCCCAAAAAAACAGCGAATTGATCAAACAAAGTGAGCATAAAAAAATAAAAGGAGAGAAAAAATTTAATTTCTGTGTGGTAAATAAATCAGTGGAAGAAAATAGCGAGCAGCGAGGTACAAACTGCAGAAATGCGCGGACATTTTCTTCAAACAGTTGGAAATGAGGCGGGCGTATGAAACGAGTAAACAAGTTGTCCCCTATGAATGATGCAGTGACCCGTTCTCTTTTATCAGAATTATTTTCTTTTCAATTACAGCTTCCCTGTTCAGCTAATGACTGTAATTAATGAGGAACCTAAAAACCTCTGTGCAGCAGCGTATTACCAGGGAACTGCCTCTTCGCTTCCCGCAAATTAGATCTAATGCCAGAATTCAGGCCGCTTGGATTTAGGCTGAGCGTTGCTAAAAGTTACCATGTTATAAATCCAGTTAAAAAGTAGTATGACATATATTTTATTCACATCTCCTTGGTGGAATTAGTTGTTTAAAGACAGGAAAACATTTCTGCATGCCAAAAAAAAGGCAGACTGCTCCATCATTAGCAGCAGATTTGATGGAGATAAAAATAAAGAAAATCTTTTAGTCAGAAAACTTATTAAAAAGCCCACAGATGGACATGAAGGAGTGGGGAAAATGGTGGCAGCTGCCTCTGCCTCACTGGATAGGAGTTGGAAATCTTGACGTCCATAAACCGATAGCTTGAGGTGGTGAGAGTTAACTGGTGCGTTTATAAAACTACTGAAATGACAGATGTGACATCCTCTATTTTCATGTTCAAAAATCTATTTATTAGCCTTTTGAGCTGATGTGAAATTGACTCGCTGCTCTATGATCCTCCTTGTGGCGTTGACATAACCCTGGTTCTACAGCAAACGGGACGCAGCGTCGCCAAAGCCGGTTGCCATGACAGAACAATTACATCTTGACCCGGAAATTTCCCTCAGTTTCTCTGAAACTTGTGGCCGATGCCAGTTTTCAACCTCTACTTCTTGTTTGTTCCAGCCGTGCGTGACGTCAACACCTGAAATTACACAATAACGCTCCAAACCAGTCGATGAGAACCCCGCAGTTTATATTTCCTTTATTTTTGTGGTGACATTTTAAAAGTTAGCTTGGCAACTGGATGGAAACGTAGCCTACCTGTGTACAACTGACTTGAATTCATTCTATTTGGAGAGGCCAGCATGCAGCAGTGGTACCTCATACCGACCAGACCACACACACACACACACAACCCTCCTCTCTCCTCATACGCACCGATCTTGACCTTACGTCTTCACTGTTAATTGGCTTAGAAACGATTACTAGGAGTGTGGAGGCCCCTAGAATTGGATTCATTATCAGAAGAGCAACCTCTCATTTGCTTCCACTGACCCCCTGAGCCCCGAGGAGCATCTCGGTAAGAAACCCTCTTATCCTCTGTGTTTGGACACAGCAGGTTAGCGCAAATTCTGTCAAGACTCAAAGCTGCTCTGGACTAACCAAGTGTCGAAGCGCCTGGTGGAAGCTAATGAGAGTTAACAAGCCAAAATCAATTTTACACAGAGGGGGCCGCACAGTGCCCGAGGACTTCATGCATGTCTGGTTTACATTTCGTTAAAAAAAGGGAAGAAAGAAGGGAAAAAAGGTATCTGAAAATAATAAGTATACAACTGTGTATACAATGGTTTCAGATTTTAGCCTCAGGGGGGGAAAAAAGAAAGAGGATGAGAAACAATCACATCCACAGAACGACGTTCAACAATACAGGAGACTCGCATTATTGTTTGTCACCTGTATTAAGTCCTTTCGAATGATAATTTACCGCAGGCGGAGCGGCTTTATGTTAGCCTAAATCACAGAGCCGCGTTCTTGGGGGAGTCCAGCTCCCCCTAATTGATTAAGGTGTTGTAAACTTGGTCTCTTTCCCCTAAATTCAATTGTGGAGTCAGGTATGTTCAGCTCTTCTCCAGCAGAGATAAATCAGCAGCATAAACTTGTCTCCCCGACAGCACTAAGAGAGCTCCGCATGTGGGAAAAGCAGCTCTCTCATACAGCTCAGGAAGGCCGGAAACATGGATGAGGAAGATTCATGGCGGTTAGCTTGTTGCCCCGTCCTAGCTTTAGCCTCCCTGTCATCCCTTAAATTGAAACACGTACACACTAGTTCTTCTAAAACTACAGTGACACGCGTTATTTCAGAACGCGTTTTGCTTTTGAAGTTTTGTTTAGGTGACTGTTATTTACATTTTATTTTTTACCATTATAATGAGATGTGCAGCCTCGTGACTGAGACTAGCAAGTCAGTGTACAGATGCCGTTAGCTCGACCACGTGGAAGCGAAACAGCCCAAATGTCTCACAAACCTGAATGAGGAGTTTCATTTGGAGGCTTAGAGCCGATCTGGGAATGAAGCTACACCTGAGGTGTTGTGACGCTATTCATTGCTAACAATGACAATGCATTTCTTTCCATTTGATGTGTTTCAACTCTAAAAGCGACAAGCTAACGGAGACAGGTGTGTGTGTCTACGGTTTAATGATAAGTCAGAACTGATAAAGGTTTCTTCCTGCTACGTTTCCTTTGCTTTATGGGTGAATCAAGCATGCAGACCATTGAACTAATACTTGTCTCCTTCAGGCAACACCCCCCATCTCTCACAGTGAGTTTGGTTCCCCTCACATTAGTTCAGACCTGCAGCTCTGGAGAACATGCAGAACCTCCTGGTTATTCCACCAAATATTGATTCCTGAACTCTTCCTGAGTTCAGACATTAGTGTTGTTGTTTCTAAATGAATATGAACTTGTTTTCTTTGAATTATTTGAGGTCTGAAAACTCTGCATATTTCTCATTTTCTGCAAGTAAACACTAAATTTTTGCTTCGAATTTAGGAGACACACTGTCAGCAATTCAGAGAATAATAATTTAAAAAAAAAAATTTCATTTTACTCAAACATGAACCTCTAAAATGTAAAATGGGAGAAACCGATCATTTTAAGTGGTTTCTTAGTTGTTGTTTTTTCAAGTGTTGTATAGTAAGATTTTTATTTGGAAAGGAAGAAAAATATGCAATTATAAAAAAGAAACCTATCAGTTAGAAACACAAAACAAACAAAAAATTTCTGCTTCAAAAATTTTTGACTTTCAAAACTCTGAAATCTCCCATTTCTTTCCAAAAAACTTTGAGTTTGAGTATAAATGTACTAATTTTTTTTCCTATTTCTTTTTATAACAACCCTAATGCATCATTATAATTAACTCTCTAGCAGCAAATGCATCATTTTTTATACGATCGTTTCCCTAACAGAGGATTTTGTCAATCAAAAAAATGCTGTATTAAGTAAACATGTTGTAAAAATATGCCTTTAAATCAGTAAAAGCAATCAATGCATTTTAAGTATCACACAATGTTGTCACAAAATAGGTCCTATTTGGTCATCAATGAGTGACTAAGCCTGATGTATTAATTATGATGCAAGCAAATTCAGAAAACAAGGCAATGAGTTTAAAATCATGATCATGTTGATGTTGTCAAGCTTTAAAACGCTAAACAAGAAGATTGCAAGCTGAACTTAAATCAAAACCTGCTTCGAGAAAGCTGTGTCTGCGTTCATGTAAGGTTTTTATGTGACAGTGATGAAAGTTTGAAAATGATCCGCCATCATCTCATATTTTTACGCCACACAAGCTGTACAGTTCAAGAAGCTGAGGAAGAGACCCATCACAATAGAAAAGCGGTAAGAAAAACACAAACAAAAAAAAACTTATAGTATTGTTGATGGTTTTTTTTTGTGTGTTTTTTTTTATTGTTTTGCTCTTACTTTATACGGTTCTCCAAAGAGGTTAAATCCGGTTGAGAACAAGTCTTCATCTTGCTGGACCTCCTGGTTTCTCCTCTCCCACTCTCTCCTCTTCAGTGCGCTGCGCTCCGACTCAAGATGGCTGCAAAGACACGAGGACAGAAGCTCGTTAGCGTGAGCCTTTTTCTTTTTTCTCGTCACGCCGTTCACGGGTAAACGCGGGAACAACGGGGCCGCCGACGTCTGACGCGCCGGCCGGCAAAACGTCAAATTCCACTCAAACACCGCAAAGAGAGACAATAACGAGACTAAAGGTCAGGCCCGGCAGGAGGTCCAAAGCATCCTGAAAGTGAAGACTTTAATAATAATCTTTGATAAATAGCTCATTGTGGAGAACGAATGAGTGAAAGGTAGCCGGTCCACCTGGCAGCGGCGCCTCCATCACCGCCGCTCAAAGCCAGATTGAGTCCTGCAAAGCCGTTTGACCTGCGATCAAATGCCAGGTGGGCTTTAATCAGACAGAAAAAGTTTCATGTCAATCGGTGGGGGAGGGGATTTTTTTAAAATTTAATGTGGAAGGGGTTTTTTCTGGAAGGCTTTTTTTGGGGAGGAATTTAATCGAAAATGCTTTCAAGGGAGTCCAAACGTATTTTTTTCCCCCCGGTCTGCAGACCACCAGAAGACCGTCCACACCCCCGCAGCGACGGCGCCTATCTCAGCTGGTACCTTTACCTCCAAGAACGGATTAGGCAAATGAGAACTTTTAGAGGGGATGATAGTTGTGAACATGTCATAATGCATTCTACTTTTAAAAAGTAAAACAAGCAGAAGTTTACAAGCCGCCAGAAAAGTGTCAGGAGTTAAATCAGACCAAACATTGTTTAAGGTCAGCCAGAATTACCAAAATTATTTCTATTTGCTAAATACCACAATAATGAAAGAAAGATTATGTTTGACATTTATTTACTATTGTCTTCAAAATCTGCATAAATTTCCTGAGTGTTGGTAGCGCTGGCTTTGAACTGTAAGACTCAGGTTTTTGGGTTTTCTTCCAGAAGCCTTACAGAACCAGTGGAGTTCTGGCCCGTTCAGACAGAACCGGTGGAACCGAGTCAGGGTTCACTCACACACACGCCGTCTCCACCAGACTGATGACGAGGCTTTGTCACGCCAAAACGTCGGCTTGGTTGTCCTGAAGCCACCTTGTAACCACTTTCGCTGGAAAAACACAAAACCTGGGAAGATTTTGTGTTTTTTGGTCCAGTTTCTTATGCAAACATCTGAGCACATTTGAAATAAGACAAACAACTTTTCAACAAGATATAAGAGACTTATAAGTAAATAATTTCTCAATATTGACTTTAAAAAGTTTGAGTTCCATACTTCACAGCTGGCACGGCGCTGCCAGACTTACAGGTATCACAGTTTTTCTCCCAGATGTAATGATGGACATTATTTCCTAACTGTTTCACTTTAGTGTCATCGGATCACAGGACAGGTCTCCAGAAAAGGAAGGCTGTTCTGTTGGAGTCATGGCTTCCTCCACGCAGAGTGGCTTTTCAGTCCAGGTCGGCACCAGCTGCTTTGCCACTTTCAGCAGAATCTTCTAAACAGTCTTTGGTTTTAGCTCTTGGTTTGACTGACAGATTTGGACATTTCAATCTCAGCTATGCTTGTGTATAAATGTGTCTCCTTTATACATCCGGAAGTTGTTCCGAATATCGTATCGTATCATATTGTATCATTTCGTATCATATCGTGATTTTAAATAAGTCCAGAGGTGTGTGTCTCCAATTACCTTAAATGCCTCAGTTAAAATATCAGAAGACTCCTAAGAAACGACGCCGTCATCTGGGTTTTCCCTCATTGTTTAAATAGTCAGTAATGATTCTGTATGTGAACTATTGATTTTGAAGACATTGATGAATGCTTCTCTGACGTCTCCAATGTTCAGCAAATAAAAAGAGTTTGGGTGATTCTAACTGAGCTAAAACAAGAGAAGTTTGGTTTAATTCAATTTCAGACAGTGAGAAAAAAATAGATGTATGTCTTTTTATTCGGTGTATGTGAATCTATCTCTGGTTTCAGCTGAAAGCAGTTTAGGAGGTTAAAGGTCACTCTACCTATGCAGGGTCTCAATAATTTTACTAGTGTCATTCACATGTGAATGTTTACATGCTGAATGAGTTTCATCCAAAGTAAAACCCTCTAAAGACATAAATATGGTCGTCGGGTTCTCCGCCTGGTCGTTGCTCTGCAGAAGCCACACTTCAACTCACTTTCTGGAAAACAGATTTTTCTGTTCCGAATCAGAAAGAACTGGTGTTATTTAAGCACTGGCGGGGGTCGTGCACTAAAAAGCAGTTGCGTCTGCTTTTGTGTTTGTCACACACAAAGCATGTGACAAAAGGCTTAGCAGGGAGTTCAGGGCGATCCGTGTCTTATCGGTGTCCAATCTGATTCTGGTGCAATTAGTTTCCAAAGAACTAGGCAGTGTTTTCAGAGCAAAGGAACACGATTAATTACATGGATACAGATCGGAACAATTCATAATGCTAAAGGAGGCACTCAGAAACGCTTTTTGCGACGGACCTAAATAAATAAAAGTACATTTGAAAACAGGACTAAATGCAGTTCTTGGAGTAAGCGGAGTCCTGAAGAAAACTATTTTAAATGGGAATGTTTAAGAACAATATTAGTGTTTGTGACGCAATGACATGCAGTCACCACCACACGGTGAAAAGGAAGTGATTTGCTGTCATCAATTTTATTGATAGCGTAATAATACCACAAAATATATATTCAAAACAAAACCCAAAGGTCACATGGCCGACCCCTGTTTCCAATTTCCTGTTTAAATTTGCTTTGAATTGTCACAGATTTCTGCATTGCACTCAGTAGTTCACCACTGTGTGTCTCTTTTGATGAAAAACTCAAACGCCCGCTCTCACACACACACGCATGCACACACACACACACGCACACACACACACACACACACACACACACACACACACACACTAAAAGACGTATAAAAGCAGTAAATGTAATAACTACTGGAACCATTGGAGACTGGCCTGCAGGGAATAGAGAGGGTGGTGAAACTTTCCTTACATAACCATATATTTTTAGCAAAAAACGCTCCTTCTGCCGCACAACCAAACATCCAGTCTCCACTGAGAGACGCACGCACCAGCAACCAAGGTGAACTCCCCCGGAGGAGAAACACAGTGACGCGCGGGAGTGTGCGACAACACGAGTCGGCGACCCGCTGACCCCGGAGAGGGGCCTCCTGTTTCATCACATCCACCGCCGGGAGACGAAGACGGGCCGCCTAATTAGGGATCGGCGCAATTAAAAGAGACTTTCTCTTTTCCACTACAAGACCTCGCCTTCAACATTTAATCTACCAGCAAGATGTGCGTGGGAGGGAGGAAGAGCAAAGCGACGAGAAGAAATAGAGAGAGGGAGGAAGGGAGAAAAAAAAAAAACATACAGAGTACCCCAGGGAGGGAAAAAAGACCCAGTTTCAGGGCAGCAGACAGTTTCTTTAAAAGGAAAGAAAAATAACAGGATGATGAAAGACGGAGAAGAAAGGTGGGGAGAGGGGAGGTGGAACGGGAAGAGGGAAGGAGTTGAAAAGGACGAGCAAGCGGAGGGAATTCCAGACGCGGTGATTGACGGGCCGAGGTGTTTACGCGCCGGGAACGTGGATGGGATCGTTTTACGTGTGCTGGCTTGGCTGGTTGACATGTGCGTTATCTGTCAATGCAGAAAGATGAACTGACAGCGCTGTCACTACTACAAACACGCTCGCATACAGTACACACACACACACACACACACACACACACACACACCTATCTCTGCGGTCCCGTGTGATGGATCACCGCCTCTGTATCCGTCTGTCGCATGCTAAACTTTCACATGGAGGAAATCAGGTCGCATGAGGTAATTAACACATCCAAGATTTATATCCCAGCATGCAGCAGAGGCAGAGAATGCACCTACATGTGCAGGTTAGCGTGCTAGCTCAGACTGTTTCTCTGATCTGACCTCGTAAGCCGTCGCATTTGCAAATTTAAGAGCATTTGAGGAAAAAAGCAGTTTTTATTTAGGTAGTTATTTAACCTTTATTTATCCCCATGATAAATAGTTCAAAACTATTTTTCATGTACAGCTTTTTCTTGTATTAAATTTTGTCTGATCAAAAAGATAGTATGAATATTACAGACAGAGTAAGGGAGGTCAAGAAACTTTGACAAAAGTGCCATATTTTATCTCTGTCAAATGACACAAATGATTGATTTTTCCTTTTTTTTGTCATTTAAACATTAAAAATAACTATTGACATTGCAGAGTTGGGAGCAATTGCTGCAATCTGACGCCACTTCGTTGTATTTACGTCAAGAAGGACGCTGCACAAAAACAGAAGTTTTTGAGTCGGTTACTACGGTTATTCTCTATGCAGCGCCACCACAGGCGCGGAGGGGGAACACATTTTTCACAGGGTTCAGTTCGCGAACCACAGCGACTGAAATCATAACAAACTTTGCTGTTTTGGTCCCCGATGGAACCGAGTCTACCAGCCTGGGTTTCGTTATCCACAGTAGCCAAACAATGTCACTTTGATAGAATTGCTTTAATGGTGTTTCAGTTTTGAATTCCAGGTTTGTCTTACAGTGAAGCCATATTTCCCCAGATTGAAATGAAGAAGGAAAGAAAGATTTGATGGGACTACCGATAAACTGGATGGGATTGGTAGGGATTATTAGCAGGAGTGATGGCAGCGGCAGGCGAACTGTCAATGTTGATATTTTCTCTGAATGAAAATGTAGTGATGGCAGCTTTCTTTCCTACCACTCAGCTTTCCTTCTCTCCCTCTCTCTCTGTGTGTGTGTGTGTCCTGGAGTAATGCTGATAGTCAGAGTAAGCTCTGGGAATTTAATCTCAGCAGAGCTATGCTGTGCTCCCCTGATAACTAAATGCACACAGCCGCACACGCAGGCCGGCATCTCTCACTGAGCCTTGTCTGCCTTTCATTTATTTCCACTGCACAGAAAGGCGGCACCGCACACTCGCTTTGTCGGGAGTGCCCCTAAGCAAGGCACTAATCCTTCCAGTTAGCAGATCGTGGTTAATGGGCGACTGTCCAGCGAAAATGAGGATTACGTTCCTTGATTAATTAAAACTGCTACTACGGGGGATACCGGGAGTAAAAGAAACTACTGTGGCTGTAAGAAGGATTGGAATACATTTCATGCTGAGTAAAGTTAGCATAATTGCTACTAAGCTGAGCATTTAGGTTCCCGCAGCGCCTTGAATGGTTTCACATGTTGTCACAAACTTCAGTGTATCTTGTGAGTTTTATGTAATAAACCAAGACTTACATCTCTTTTTGTTAAAAGAATCTCCAGAACTTTTTTTTTGGAGCACATGTAAAATATTTGAAAGGAAATGCAGTTTGGGGAGCTAGCTGCATGGCTACTTGACACACTACTGGCAGCCAAGTAGCAGCCAATCCAGGAGTCATTTATTTTTGCTTGGCTCTGATTGGCTGGAGATAGGGAAGACTATTTTAGATGTAATCATTTATTTTCTAGCTTGTCAGCTCTGTTACCTCATAAACAAGCAACAACTACTTGTTAGCTCATCAGCTAACAAACAGTGTATATACATTATTGCAGATATTAGCTTCTGCAGTGGTGCACTGTGTGTATTAATACATACATTATTAAAGTGCAATTGGTGTATGAACTATTAGAATAGGCAGGTATTAACATTTTTAGAGGCTGTTTCCCCCAGAAAACCTGCTAAGCCCGGTTCTCGGCGCGATGTCATTCATCCAGCCACCAGCCGTGTTTTTGAGTTTTTTCTTTTTTTTTTAAAGTTGACAGGAAATATGAAAATGTTATTTGCTAGTTATGCATTTTTGGAAGACTGGAGGATTAATACCTATACACCAACTATAAAGTCTTTAAAACAACTAATAAATCAACAATGCTAAGCCTGGTGGGGGCACAAGTAAAGCCTGGTGACCCGCCAGGCTTATAATACACTGAGGGAAACGGTCAAGTATTTGCGGATTTGAGCCATTCGGCAAGTGTTAGCGAATACCGAGGGATGCCATGCATAATTTGATAACCATGTATTCTTTTGTTCTTCATCATCTTCTTCTTTCATCAGCAACGCAGCATGATGCAAAAGTTTTCAGATCCTTTGAACATTTTGTCACATCACAACCAGAAACTTCCATGAGGACAAGAGGTTCCATCGTTTGTTAGTGGAAAGTAAATGATTTGTGGTTTCTAGGTTTTAAGCTTTTCTATTGGGTTCTAAATAAAGTCCTGTGAAACATTAGTGGGGTAAAGCGGTTGTCGGAAGTGTGAGTGCGGCACGCTCTCACTAGTCTAGCCCCTTAGAGCTCTTTCATACGCGACACATTTCTTCTAAAAAATAAAGAGGTCATCTTTAAGTCTTTACTGAGCTTAAAAGAAAATACAAATAACAAACAGATTCAAAACAAATAGAAAGTGACGGACAAAAGACTGTGTGACTCTCAAGGTGCCAGACTTTTACAATGACCAAATGCTTTAGTCTTTATAAACTAATTAGTCAATAACCAATCAAAAGACACCACGTAATAAGCTTAAGCACAATACAACTAAGATGCTTATGTCCTTCAAATAGAAGAGTAAAAAATTTGACTCACATAAACACAAAATAGCATTTTGTATTAAGTATATATGGCTCCTACAGGAAGGTTGCAGGTTCGATTCCAGCTTCCTCCTGTCAAAATGACCGGGAAAGTGGCATAAATCCATTTACCATCTGAAGCCAACCAACCGCCTGGGGCAGTGACCTCGCTGGCCCTCCCCCGTCGATAATTTGACTTGAACATGTTCTGTCCTCAACAGGAAGAAAGACTCCGGCCCGTGGATGTCGTCAGGAGGGTTTCTGGAGATGCTTCATTGGAAATCTACTGGAGCCCGACTCGAACTGCATTCGTCTCTTGTGGGAATAACTGTCAGGGCCGTTCAAGGCAGCCGTTTGGAAACACATTCGAGCTCATCTGAAGCCATGAGGACACGAAGATCAAAGGCGCCGGCTGACTTTGGTCATTTACAATCGTCTGTGGCACACTGGTGTGGATCTGAGGCTTCTTTATGAGGCGAAAAAACATCTGTTTTAATCAAAGGAAACACGGGACATTGATTTCTCAGCTGTCGCATCGGTTATTATACCTCGGTGAAGACCCTGAATGCTTCTCGGTTGCTCTCAGAGCTTTGCAGAACAGCCAGGTTAAACAGTAATACTAAGAGATAATAAGAGAATATTAAATTCCTGACATGGACGTGTCAAAATTTAGAGCGAAATACACAATTTATGAAGAATGAAGACGCAAACGCTTCTTGAAAACACGTGAGGCTGAGAGAGGGGCTCTTCCAGGAAGAACCACCACTGGGGTCAGTGATTGTGCAACTGAACTCCAGTTTCTGATCTTTTGCATATGAAAAACATTACTAATCTGCAACAGGACTCAGTCTATATTTGAAAAAAAAAAAGAAAAAAATAGTAAAACAAAACCACAAAAAAATACCAGCACGATAACGTAACATATAAAGAAAGTCGTGTCGCCTAAAGCTCTTTGCAGACTGAAGGAAAATGAAGACATTTTGCGTGATGCTGCATCAGTTGTTGCTCTGTTTGGCACAAAGCTGCAGTGTGACATGTTCAATGTGGTAAATCCAGCTGCCTTTGTTCTGCAAACATAGAAACAAACAAACATGGCGTTTTACTCAACGTCTGTAAGTTTGCAGAGTGTCTCATTCAACACATTGAAAGGTCACGGGTCAGGTGTCAGGGAGAACACCAGCGAGTGGCTTCAGTCCGACGAGTCAGGTAGGGAACAAAATGACAAAATCAGAGGACAGAACTTCTTAGATCTTCAAGGTTTTAAATGAGAAAAGAAGAAGAAGAAAAAAAAGAAGTTTTTTGAAGATATTTTTTTAAGAAACAAAAAGCTGAAAAGTGAGGTGTACATTTGTTTTTATCCGCCTTGAGCCAATACTTTGTACTTTTGATGCAGTTACAGTTGTGCATCCTTTGGGTTGGGTCTCAGTTTGACCACCTAAAAGTATGAATTTTCAGTTAGATTTATGTCTGGACTTTGACTGGGCCACTCTTAACACATGAAGTGTCTTGTTCTCAACTGGGCCTCCAACTTCCAGGAAACTGCAAAACTGCTGAAACACTGAGAAACTGTTACACATGACAACATCTGTAGCAATGGTAACGTTCATCACTTGGTGCTGCCTCCTTCCCGAAATGCGCAACAAAATAAACTCGACGAAACATTAAGATTTAAATGCTTTTACTGTAACTTTCGGATGGAAGGTAGAAAAAAAATATAATGAGCACGCTTCAACAGACAGATCTGTAGTTATAGCGGTGAAAGAGAAAAACATTTCTAATTATCGGTTTACTGTCATTAGCTGAAAACAAAACTGCAAGGCGCCCGGCTGCCTTCCAGAGAGATTAATATGGATTTATTGGCTGCCATTATACTCACTACTCCTCATAATGTCTCCTCTTAATTATTTAGGACAGGAGCGCTTGCTGACAGTAAATCCAACATACCAACCTTTATTCATTCCTTTTGTATTTAATTGGCTTTAATTTAGCCTTAGCACTCTGCGTGCGTCTATTAAGCGGGATTAACCTTCTCGTGGCCAGCTGGTGTCGCCTTCCTTTTCCTCCTGCACTTGGACTCGTGTTCAGCTGAGCTCTGCGCTCGACGCTACAAAAGCTGAGGGCCTGTTTTTATTTTTCTTTATTCCTCTTTTTTTCCTCTCTTAGAAAGTGTAAAATCCCCCTTGTCACCGGACACAATGGGGCTTTTGTTAGCGTCACAACACCGTAAGAAAAACGACGAGAGTTTTTCTGTTTGCGTTTTTCAAAGTTGGACCCGCGCGCGCTCTCTCTCCCTCCATCCCTGACAGTAAGTAATCAAAGTCTTTGTGTTGATTTGTGATTAAATAATCCGTCCTTTTCATTTTGGGAATGAAACGCATCCCGGTGGTTACACCTCTCACTCTGGTTCGCGCTGGTTCTGCGTCATTTTCGCATCTTGTATTTTCCCTTTCACCTCCATTTAATCGGGCGGCTCAATTAGCGGCTAACTCTTCACGGGCCGCGCGCGCGGCAGACGACGAGGTGTGTGTGTGTGTGTGTGTGTGTGTGTGTGTGTGTTTGGGGGTAGGGAGGGTAATGTGGAGGGGGGTGTTAGGACCAGAGTTTCGGAATGACAGGGAGAAGTGAGGGGGGATAATGAGGGGAGGAGGAGAGAGGAGTAACTGTCAGGGAGCAGCAGACAAAAGCTTTGTTTGAAGTGTCAGCTCGGTGTGTGTGAGCGCTCGCGCGCGCGCGGCTTCCTCGCGCCCGCGCGCTCATTCAGACGGCATTAGACATCAGAGGAATATCAGCAGGCTTTCCTGGATAGACAGAGGAGAGGAGGAGGAAGAAAAGGGAAGGAGAAGATGCGGAATTCAATCTGTGGGAAAATGTGATGCTTTCATGTTTCCATATTTGGATGGGAAAGGAGACGGAGGATATCAGAAACCCCTGTTTTGTGTACTCGCTCTTGTTTGACAGTGGAGCAGGTATTATAATGAGACGGAGCCTTCAAACACGGTGTTACCTTCCGGCTTTTGTTTTCATGCACATCACACAAACTTGTGTGTTTGACACTGATGGATAGAAAGTAGAGTGACAGTGAGAACAGAGGCGCTTGAAGCTTGTTTGGGTTTTTATTTGGGAGTATGCGCCTATATTCAGCACAAAGGCATGTGAAGGACTTCTTTAACCTGCACATTCATTTACTTTGCATTTGGTGGTTTTTAATTATTATTTTCTAAGAGCTTTTGATTTTAAGAAGCTATTAGAAAGTTTGGACATTTGTGCAAGAAATGCGGCTAAAATAAATGATCAGTAGGTGTAGAAAAACATCCGTCCTTTTTAATTCAAACGTTTAGTTTCAGTGCAAAAACACCAAACTCCAACCAAGAATGTTTTGTTTAGTTTCTAGTGCAAATATCTCAGTAAACAATACATTTGTCTAATGTTATGAGTGAAAATCCGCCAATGGTACAAAAATATTTTCATGATTATTAAGAAATCGATAACTTAAAACAATGTGCTATATCTTGGTGAAAAGTTATTTGTCAGCTAGTTTGTCTTATTGCAAGCACACTAAGATATTTGCATTAGAAATTAGACAAAAAATACTCTGTAGGATTTTGCATTTTTGCAGTGTTCCAAATTTTGTACATTTTTTGTCACAACCCTCAAATTAACTGCACTTTATCCAAAAAAGTAGTGACTGATTTTGAAATGTAACATGTCATCAAATGTTTTATTATAAAAGTTGACAAAAGTAAACTAAAATGTATTTCTGCTTTCAGATTTTATAATTAAGTGAGGCCTGTTGGAAGAATCTTGAATCAGTTGAGCCTTATCTATAAAATATGAAAATTCAGAAAGACAGGAATCGTAGCTTGAAGGTAGTCACTTTTAAAAGCATTTTTTTTTCACAAGAATCTGCAGAAAAACTCTTAAAATGACAATTTCATTATTGCATACATAATACATGATCAAAAACATTTCCTGTTTGGTTTTGGAGCCACAGGTTGTGTACCTCTCAGTTAGATCAAATAATATATGTGCAGAGTTTCCCTCAGTGTGTCATTAAGGCCCCCACATATTCAAACGTACTGATTACCTAAAATTCTCTCGTGACAAATTCCTTTATTTCCCACAATCCTGATGAAAACTAGCAAGTTTGATGAACTATTTGGGCACCTAGCTCTGTTTCTCCTCCATCTGTGAAGCCTCAACTCACCTCTCAACGCGGGACAGAGAGTGGCAGTCACATGTCGGTACATCCGGCACTGTCAGTGCTGCAGGACGCTGCGCTGAGCTCAGCTGTGATCAGGGATCCATTAAATAAGCTTTGTTTATCATGTTCCTAAAGCACAATTGTGATCGGTGTAATAAATTGTGCACCAATCGAAAATGAGCACAAACCCGATCAACCTTTCCTTGCTGTTGTTCGAGGAAAGAAAAATAAGTCAGACTCAACTTATTGGACCACCACTCTGCTCCTCTGCTGATTAAGAGTCTGGGATCATGTCTTGTTTTTTGTTCTCGTAATTCTGCATAATTCACCATGTCAATGTTTGCGTGAATATATAAAGCCTGCTGTTAAGCATTTTTGCTTACGCGTCCCCTTGACAACTTTACGTTAACCCTAACCATGACAACATTGCAACATGAACTCATAAAATCCTCACTCTCAAACTTATCAGCCCGGTGTCACATAAAAACCAGTTAGATGTGAATGGACACTGTTTCCACCGGGTAGTTTAATGTGCGACACCGAGTACGTGGCCATAAAAAAAGTGGCAAAGAGTTTCTTTGGTGAAACTGTTGGAAGCACAATGCTAACCCTATGTTCACATATCGAACCCTATGTGTTCAATATGGGAACTCATAGGGAGACTGAGGTCAGAGGTAATTTTTTTTAGTCACAGGAACTCCGTAACCACTTCCTGTCTCTGGTGAGTGAATAAATTGACAAGGATGAAAGAAAATTTGATACTTTAATTAGAATGAAAACAGCTGATGTGCAATAAATTTATAGTTATTTTAAAATCAATTATTTTACAATCGATGTTCGTTGTTAATGATGTCCAATAACGGCGATATTTTCAAATTTTCTGTCAACATTTTCTATCTCAATAATACGGCTGCCCTGGCGCCCCCTCCCACTGGGCTCAGCACATTCTCACTGCACATGTGTTACAATGGCCTAGTCAAAGTCTAGAGCCAAGTCCAGTTAAGAAAACTGAACAACTGCTGCTTACATATGTTCACTATCCAACCTGAACTCTAATAATACAAATAATAATACCTATAATAATAATAATTAAAAAAAAACATTGACAGAATGTGAAAAAGTGAAAACTTCCTAAAAGCTCCTATACATAAAATCTGCACCTGAAGTATCATCATCCTTTGACTGGGTGTCTCTGAAGTGTCAGCTATACAGGCGGAGACCAGCCTTGCTAATACATCAGAACAAAAACACACACACACACACACCTGACACAGAGTGTGTTTAGGAGTTATCTCTATTATAGTTGGTATTATGCCGATTATAACAGGTTCTCTGTAATGGCTTTTGGAGCCCAGCGAAACAAAAGGTACCGGAGAGAGAGAGCGCGACAGTGAAGTGAGTGCTACATCAGAAAACTGGCCTCTCAGGCACATTTTCTGAGAGCAAACAGTTTGGAGTTGAATCACTGTCAGAGCAAACACACACTCCAGCCGTTTCCCACAATCTCACTCCACTCTGCCGCAGTCGAGTCCCGACGTCCGCCGCCCGCGAGCGGCCACTCAGAGTCCAGCCAACGGCGTCCATGAAAAGCCAGGCCATTAAATGTGATTAACAGCACCAATGTGCGAGGATGTGAGACGATTTCGCGTCCTTTTTTTTTTTTTTTTGCTTTGTTTTTTTGGGGTGTTAAAAATAGAGCGAATTTCGAGAAGTTTTGTTCTCGATAGTCTCACCGGCGATAATGACCTAATCTTCCAGAGAGTGTGCGGCGTTGCCAGGAATGTGTGATAACTCGCAGCTAAGCTGTGAAGATTCGTACTGTTTGCATTAATAATCCAGCATGTGCTGCCTTTAGTAATAAGTGCAGCTGATTCACAAATGAGGGAGTGGGAGAGAAAGCGAAATGTCTTTTGTAAAAAGCCACAATGGGGGCGAGGAAGAAGCAAAATAAAAGGTTGAAAGTTTGTTCTCAAACACTGGAAAGATTGCTGATTGTGTCACAGCTCTGAATATCTTTGTTCATGTCAATTGAAATTATCATAAACTTTACCAACAGAAGTACTTTTGGTAAATTCGGATCAGTAGCAGTGACATTGCAGCTGTTATGAGTATTTTGTCCTTTTTCTGTTAAAAACACCTCAGAATCTGTGAACAGTATGTTTTTTTTTTTTAGATCAGCTGCAAGTTCTTTTTATGGAGTTAGTTTCTATTTGCTATCCTGTTGGAAGGTGACCATCCTCCCGAGTTTCAATGCTATTTTCAGCTTCCTGGTCGGCGCTGAAGAGAAAACATTCCCACGACCGCCGCCATGTTGCTCAGGGAGTCGAACAATATGGAGTCAGTTTTACTGCATCCATATCACACGGATACAACAAACTTGAGATTTTTTTTATTTTTTATTATGAGAATAAAGTCACCATGTTTGCAGAATACAAACAATGTTACCAGAAGAAAGTCATAAAATTACTAGAAAAAGTTGTTTTAACGAGAGGAAAACTTGGACGGTTGTCGGGATCTGGACAGAACCGGCTTGCTGAGTTCATGATTCCTTTCTCTAGCTTTAGGTTTGCGTTATAGTTTCAAAGTCTATAATAATTTCACATTAATCTGTTTAAAAATCAGCTCTGTACAACTTATAAAACTGATGCCAAAGTACAAGTTTACAAAAAGCTCAACTCAACATTCATCATTTACATTTTTTTATTAGTTTTTGTGTTGGAGTCGTCACAAAGTCACTGCTTTATTCTGATAATATTTTGACTTTATGGGTTTATTATCCTCGTATTACATTGACTTGCTGATGTGACTTTTTTCTCATGACATAACGACTCATAGTCTCATAGTTTTTTCTCCTACAATATTACAATTTTTTTGTCGTAATATTGTACAACTTTATTCTCGTTTTACTGCGACTTTTTTTCATCGACTTATTGAAGCAAAATGACTTCATCTTTGGATTGTGACGACTTCATTCTCGTATTATTTTGATTTACTTTCATCTGACTTCATTCTTGTAATTTTATTCTCATTATGTGATAACGTAATCCTGTAAACTTTTTATTATTATTATTATTATCTTCTCTGATTTTTACAGTTTTGGAAAGTTCTCAGATTACATTTAACGTGACCATCGGGTCTGCGACTTGTTGACGCCCAAACACTTCCTATGTTCAGTTTGAGCTGAACACAGGAAGTGTGAATCAAATGAACTCAATGTCTAACGCGCTTCAGCATTTTTAAAGGAATTAGACAATTAGCCAAATGTATTTCTTGGTGACACAAACCAAGAAGGTTGGTTAAGTGACTTTTAGGCGCGGGAGGGATTATTGTCTGAATCGACTCCATCGGCTAACCTTTGAAGGCGCCGCTGAAGCGTTCCTGCTGCTGCATCCGGCGCCGTGTGCTCGCCGTGCGTACGGCCGGCCTGACAGCTCTGACAGATGAACTCATTAGAGGGACGACTCCTGCGTGGAGATCCAGTCAGCCGGACGGCCGTGCCGGACGGCTAATTTCTGTCTTTATCTCGGGTCACATTGTCAGTTATGGATTTCTCGGCAAATGCTCAGCCGACTTTTATGGTTTTAGTTTGCAGTAATGAGAGGGAGTCAAAATAAACGCGGACCGAACGGTTTAAAGATGTCCTCCGAGTGTGGGGGGGAAAAACAGCGAATGGGAGTTATGGCTGGGGATGTGTTTCCTGCAGCCTGAGCCCACTGCAATGGGAATCACATTAAAACGGGTCCAATTTATCAAATGGGGAAGTCTATAAATCTGACATATTGCAGAATAATAGAGGAGATACAATTTCATTTGTAAAACGTAACATATTGACATATAATCAAGAAAGGTTAAATGGTCACACTGAAGGGTTTTGGTTATTAGCTAAGTCAGGTTTATTGGTAGCAACAGGACAGTTCAAGGTGCTTTACCCCATGAAAACACAATGCAGCAACCAATTATGAAACAAGCAATAACCATTACGTTTCATCCAATGATAGAAAATAAAACGTTCTGGAGGCTGATCTGATTCCTTCTTAAGATGTTTCCCAAGTATAAATAAAATCACCTTCAGCAGCTCGGCAAAAACCAAGGTTTGGAAATTGGCTACAACATTGTGATAGGTAGATACTTGGTTTGTTGTTGGAATAACACATTTTGAGCTGTAATAAAAAGGGTCATAGAAATAAACTGAAAGATAAATATGTGTCTATGCACGTATAAATTGCTGTCAACTGTTAATTATGTTGTGCAAATTCTGGAAATTTCAGCCCGTCTATGAAGGAGGATCACACTATGCTAAACTTGCAGTGTTTTCATATCAGACAGTCTGATAGACTCGGTTTGACTGGAGACCAAGAATGCATTTGTTACATTTTCAGCTGGCGTGGTTCTTTTTCACACTGTCCTGTCAAATAAGCCATTTGAAAAACCTGTTGGCCTCCTGGCCTGTAGGGGTGCTGCTCCCAGAACCACTGAAGGAAACAACACAAAAACCTTCCCTCTTCACAAAACAGGAATGCAGCGGTGATTTTAGAGATGATAGGATTTCTCTCTTGTCTTTGGTAAAAGATCACAAGCCATTTCTCCTGCTTGCGCCAGACTAGCATTTACCCAGAGTGCCCTGCGCCGTAGTCCACTTCCTGCATTTGGAGCAGTCTTCGGTCCACATATGCATTCAATCTGCAGGAGGGTTCACTTCAACTGAACTGAGATCCAGGTGGATCAGAGTTCGATTGCATGTTCAAACCTCCCCAAACAAATCGAACTGCAGCTCCACTAAAACAAACCAAACAGCGAGTTACTCCCGACTTTCCTTTAACATGTTAACAAGTTTCTGAGGTTTCTTTCAAATATTCCAAGAGTTTTGGCTTCATGAATAAATCTCACACTTTAAATACGACAGAATTTTCAGCCATTTTGAAAACCAAACAATTATCTGATAATTAAAGGTGAAAGTTACAGCCCAGAGGGATCCGAGTGAAATCACCAGGTCGGGCTGACGCGCTTAAACTGAGTTTTTCTTCGAATCGAAAACCGTTCGGAGCATCGAACCACCAGCATTGATCGGTCAATCATCATCCGTTCTGTGGGTTTCCTCCCTGCTGCCACCCCAACTTCCCCATGAGCTCACAATGAACTCTGATCACACCCAGCGGCGCCGATGTTTCCACAGCCAACACCAGGCCTGCGTCCCGTCGTCAGGTTGGAGGGTTTCTCTCTGCTGCCTTTGATGTGCAACTCCCAGGTCTGGCCCTGGAGGCTGTGTTCATGAGGCCCAGCAGAAGAAGAAGAAGAAACAACAACAAAACAACAACCACAATGTGAATCAGGATGATGATGCAGCCTTCATCAGGATGAGCCGCTGCAATAATTTCCCCGACAGAGATCAGAAATGAAAGAGCGAGGGAAAATTCTCGGGTTTCGAAATCAGAAAGAAAAACTGATTGCGCACTGATTGGCTGGATTAACAATGAGAGGCGCCCTTCTCCCCTGATTTCCACCTGATAATGAAGGGTTAATAATTTAACACTCACTTGAAAGTCACGCCGCTCCCCCGTCCCTCACCCCCAACCTCGACACTCACGCGCGTCTATACTTAATCTGCAGACTATTAGCTGATGAGGAAGAATTAACGTTGGCTAAATTAGTTAATTAGATAATGAACGAACACAGTTAACGACAAAAGACCGTTGAAAAAAAAAAAAAAAAGGGGGCAGACGGAGTCAGAATGGAAAAAAAAAAAAAAAAAAGACAGGAGCGAGTCAGAACCGAGGCATCTGGTGACGTTAATGTTTGTCTCCAAATGCAACGGGAGCCAAGCTCTGGAGACTAAGGCTAAAACAAACACACACACACACACACACACACACCCACACTATCCCTCTCCGTCCTTCTCCAAAACACTCATTAGGAGGCGTTCATGCACTCGTACACACAAGAAACAGCGCGCGCACCCAGGCCAGGATACAAACACACACACGCACACGCATGCACACACACACACACACACACACAGAGCGATAAGAAAACAATGTTAGACAGGCAGTTTATCATGAGGGCAGGAGGAGACAGAGAAAGATTAGAGACCATCCCCGTATTCACAGGATTCACAGACACAAGCTGTGCGCCTGTTTGTGTGTCTGTCGACACAATTTCCACAAAATGAGTCAGAGAGAAGAAGAAGAAGAAAAAAAAGTAATTTTGGTGGGATTAAATTTAAATCAGGTTAAGATGAACTTTACAGCTCATACAATATACAGTGTGTGTCTGCGTGTGTGTGTCCGTCCACATTTAATACCATTATGTTTGCTATCTGTATCTTGTCACCATTGTACATACATTTTCCTATATGTCTGTGTGTGTGTGTGTGTGTGTGTGTGTATTTGTAAACTCTTTTGGACATTTTCTGGTATTATTACCAACTTTCACCAGACTGTTCAGCCTATGAGGACCAGAGTTCTATGCTAATGTGGTGGAACATAATTTTTAGGTTCAGGTCAAGGTCAAATTTCTTCATATTGAACATTTCCAAGAAATCAAACCAAGTTGTAGGTTAAGGGGCAGTATTGTGTTTTCCAGCCAACTGTGGTACCATCAGCTGTTATAAAAATGCTATATATATAACAAACAAACTAAATGCAATCTGACTTTGTAATTTAACGCCTTGAAATTGGGCATTAAGCTCTTGCTATTTCTTAAACTCTGGCTTCAGGAAGTCATCACAACGTGGCTCCTGAATTAACCCTTTAACAACGTTCTTACCAGCACTGCACTGAGAAGTAGCTCCTATAATGAGATGTGCAGTTTCATCACATGTTTGCTAATTGCTGCTGCTAGTTTGAAGAAGCTGAGTGGAGCAGTTGCTCTGGGAACCAGAAGCTTGGAAACTGCAGCTCAGAGGAGGAACATCATCTCAAAGGCATAAAAGCATAAGTAGGAATTATATGAAAAACTGAAAATTCATAACAAAATTCACTAATCCAGAATCTCAGATTACTGAGAAAGTAATGCAGGATATGACCAGTATGCCAATGAAATAAAACTTAAAAAAACAGTTTCTAGAAGACATTTACATGTAGTTTGACTTGAATTTTGTCTAAAGTTAAAGACGTTTATGGGACGTTCATTTTGCAAGGAAAACTACTTGAATTATCAATACTAATGTTATAATATTAATACTTTCAAACACCACCTTGAAATTTTATTTAATTTTTGTATAATAAACTCTACTTCGCAAAATATTTTTTGCTTTGTTTATTTAGAAAAAATACACACAAATCATAATAATATATTATTAAAGTATTTTGTAGACACCAACAGACGCTTTGCAACGACAATAACTACCATTGGTTTTAGCTGTGAAGTTGCCAATACAATGCACTAAATCTTAAATGTAAGTGTGACATATTAAAGACAAAAGGACACAGTGCTTTACTATTGTCGACATGACAATGAGTTAACAAGCTATCATTTCACAGATCTGTGAACATCTTTAATAATAAAAAAACTAGCCAGGGAGAGGGAAATAGGTCGGCTGCGCTAGCTTGACTTTGACAACTTAACGTGTCGATGTGCAGCAGAATTTGGTGTGTTTCAGTTCAGATGATAAAAAAATGTAAGTAAATCACGCAACGACTCATCATCAGTAGAGCAGGCATCCAAGATGCGTCCGAGCAAAAACAATTCACAGGAAAATCCACAAAAGGCCGAAAGTTTCAAACTTAAATAAAAACTATCAGCCATACGGGTCCTGTAGTTACTTGGTATCAGATCGATACCGGATTACGCGGCGTCTACTGCCCAGCATCCTCTGCACCACAACAGGACAAACTGTTTCAATGTAAGGCAACAGAGGGCTTTATTTTGGTATTCTGTGGGAGAGCTGGAGGCCGGCTAAGCATCCTTTATGGCACCTTCCCGAGCCAGAAGTACCTGTTGTATAAGAACCTGACAGCTAGAGAATGTGCGAGTAATAATGAATGAGTAAAAGGCAGTTATCCCCCTACAGTGGCATAAATAAACTAGCCTGCTGTTCGCGCATGACCCGGTATTCTCTGCTGCAACGCTCCGCCTGTCCTGCTTTTCTTTCAGCCCATCTCTCAGCGTCTCGGTGCGTGTGTCTGTATGCTTTTGCCTGCCAGCATGAACAAGCTGTACTGGACACACACACTGATAAGCGCACACACACACACTATACACTCTCACTGCAGCCTGCCAGTTTGACTATGTGCAAGACAGACGAAGGAGCAGCGTGCGTGTGTGTGTGTGTTTAAGCGCGTGAGTGTCTGAAAAAGATAATACAATTTTTGGGACTCCAGCAGCATTACCTCTTCTTCTAAGTTGCTATGGTAACAAGCTCTGGACCAAAGAGTGAGAGGGAGAAAGATGGATAGAGAGACCCCCAAGGACACACACACACACACACACACACACACACACACACACACACACACACACACAGCAAACATGCCTCCATACCACCTTCTTCTTCCTTCTTTCTCACAGACAAAGGCTTTTCCAGCCAATTATCTGAGCTGGCACACGAAGGGTTAACAGCTGCTCAGTGTCTGTACCACAGAGATTTTACCTCCAGCCATTTGGAATGGCTGCACACTATTCTGTAGTGTCAAATGTATGCCAGCTATGTGAAATAGCAGCATGGCATGTTCCAAACAAACAGCTTCCTGCTACGTTACGGCTTCGCGGCGCGACGCCGTCGCCGGCATCACACAGGCGCTAAATCACCGTTGTTTCATGCTCCATACACATGTATTATGATCTAATTACGCTAATTCAGACAAAATAGATTATAATCCATAGCATTTGTCTTTATGGTCAGTGATTACAGGGACGTCTGCATGCACGGGTGGAATACCAGCATGCCAGAAACACATGTAGTCTCTTTTACTGGTGCAGCTCTACAAGCACAAGTGGTTTTAGCTAGCTAATATAAACATTCACTTAAAGTTGCAGTATGTAACCTTGATATATATATATATATATATATATATATATATATATTTTTTTTTTTTTTAATGTATTTGTTGAAACTGCCACTATTTTGTGACAGTATGAGAGAATCTGAAAAAATGTATGAATAAATAAAATCAAGCTCCTCTGTTTTCTCCTATAAAACAACCAATCTGGTACGGTATTCATAAATATGCTTCTCTTGAATTGTTGCACACAGAAATGGAGAAGTTTTGCAATGATAGATGAATATATTGCAGCGTTTTTATCCATATGCTAACACAATGTTTTGATATAGAAATGTTGTGTCAACGTTGCACACATTGGGACTTCAATTGCATGCAACAGATCCACATATGGCCACACATATGGTGTCCATACTGTGGCCACCACCATGTCTCACTGTACAACTGCGCTAGAATGGCTCAGTCAAAGTCTGGAGCTGAATACAAACGAGAATCTGTGGCGAGACGTTGAAGTCAGTCACTAGAGCATGTCGAAATATTCAAGAGGTACAAACACCTTCACTAGGCATTATGGAACATTTTAACTGATATGTTTCTTCCTAAATTAAATTAGGCAGAGCAGTGGTGTTTTTTGAGATGGGCAAATATGGTGTCTACCCAGAGCAACACCATATCTGGGGTTCCACCAGCTTGAAATGAAGCCTACCTAGAAGTCCAGGTGTGGCAGAAGGGAAATGCTGCCTTTGCCATAATAACTGGAACATTAATCAGTATATGAGATGTAACATTGTTATGATGGCATTTAACAAAATGTAAAACTTGACTAAAAAAACATTTGGACCAGTCAAAGTTTTTGAATGAACAGATCTTCTGTAGAATCCAATTTTCAAGACTACGAGATTTTGAGACCCTTTATTCTATTTGAAAAAAACAAACAACAAAAAAAGTAAATTATTATCTTCCCCAGTAGTCTGCATAAACTTTAGATTTATTATCTATCCATTATTCTGATCGGTTTTAGTCTTTTCAGCAGCTTTTTATTATTTATTTTTGAGTTCCTCAAAAGCTTTGTGGGGGGGTTTTCGTTTTGGGTGGCTGGAGGAAGAACTTCCCCACGGGGGCATTTATGCAAGAACAGGCACTGCTGTGTGCTGATAAAACCCAACCAATCAGAAGCGGTGTTTTGTTTTTGTCTTATCCGAAACGCACGTGTTTCATTTCAGAGAACACACAGGCGACAAAAAGCAAAATCTGAATTTGTCATTTCCGTTGCAATGAAACTGACATTTGGGAACGGAGCGGGCCTATTAAAGTCACGGCCGCCGCTTTTATTTCAGTCACACGAATCGAAACGGAATGACCTTTTTCCCCGCACCCTCACCTTCCTCATCCTCTAAACAACAGCGTATCGTTTACACAAAGACCGCGGCGAGGCGTTTTGAAGCCCCGCGAAGCCAACGGCTCAGACGGATCGACTCGGGCCGCGCCGCTGAGAACCGGGGGTTGAGAGGGAATCTTCTGTGAGAGCGCCTTTAATCTCTCGCTGCAGGTTGGATGGAAATTCGGTGTCATTTATCTCATCCCCAGTGGCACTAGCTGCTGACGCTTATGAACTTCTCAGGCTTCGCCGTGCTAACAGGTAGAGCAGAGGGAGGAGGCGGTGGGGGGGGGCAGGGGTGATCCGGGTTTCAGCCCTGCTTATTCGCTCCACTGAAAGCCGGGTCGAACTGGCGCTTGTTGACTCTCCTAGTCTGTCGATTGAGTGTGTATTTCGCCGAACATGAGGCACTTAGGCTGAATAGAAAACCTTAAGCTGATCTGGTGGATTTAATGTTCCCAGTCGAAGGACGAGTTATACAATCTACTGTATCAGAATCAGATACTGTATCAAATACTGTATCTGATACTGATACAGTATCAGATATTGTATCAGAGGCTCAAAAGCAATCACCTCAATCCGAAAGGCTTCATAAGCAAAAGAGAATTGCTTATTGACTTCTCTGGTGACCAAACGCTCCCCACCACCAGCCAACCTGACCACAGAGGGTGAGAATTAGAGAACAGTGCTGGACGGCCACGGAGCCGAGGCAGCAAGCAGATGCTTTTAAAAACACCAAACATGGCCGCCGCGGAGTGAAAGCAGGTGCCGGCCAGTTCGGAGGCTGTGTTGTTGTCGAGGACGGACTCAGATTCAGAGTCATGAACAGGAATGTTTGGTGGAAAGATCTGCTCGACCTCATTTCCAGTTTCACAATTTACATGAAATTGGGTCTTTGGAAAATGTGAAGAATGCTCGCTGACTCAAACCACAGTAAGAGGAAACCGCTGCCAGAGGGGCAAGGCTGCCGCAATGAATGCCAGCTGAGAGCCGGACGCTGATTTGTCCCTTTCTTTTGTTTTATGTCAAAAGTAATCCGTTTCAGATTTGCCTGGTAGTAAAAACAAAGCCACACATGACTGGTAAAACTATGCAACAGAAACGTTTAGTTCCAATCAACAGCAGTAAATTGATTATGCTCCTTCTTCTCAGTCTTATTATTATTATATTTTTACAATCTCCTGTTGTCAGCTTTCATCGGCCGTTAGTACTTTTTATTAAATACGGTGATGGGCACCGCTGACTAAAAAAATGAATTTTGTTAGCGCTAATATTGTTTGAGTTCAATAAAAAAAAATAAAAATGAAGTTTTAGTTCTGGGCCGTTTAGTGGCGTGAATGCAACTGCATGCCGCACTGCTCAGATTTTTATTTTGTCGAAAAGTAAAACATTGCGAGTAATTTGTCATCCTTTTCCGCCGCTATCCAGCACTCTGTGTTGGTCTGTTTTATGAAATCCCAATAAAAGCACTGAAGTTTATGGTTTCAGAGTAACAAAATGTCCAAATATTTAAGGGGAAGAGGAAGGACGTTAATTATTTTAGCTAACAGCTGAACATTCTCGCTACGCGGGCAGGAAAAAGGAAAAAAAGAGTTGAATGACATTACCGCCATTAAAGACACATCTGGGTTTGTTTCGCTGAAGTAAAAGGGGAAAATAGTGGACTCAGAAACAAAAACCCGAAAACGCCGTATTATGCAAAGGTGTGTGCCGTTAAATTAGAGAACTCGCAGACCTCGACACGCTGTTTTCACCAGGCTGAGTGACATAAAATATAACGCGCAATGGAGAGCCGTGAGCTTAGACAATGGAAAGAACTATAAAAGTCCTTCGAGAAGGTAAATCAACATGGACGTTGTAAAAGGCGGCGGTTGTTCTCAGGCAGCTGGCGCTAAATTACGGAGCGATTCCAAACAAAACGGGAGAGACGGAGCAAAGGATCATGGAAGACACCGACGGGAGAGGACGAGCAAGATGGAGGGACGGAAACTGGAGTCAAGAAAAGCAGCTGATTGTTTTAAACAGGCTGTAACCTGAGAGGTGACCAAACCTCAAAACTGTAGAAACTTTATGGTGGAAAATTTTAAAAAAAGAAGCATGACAGATTCAACCTGCTTCACCAGGATGTTGAAACATGGTGGATGGAGACCATTATTTTATTAAGCAATTCAACCTTCAGAAAAAGAAAAACAGGAGACTAAAGTACCTACACGGGATGTTATTTTGGTCTTGAGTGATTTCATTTTTCTTTATCCATCTGGAGGGAAGATGAGCACAAAAGAGGATTTGGGACCAATTTAAAGAAAAGTAGTTTGAATTCTGAGGGGGGAAAGAAAAGCCAGAATTGAGATTTGTTTTGCATTTATCTGTTCAAATAAATAACTCTGTGCCACATCTGTGATTTTCTGGACTTTGTTGCGCAGTAATGCTGAGCAAACATTGTGTATTAATAGGTCGGGTTTTGCCAGAGGTCGAACATGGAGCGCCGCTCTTTACTAAATACATAAACGTCTGCATTTCTGTCAAGAGTGACTCACTAGCGTTGCTCCCAGGTGCTCATCTGCACTAAAGTCAGATTTCTGAGGAAGGAAAAAGAGAGAATGCTGCCTCAGCTTTTTTTATATTTTAGCTTCTCGCTAAAATATAATATTTTTCTGGTACGTTTTATAAAATAAAATGCTTTTTATTACATCTGATTTATTCCTTTACTTAGCTATACAATAAAGATGACCAAACATTTTCTATTAATAGGCAGGTTTTGATGCATGGATTGAGGGAAACAAAGATCTTTTATTTCAGATGATGCTCCACCTTCGGAAGCTACAGCTGAGTATCGGTGCCATACTGAGGAAAAATGTAGAAAAGTTAAATAATGAAAAGAAAGAATAAATCCATGTGAGAGTAGTCATAATATGAAGAGAATAAGGTCGCAATAAAATGACAACAAAGTCGTAATCAAGAGAATAAAGTCAAAATATTACAAGAATAAAGTCAAAGTATTACGAGAACAAAGTCGTACCATTGTTGGAAAAAAGTTGTAACATTAAGACTTGATTCTTAAAATGTTATTTATTTATTTATTTTCTCAGTATGGCCCTAATATCCCATTATAGGAAGCAGCAGCAGCAGCGCCACCTTGAGACGACGTCTTGCGAAATATTTTCGTCTGGATTCTCGTAGCTATCATAATAATTCTTGTGTCCGTTTTCCCAGATCGTCCTCGTTTCGACTCTCACGCGCTCAATGCGTGCGAAACCCCCGGCAGGTAGCGCCTGGGATGTGCCATTACCGGGCCGGTGTTGGGATAGTTTAGTCTCAGAACGGCGGAGCTTCTGTTTGGCCACCTTTGCCCCTGAATCCCATCTGTCATAATGCCTCTCATCAGCGAGGACTTTCCGCGCTGCCCTTGCCAGCTCCTGCAGGGGGAAACGCGCCGCATAAAGATGAGCCGCTGAAGAGATGCGACGCCACGACAGAGACCCGCTTTAATATCTCAGTTATTACCAGCAGGAGTGGGAATATTCCAGAGAGGCAAACCGAGCTGGGGAAAATAATTTTACATTTCTTTTTTTTTTGTTGTTTTCCTTTTTCTTATTTTTAAAAGCAATCAGTAGGACGAGACAAAACAAATTAGCTCTCCACTACTGATCATTTACTTAATCCTGCCCCTCGTCTCAGTGTAATGTAATATATCACTGACCGACTCAATAATTATCAAAAATTTGTGATAACAACCATGTTATGGTGTTTACATGACTGTTCAATGTCCTGAGCTAAAGAGCCAAGAAAAGCTTATTCTACATGAACCAAATGATTACAACCTGCCTCTTCTGAGGAGACGAGAAATTTATAGACCCATAATAATAATAATAATAATGACAACTGTAAATAACAACCGGACATAGAGTGTCGGCATAATGACCAACTCCTTGCCAATGCATAGTATCTGTGTCACATAATGACAAACGATAAATAAAAGCTCCCGCTTCACGGCGTTGAGTCAAAAGCAAAACGCCGCGGCCAAAACACCAACTGATAAATGTCAGAGGGGGTGAGCGACGGTCCGTCCTCTGCATTGTCTCCCTTTGTCTTCGCCTGCTCCTCTGCATCCGTGGGGCTCCGGGAGAAGCGGGCCTGACAGAACAGTTGTTGTTTTCTAGGTCATCCCTTCCTGCATGGCAGACCATCAAGGCCACCCACGTACCTGGCCGCCGCGCCGGGGAGGTGATGTCTTAAGAAGCTTTGTTCTCCTGCAGATTCAGGCAGACAAGGACTTTGTGTTCTGTCGGTGAGAGAAAGCGCCGGCCCGGCCGGGGGGGAACCTGGAATGTGTGTTTGGGCTGCGATGGCTCCGCAGGAGCGAGGCGGGCTCGTGGCGTTGGCACGGCGACACGGACAGGTCTGGCAGGAAGTAACGATGGAAGAAGATAAATCAGACGGTGGAGGTTTGAAGGAGCGAGATTTGCGTTAGATCATATTTTCAAATTTATTTCTACTTCTTGATGTTCTCAACAAAAAACCAAAACTGTGGGAAAAATAAAAATCCTGACCGTATGGCCAGTTTTGCGAGATTTCAAACAGCGCAAATTGAAATTTAGCGCGACGACAATGAATCTAATTTATCACAATAAATGATAAACTCCTGACTGTATCGCTTAAAATAATAATCTCTCAGGTTCAAAAGCCAGAAATCTAAAATATGTGATTTAAATTCATATGTAAACTAAAGAACAGCAGCATCCATTTAATTTCAGCAATGAATTTGCTTAAAAAAAAACCCAGATATATAAACTCAGATGAAAAACCTTTTCTCCAGTGGAGCCTTGGCCACCAGGCAAATTGATGTACTGGCCCTGATTCATGATGCATCAGCCTGTTTATTAAAACAAGCACTGAACGCACCGTAGCAGAGCAATGACAGGCTTACACAGATAAGAACACTCTTCAGTGTTGAAGCTGCTACTGGGAACAAAGGACTCTGATTATATTCAATAAATCAGAATTAAAAAGTACCTTTTAAAATTGACCTTCAAGCAGAGGAGAATCACTTTTCACTGAGCCCACATTCCTTTTTTCTAAAAAAAAAAAAAATTTGTTTTTTATTGGTTTGATGTAATATTTCACTTTAAATGTCATGTTTTCATAAACTGAAGGCAGAATGGATCACAAAAACAGAGGCGTTGAAAGGTGCGTCTGTGTGTAATTAATTCATTTATATGCGTTTCAGTTGATCATAAGGTTTCTAAAATAAATTCACTTTTCAATAATATTCTAATTTATTAAACGAACACAGCAAATAGAAGAACAAAACCTACAACAAGCTTATAGGAAGGAAACAAATTTTCCTTCAAAGGCATCAAATCTTCCTACAGACAACAGGAAGTCAGACGTTTTGGTTTTCTGACAAACCCAACACAATAAAACATGGCTGTCGTGGAACAGACTGGATTTAAAACAATACATCTCTCTAACTGTATCCACGACTTTGAGTCGCTTATCCCATTGAGTGTCGATAAAACACACAGATGCCTGTGGTTGTAACGCGACATAAAGAGAAAGTCAAACTGTTTGCCGAAGCAAACCGGTGCCACAGTGCAGAAACGTACAAAAACTTGATTGAGATGCAGAAGCCACAAGTATCCAACCGGCAACAAGAGAAGAAATTGATGCGCAGCTCTGACGCCACGTCACATCGCGGAGCCCTCTTTTAAAAACGCTGCAGGGATACAGGAGAAGAAACGACAATCACCAAAGAGCCACATAATAAAATAAATGAGAAAAATATTACAAATCCCCATGAAGCCAAAAGACTCCAGTCGGACGGATTTGCTCTGATAACACGGCGATTAGACCGAGAGAACAAGAGTGATAGAAGAAAACCTGCGAGAGAAAGAATGAGGCCGACTAATGAACAGAGTAACGGGAGATAAAGAGCAAAGCAGAGAGGATTGAATTAAGAGCGTATGGAGACGCGGCGGGAATTACGCCTGTGTGGAGAAGTGGTGGGAGGCAGTGTCTGTGTTGGGCTTCGTGTTTGTGTTTCTTATTTACAGTAATATGAGCAATTTGACCCGGTTTCTGTCCATTACGTGAGGCTCGAGCCCTGCAGGATCCCAGACCCGGTTGCTTTCCCTCACGATTCCCTCGTATTGGTCGTTCCTCGGTCATCCGGCCTCAGAGCCTGGCAAAAACGTTCGCGACGTAAAAGCCACAAAAAAATCCTGTTGATGCTGTCACGCTTCGTTGCCTCGCTTGTCGTTTGTACTGACATATTGAGAAATGTGTCATTTGGGTCTAAATGTCAGAAAACGAGGCGGATCCTGTGGAACATCAAATCCTGTTTGAAACGTGTCATTAAAATACGTCTGGCTTCTGATGCTCTCCGTGTGCAGTGGGATCAAAGGTGTGAAATTAAACCTGTTCAACTGCATGAGACGTGTATTTTTTTTTCTTTCTTTTTTTTTCTTTGCTGTGACATCACCATGATGTCATACCTTTCTCCCTCACACATTCAAAACTGTCTCAAAATGAAGCTGCAATGCTCCCTGAGTGCCTACAAGTCGTTCAGTTTATATCCTGGAGGTGACTCTTCGTCAGCGCAGACAAAACATTTGCATGATGTTGAATGAGCTTGGTTGTTGTAGAGATTTAACATTCTAAGTACTGCCTGTACTGAATAAAATGCATGACGTGTGAAAGTTACAGGACTCATTGTGCAGCTTTCTTTCATTCCAACAAACAGAAACTGTGGCTTCCTGGTTTGGCTGCTGAGCCACTAATGCAATAACAACCGAGCTCATTTTTCACATTTTTGCTCAATCTAAGAACTTCTCCTAAATTCCTCTTTCCATATAAATTCTAAAGCTCTAGTTGACCTGGCTATTTTGTGAATGTTTAGTTTTGGTCATCGACTTAACAATTCTTCAGGTAGACAGACATTTTTATTTGTAAAGGTCATTTTATTGACACAGCACATTTTCAGCAGCAAGGCAATGCAAAGAGCTTTGTGCTCCTCGCCACCAGTGACGCAGTCGAGTATGTTAGATTCATTCTGTACCCAGATTGCATCACTGCAGTTCCACAGTAAACAGATCAAGATCTACCCAGGTGTGATTTCTGACCAAAGTTAATTAGGTCAAATCATTAGCAGAGTTAACATAACTCAACAATTAAAAACCCGAAAACATGAGTGAATGGTTTGGTACGTGTGCAATATCAATCTACATCCTGTTGAGGGCGATATCCTACACTGGAACATGATGGTTGAGTTTAGCGCTCTAGCATTGATTAGTGCTTTAACTCCTGAGGTAGCATCACTGGGATCATGACAGGGTCAAATCCATAGGAAGATGCTGCTGGAGCATTAACGACTATAATTATATTAAACTTAAGATGATGTGTAAAAAAGAAAAACATGTCCCAAATGATCCTTAAAAATACCCGCGTCCATGCTTTCTCTAACCCAGTTAAATGGCAATCATACATTTTCATGGCGTCACTTTCAAGAAGCGGCTGATTGTTCTGAACCAGATCGCCGTGCCGCCTCAGAGCCGCGACGCGTTTCTGACGAAAGCGAAAAACAACCCGGAGCAAAAGCGTTTCCGAAAGTGATGGAGACGCATCAAACCAAGATGGAGGAGATGATCGGAAAGACAAACAGCGGCGAAGGAGACGCCGGATTACGAACAACGGAAAATATGAACAGACCGTCTGAGTGTCTGTTTGGATGAGTGTGTGAGGATAAAGCGGGTAAATCTCTGTCAAACACAAGCCCTCTGTGAACTGTTACGTTCACTTTGACACGGGCCTGCCCGCCTCGCGCCTTATCTCTGCTGAGCTTGAGCTCCACGGACTGGAAACGAGGAGCTGGAAAAAAAAAAAATAAATAACTAAATGAATAAAATGTCCTCCGTTTGAAAAGAAACATAAATACTTTTCCTTAAAGCAGCCCACTGAAACAAGCTCCGGCCGACTTCATCCGTCATCGTTTGTGTGCGCAGGCCAAACTTCATTGAACCCGAACCCAGCAGACCGTCCGGCGCACGAAACGACACCTCAGAATCGATATGCATTTACACGGCCGTTCGCGATGCCACACATGGTCAGGCGCCAGTCAGACACGCGCATACTTAGAGCATCGACTGAAGCTCCCTGTTTCCCATTTTGTCCAACGGCTGGCTGGGCAACGTGAAGGGCTGCGGCACGCAGTCTGTCCTCACCATCCATCCACAGGTTAACGAGGCGCAGCCAGTTTCATCTGCGTCCTTACACTGTTAAACAATTACGCTCTCTGGATGACAAAATGTCACTGGAAATCAAAGCGGTCTTCTCCGCGGCGTATCCAAAGTACGCGCGAGAAAACTCTGATGTAACGGTTGAAAAATGCGGCTGGTATAGATGTTGGAAGTTTGACTCGCTGTGAGCCTCGTGACAACCTCGGGTTGCGTCTGTCACTCACTGGAAGGCGCAGGATTCCTTTGATTACCTGAAGTCTGTTCCTCGGGTTTCAAAGAGGCTTTTCTTCTCAATCACTGGTTGTCAGAGAGTTAAAAAAAAAATAAAATCTTTAGGAGGAGAGTGCAAACTTTTTATTTCTTCCTGTTACTTCAGTCGAACTTTTTGTTCTGGCAAAATGCTCGGCTGTGTTGGAGGCGAAGGCATTTGCATAATGCCTACACTGTGACCTTTTTGGGTTGATATGTAGTACAATAAATAGCTTCCTTACACTCTACCTTCTTTTTGACCCTGTGAGCAAACAGAGGAAGATGAAGGGTCATTAAGGAGACGGTGAACTTAACGCAGCACTCCAGGCTAAAGGTGACGAGACAATTGCGACGCAAAGTTACTTTCACTGTGACTCTCAAAAGTGCGTCCACTGTTGTTTGATGTCCAGGTTGTAGAGACTTGAACATCGAGACCAATGATGAATCATTTCTGTCAACCTTTTGTCCGACACATAAAGTTGAGGGACGACTGATTTTGTCAACAAAACGGCAATGAATGCTGTAATCTTTTAATTATCAGCTGAGTTCAAAAATACCTCCTCTATCAAGCGACCTCCTTTTCATGCTAAATGGCTTTCACCTTGAATCGACGAATCAATGCGACGTTTACACAACAGTGTTTCTGCGAGCTCAGAAAGAAAACCGGTGTCTGCCAGTAAAACCAGGGTTAGTGCATTTCTTGTAAAATACTGTAAATAGACATGCAGTATTGGCATTAAAATATTAAAACCATTTTTTTTTTTTTTGCTTTTTTTAAACAAATACAGCAGCAGCTAATTGAAATGCTAACACAGCAGACGTCTGATTGGACATGGATTGGTGTGAAGGTTTGCCAAGGTGATGAGAAGTTCTGGTTTCTGAAACACCTTCATAATGTTCCTACAGTTTAATAATCAATTTAATAAGATGCCACAGCATGCGTTTAATTGATTTTGTTTTTCCCCCCCAGCTGCATGGAGCTCACAGATATATTGATCGGCGTTCCAGTCGTTGTGACTCAAAGGCCGTCGTTCTGAACAGGTGGGTTTTCAGCCCTCGTTTCAAGGAGCTCTTGTGTTTCAGCAGTTTTCTAGAAATTGGTTCCAGATTACAGGAGCAAAAAAAAACAAAAAACAAAAAACTGCTCCTCCAATTAATCAAGAAAACGAATGAATTGGCTCATTTCAAATCAGTATCTGCTGTATTGAACACTAGCCTACACAACAAACACTTCACTACTTCTAAATTTAGCACATTTATCTAAATTTAGCTGCAAAACCAAGTCCAAATGTTTTTAAAGGTCGAGTTTGGACTTTAGGTTTCGCGTCGCGCCCACATTCTGCTTGTGCAACCAAATCTGGAGTGAAGCAGGTGTTTCGTTGTTTTCACCTGCAGTGTGAACGCAGCGTATCCCCGACTCCAACGCCACACTCCTCCGCACTTTACAGGCCCGGCGGCGTGGGCGAGCACCGGGGGGCATCGCCCACCCGCCGGGCCCCTTCCCCCCTCCCTGGACTGGAAGCTGTTTGTTGTCAGATTGGCTGACTCTCTGTTATTCCTGTATCGATTTGATACAGTGGGAGCCGCCGCACTCCCCACATCTGTGTCCTCTGTCTCTGTTCTCAGCAGTTAAAGCTGTTTAATCCGTTGTTAACGCGTCGTCACCTGTCGACCGAGCCGCCTTTCAACGCAACATGAACGCTGAGACGCTCGCGCTGGGTTTACGCCTGCGAGGCAGTGAAGGAGATCTGCTGCTGCAGTGCAGAGATACTCAGGTGTGTTGGAATCATGGCAGCAAAGCAGCAAAACGCAAAGAACTTTCTGCAGTTTTTCCCCCCCAAACTAACTGAATTAGTTCAGCAATACAGTTGGATGAATATTAGCTAAATAATGACCAGGTAATACCATTACAGCGCTTTAAGCTTGTTGACAAGTAGCCTGTAGATTGATGTTGCTGTCTATGTTCAGCTACTAGATTCATTTTGCCCCCAAAATAAGTCGATGCCCCCCTGCTGGGGCTGGCTCTTCGTCAGCTGGCAAATTATTTATTTCACCTGCTGAAAATCTTTGGGACTAAAGCAAAAAATACCTTCACAAAATGCAGCCAAAGACCAAAACGAGTCGGCAAACGAGACACAGAGAAAAGATCTGGGCTTCGTTGGAACTTCTGGTCAAATTTAGCTCTGACTTGAAGTCTTTGTGCAAAGTACACAGAAGCATGTCAATATTCCAGATGACATTACCTTTAGCACCACCCTAAGCCAGGGAGTTTTTCAACATGCGTGTGTGTGTGTGTGTTGCTTGGTAGTTGTGGCGCAGGTCCAAATTTCCAACATTTATTCTGACGGCGGAGAGTCAAAGCAAATCATCTACAGCGAATGTTGCTCACAGACCTCTGTGAGAGATTCGTCGAGCCAAGAGAACAGAACAAATGAGATTTTCTCCCATTTTTTTTTGTTGTTTTTTTTGTTTTGTTTTTTCCAAGGGTACATGCAGCACCTTCAGAGCTATTCCATGGAGAATGTAATGTTACAGGGCAA
Source organism: Poeciliopsis turneri (assembly GCA_922788865.1). Lineage (NCBI taxonomy): Eukaryota > Metazoa > Chordata > Actinopteri > Cyprinodontiformes > Poeciliidae > Poeciliopsis > Poeciliopsis turneri. The sequence continues at coordinate 2,217,210 of CAKLNU010000953.1, forward strand.
CACTGAAAGCAAATGCTAATGACTATCACACAGACGCCCTCTGAACCCAGCATGGGAGCCTGCCAAGGTCTACGACTGCAGCCAGAGTAGCGCCACGGCGAGTAAACTCACAAAAACACAGAGCGGGAGAAGCTAAGAGAGATCAAGATGCACACACACGCACACACACACACACACACACACACACACACACACACACACACTACTCCAAGAGAAAATGGATCTCTATGTCCTGCTGGCTTTCAGACAGACAAATTGTCTGTCTGAAGATAATAGAGCCTCAGAAGTGAGGATGAGGAGTCGCCTGGAAATTCATCTGTTCAAGAAAAAAAAAAAGAGGAAGCAGAAGAATGAAAGAGTGGGGTGCATGAAAAAAAAAGAAGAAGAAGAAATAGGAGAGCGTGAAAGAAGACATCTCAACACAGTAATAGAGATAGGACTGACTGAGACAGAGAGGGGGCACGTTAATTAGGGAGTGGGTTGATAACAAATGTATTAGTGGGCCTCTGAAGGAAGGCAGAGAGGGGAAGAGGGGTGAGAGAGATAGGAAAAGGTTAACAGGAAGAGGAAAGAGAGGGGGAGGCACCACGTAAAACAGAGAGAGAGAGAGAGACGGGATGATTATGAATTAGTTGATAAAGAGGTAATAAACGTCCTGGAGGCGAGCGGGAGTGACAGAGGACACAGAGGCGCAATGAAGGAGAAAATGAGGACCGGGAGCCTTTTGATAATAAACTTTGAATGAAAAGTTATTACCACACTTATTTATTAACTTTGATGGGTACACACTTCACTTGCGACGCCGTGAGGGCGAAGCTGATCTTCTCTCCCTGTGGAGAAAGGAGGGGCCGTCTGAAATGCTAAGCTGACATTTAATGCTAAAACAGAGAGAGGGGGGAGGGGGGCGCAAGCTGCAGCTATCACTGAAAAATAATAATAATCATCATAATAAAAAAGCCAGCTGTCAGTATATAACAAACGGATACCTACATCTTGTTAAATATGTTCAAATTAATATATCTTAACTATTTTAGTAGAATTTGATTTAACTAGACCGCTTTTTTTTTTTTACCTAGTGTTGTCAATCGATTTGAAAATTTGATTTATCGTGATCTGGTGCTGTGATCAATCACAATTAATCACTGTGCTTAACTTTGTAAGGAATAACAAACAAAAAAAATCAGTGTTTCATTTCCTCAAGGTTTCATTTTCCAAGGTTTCACATTCAGGAAAAACATGAAAAACATAACAGGGTGCATGAATTCAGACAGAAAATACCGACACCTGTTGATACATTTAATGAAGAGGAGAAAGAAAATCAGGTTTTTCAGCATTTGGATGCCGATCCAAGGAAAACTGGCAGAGCGTAATTTCTACACGATTCATTTGTTCCTCTGATAAGTTGAGCTTTTTCTTCCCACATTTCAAACACAACATGAAACCAATCCCTATTTAAGCACAATGAAAAGGAGGAAAATCTCTCGATCCCATTTTTAGGAATATAGGAAACGTCTCAAAAATGATGTCTCAATGTTTATCTTTCCTCTCATCCCCAAGTGGAAAGCCTTTACAATCAATGGTGCTTCCCATCTGTGAAAGCCCGAGGGACTCCCGCACACACACACACACACACACACACACACACACACACACACACACACACACACACACACACACACACACACACACACACACACACACGTCGCTCCTAGAGGAACCGGGTCCACTACTGGGGAAGCCCGTGCACCAGAACGTCTTGATTTCGACGCTTGGTATCACTTTGCTTGATAATGTGAGGCTCTGTTTCAGTTTTTTTTTTTTTTTTTACTTCCAGTACTTGTATTTTGTACAGAAAACGTTCTCGCCCTACTCACCCCAGGACAGAAAAGCTACTGTAAAAACTAACTTCCAGTTTGGACAAACCCACATCCCCCAAGAATCCACCGGCCGATTATCAGCAGGGGGTTTTAGCGGCACGGAGCCTCGGATCATATTCCCTGAATGTTTCATTAATTTTAATGTAATCAGTGGCGAGCCCTTCGTCTGTATTAATATTAATTATACACTGTCTCGGCTTTAAACCCTCCTAATTGATTGGCTGAGAGTTTGCCAGATTTATCAACATGTGCATAAAGCACACTCTCTCCAAACACGCGAGCTGAAAGCCAATCAACTCGTGTGCTTCATGTCAAAGCTTTCAGTTTGAACCTGTGCACAACCCATTGTTATATTTGTAAAGTCCTCTTGGACTTTACAAATATAACAACTTATGTAGAAAAGGCAGCTACAGCATAGTGTATTATTTCCTTACAGTACAAGCAGATGCAGAAAATTACTTTTTTTGGGTTGTCGAACAACTCAAAACAACTCAAATTGAAGATGGTGGAAGGGTGTGAAGTCGTGTGTTTATGGTTCTGTTTTAGAAATAAAATCTGATCACATCAACGTCATTGTCAGTTGTGCCAAATGTCCAAGAACATAGGAAGGATCTAAATTATGTTTCTCCCTAACCCACAGTAACTGCTACAACATAAAAGACAATCACAGCAACAATAAATACTAAAGTTAACTTAAAAACATGGATGACATGGGCTTTAAAGCAAAACCTTTATAAACAGCTAGTGTTCCGCATTTGTATCGACTCTAGAATGAAGAAGTTTCTTAGTCCCTGATGGAAAGACTTTTGAAGATTGATTATAGTTTTGATGATGCGTAGTTGGAGGTTGTTTTATTCGCGCTGCATGACCAGCAGCGCAAAAAAAAACATCGCGCTGCGACAAACTACGGAAACTACATTTCCGTAGTTTGTCTCGCTGTGGTCGACAAGAACCACAGGGGACTGAGCACACAGCCTTGTGGAACCCCTGAGCTCAATGACACGGTGCTGGATGTGGACGTGTTTCCCGTGTAGCTTCGTGGCTTTTACTCATTTCTAATATCTGCCGGGATTTTTCTTCCAAGCCGTCGATTGTAACACATCACCCAAAAAAAAAAAAAAAAAATGCAGAAAACTCAGAAACTTCAAGCTACACATTTAGAGATTTAAAGCTCATCCTTGTTAATGAAACAGCTACGTTAGCTCGTATGGAACAACAATGCTACCTTAAATCTGCGTTTGCTTTGCCAATAAATGCTTACCTGTACTGGTTTGAATGTTTTTAGGACACACAGTGACGCGCGGCAGGTTTCTTCTCAGAGATCCAATGCGTCGTGGTTTGTCTTTGGTATCTTCTTGCGAGCCTCCGACCAAAAGGCCTTTTGTGTTTGTGTATTAACTCTACAGACCAATTACAAACACTCCTCTCCTCTGTCATCTTTTAGCTCTCTCTGTGCTCCTCTGTCTCGCTGCCTCTTTCCACCCCGATGTAAATAATGTAATTTGTCACAGACAGGCCTCCGTGTAGGAGATGACCTTTTCGAAACCTCGCAGTAAATTGGCCTCCGCTAGCAGAGCCGCGTCATTAGCCCTCTCCTGCCTCAGTCCTGCTCCCACTTCCTCCACCCTCCACCCCACCCCACCGTCCTCCACCGTCCTCCATCCCCCCCTCCCCCCCCACCCGCTCCCGCTTTGCAGATTCACTTTTATTATTTCTGTTTAATTCAAAATTCAATGTTTAATTTGCTGCCTAGTGAGGCTAAACCGCCATCTCTTTTCCTTTTTCTCAGTCTCTAACATGTTCTGCTGTCTCACACACCTACACACACACACACACACACACACACACACACACACACAAAACGGGAGTCATAAAGCCCTGCTGGAAGTGCTTTAAGCTTTTGTCAGTCCATTGTGACTAAGCTGTGAACAGTAGGAGAGGTTCCTAAGTGTTCTCCAATCTATATATGTGTTATGAATTAATACTTAGCAAAACAAGGTCAAGTAATCCGACACACACACACACACACACACACACACACACACACACACACACACGCGCGTGCGGTTTTAACCCAAACTCAACCACCATTCAGAAAACGGGCAATTAGCAATTAGCTAACGACGGGTAAATGAGTTGGCCAACATTTGCATGGATGTTTCCATCCCTGCTTCACCTTTACCTCGCTTTGTTATTTCCGTGACAAAGTGACATCAATGTTTGGTTTATTTGATCCATTAAAACCAAACTGCATGTACAGAAGTATTCACGCCTTTCGACGTGACATTCAATATGGAGCTGACAGGCCTGGTCGGCCTCTACATGTGTTCAACTCAGTTGATTGAACATGATTTGGGAACAGAAAGGACTCGTCGCTACATCAAGTCTGGCAGATGATGAAGCACTTCAGAGCAGAAACTCAGAGGTCACCAGGGGTCAGCGAGGAAGAGCTCCGGTGTTCCTGAAGGTCCACCGCTGCGAAAATACTGACAAAAGCTAAAAGAAGCCAATGATTATCAATATCGACTGATATGAAACTCTTACATCATGATACCATTTTCATCTGTGTTGTTCAGCCGTGTGTCAAATAACTGAAGCGAAGCTCTGAAGTGGAGCGGAAACACGACAGCATCTTGACGTTTTCACCACGATGACGGCAGATAGGAAGAAATGATCCCTTTAAATGTTTCAAACAGCTAAAATCCTGCAGGATGGAGCTGGGTCGGGCTTCGGCCATCTTTGAATCCTCACACAGACACACCAAGCAGAAGCACTGAGAGGCGAGAGAACGAGCAGAGCTCTGGGTTCAAGGCAGACTGTGTTTCTGTCTGAAAAAAGCAAATACTGTGTGTGTGTGTGTGTGTGTGTGTGTGTGTGTGCGTGTGTGTGTTTTATCATTCCTCAACACCATGTTCTTCTTGGCAGATGGCTCTGCCAACCTTGGGACCTGGAATGTGTGTGTGTGTGTGTGCGTGTGTGTGCGTGCAGTCTTGGTGTCTTTTGGGGCACCAGGGCAGAAGCTACCTGGTGTTGACTGCCACCATTATTCTCTCTGTTTTCTCCTTCTTTCCCTCACACACACACACACACACGCACACACGCACACACCCCCACACACACACACGCAGAGACTCCAGCTGATAGGCTTTGCCCAGTCACGACTTCCACTGTGCAATTAAATTACACCTTCTGCAAAAACAAGCATCGGGTTTAAACATCTCGATGATCAAGTTGATTAGATTAGTTCTAGAGTTTCACCGATCCGACTTTTTTTCCCGTCACTTTGACTGATTCCGGCTCTTTTTTTTTTTTTTCTTTGCGACTGTGTGACACGGAGGAGAAACGTTTCACACGAGTTCATTTCACACGGCAGCAGCTGTTTTGAACATCTACTGTTATTGATAATTACACTATTATGCTCCGAGCTTGTAGCATCGCGTCATGTTGCTTGACTCCTAACTGAACGACTTTCTGGCTTTTCTACATGTAATAATTCAATTTTTTCAGAACAATATGAAATCTGTGTGTTGAAATCTTGCTAAAGGTGCTGAGGGAATTTTTCACAAGCAGGTTTATAAACAATCAGTGTTTGTTTTCCAGGACCATTTTCCCAGCTGACCAGCAGTGTGCAGCAGTATGTGTGGGAGGGGCAATGCTGCATTACCTTACTCGCTCGCACTTTCAGGCCCATTCATTTAAAAGTGTTCAAAACCACGGCAACAGTAAGACGGGAAGATTTTTCTGACGACGTTTTAAAATCTCAAACGTCAAACACAAACGGTTCTACGAGGCGGACGTCTTTATTTGAAAAAATTCTGATCAAAATGAGAGGAAACACAGAACGAAAACAAAAACATGACGCTGCTGTTTTCGCTAACAAAGTGCACCACTTCTTCATCAACCAATTCAACCAATCACCGCAGGACATTTCATGAGAAACGAAGGAAGGCTTCTCCAAGCAAACACACGAGCAGCTAATCCTTAATTAGTTTAAACAACAAATTAAGGGCTGTCATTTGAAGCCAGCTCTCCATTAACTAATCTGACCCGAACCCAATTCACTAACTGCAAATCATCCGCTAATTAAATAAAGCCACCGTTGAGCAAACATGGTGAATCATCACACACCTCAGACTTTGGGAAACGCTTCCAGCCACAACAGGAACGACAATCAGAGGTTGTTGTTTTGGGGTTTTTTTGTGTGTGTGTTTTTTTTTGTTTAATTCGTCGTCTGGCGGCCGCTGCGTCGTGATTCACGTTTGACCTCTTGATAAACACAAATAAATGAGCTTTCGCACCGACGTGAAAAAGCGGGGCCGACAGCCAGCGTGTCGAGGTGCCGAGCCTCCGTTTGGAGCAGAGAGGCTGCTGGGACGGGAGCTGGCTAATCTCATCACACAGGAAGGATCAATTTCAGTTATGTGCCGTCATACATCGGCTTTATAGTCTAATCAATAGCAACAGGGCTTTTAGTCACATCTACTGGCAGCGTGGCATCTTCTGACTATGTTAAAAGGCAGCATTAACAATCTTTTCTTTTCTCTCTTTCTTTTTAATGGATGGAAACCGCATCAGGTTTTCATTTGGGTTGTTCTTAACAAAGTACAGAGGGGCCTGGGGCCCACAGTCATCCCTGAACAGCTAAAATCCACAAATATATAAAAGGGGCAGTATTATGAATTTTAAAACCACATAGTGCCATGTTATAGCACAATCAAGTGAATATGTTGCCTTCAGTTGTTATAAAAATGTCATGAATGTCAAAAATGAGTTCAAAGAAATTTGACTTTGTGATTTAATGCTTTGAAGTTGGGCCTCTGTCTCTTTAAGAAGCTCCTGCTCTTTCTGAAACTCCGCCTTCAGGAAGTCATGACGACATGGCTCCTCTGTTAACCCTTTAGTAACGTTTTTACCAGCGTTTTACTGAGAAGTAGCTCATATAGTGAGCTCAGCTGATGTGCAGGATCACCAGGCGTTTGCTAATTGCTGGCTAGTCTGAAGGAGTCGTGGGCGAGGGCTGCTCTTTACGGCAGAAGCTCTGAATGGGAGCTGCGCCTTGAAGCAGAGCTGGGTCCACCAGGTGGTTTGCTCAATGGTTGCCATGGAGATTAAAGGATTTCCCAAAAATGCATTAAAGAGTCAGGGCAACAATAACATTATAGCATGATGTAAAGCTCAAAACAGTCAATTTTAAATAATGCTGCCCCTTTAAGACCTCTGGAAATGCTAACTGCGTATTTTAAAGGTTCAATATGGACCTGATTATGCTCTAATACTCACAGTGGAAACCTTCTCAGCTCTGATGTAACAGCTAACATCTACAGTCGTCCTTTTGTCCACTGTTGTGTCAACAGGAAAATGAATAGTGTTAAGCAGCGATGTGTCTGCATATTTCAGCTTTTCAAATTTTCTTTCAAATATTTTGGAAAAACTAAAATCACTAAAATTCACAAAAACTATCCGTCGTACGTTAGATCTCAAACAGACAGCAGCCCAAGTGATTCATATTTACTAGTGAGGGACAGTTTGGCCTTTCACAGTGCCATCAACTGCTTGTTACATTAAATACTTCCTTTTTTATAATGAAAACTCTGAGTTTCATATTTTTTCTATGTCCCAAATTTTCATTTTTGGGTTGTTTTTTTTTTTTTAATGAAGAGGATAAATTAAAAGTGTCGTTTATTTTAGAAATTCAAACCAGACAACTGAGACTCATTTTTTTTCCTTGTAGTGCATTCGTGCTTAGAAGATGGGATTTTGGATTTTTTTATATTTATATTTATATTTTATATTCTCGAACTCAATCACCGACCTTTACGTCCAAATTTGACATTGCTGAACTGTGTATAAAAAACCCCCCACAGTGGAAGCGAAAGCAATAAACTGTTTATTTGCACCTGCGAAAGCTGCCTTCTCGTCAGACCGCAGACACGCGTTGCACCGTGCAGCACCTGTTCCTGAACCCGTCGCTAACGCGTGTGAACGCATGGAAAAGCTGAGCGATTACATCTCCGCATTGATAGCCACATATAGCCTCGTCAAAGAGCACACCAGCGTGGAAATCCGTCTTGTTAGTAAAACCGGGCCTGGCATCACACCTGAGATCCTGGCTGTTGATGTGACCTTAAATGCAGCTTCATTCAGGGACGGCAAATCCTGCAATCCTTCAATGATCGCGTTGAGCAGCAGCTAATAAATAGTGTGTGCAGAAAAACGCTGTTTGTGTGCACTTTAGAGAGCCTGGTGGCTTTTTGGCTAACTATCCATGACATAACTCAGCTTAAGGGAGAAAATGCACATGCATTTACAGCCGCAAAATTAATGGCAAGGGATAGTATGCTTTAATTTAAAACGAAGAGGAGGAAGATGCTGTGTTTTTTTTTTTTCTTTTCTCTTCTGGTAAAGATAAATGTTCTGCTGAGGGTTTTTATTTCCCTTCCAGATGGTTATTCTTAATTTTCGTGGAAGACACTGATGAAACCAAACAGATGGCTCAGCTCTTTATATGAAGCATGTGGAAACTCGATATTGTTATACATCCTGAACAAACAAGGACCTTAATTCACTGCAGCTTAAGACCTCTTGTCTTTATTTACGCCGGTTGTGCGATCGCGATTGTAAAAATGTCTTATTAGCTTAACAATACTAATCTCGCAGGTGAGCGACATCAGGTGAAGCAGCTTTATGACGTTTCATATACGCATAAAATTCAATAGGACTCTGTTAGGAATGAATGGTGATTAATTTGGATTCCTATACTTGGGGTTCTGTTGAGACAACTGCAGCAGATAACTTTCAATGTCTTCCATTTAAAAAAAAATCTAAAGCTAAATATTAGCTTGAGCAAGGCTAAGCTAACGCTCGTGTAAAAAAAAAAAAAAAAATGCTGTTTAAATATTTATTTTGTTTGTTTTTCATCCAGGGGCGGTCCGACCCTGTCTGGTGCCCTGGGCGGACAGCCACCCGCTAAATCACCAAGCGCCAGAGCAGACACTCCAATTTCTTCCCTTTTTATTAGAAGAATGTGGAAAATAAACCAGAACAATACTACAAACACCCGTAAACATACGGTATACCAGGAGGTTAAACGTATACAATTCACTCCAAAATGCTAACATTACTTCCAGTTGGCAAAAACAGATTACTAGGATCCCAAATCTGACCGAGGCATGTTATTTAAGCTTGGTTACGTCCATGTTTGGGAGTCTTACTTTGAAACAAAACAAGAAATGGCCATGCTATGCTGTGTTAGCATTGTCCCGGCTGGCAGAGACAACATGGTTACAAATGCATTGAGGAGCTCCATTCACTCAGCAAAACACAGTATAGAAAAGAAACAGTGACAATGTGGCAAGATGCAAAAGTTTTTTGAAAGACAATTGCTAGGAGTTAGCGGCTATCATTTAGCTACCTCTGTGTTTCCTCCTGGTCTTTTTTAATGAGGACAAAATATTTGAGTCCTTGTAGGTTAAAGTCCAAAATACTTCGACAGCTCAGAAGATCTCAAGAGAACCGCAATTAAAAAAAAAAAAAATCTCAGACATTTTGCAGCCAATAATACTCCTGTCATGACATGTCATAACAATCATCTTTAGTTTTGGAGCATTTATATATATATATATATATATATATATATATATATATATATATATATATATACTATATCAAGCTGTGGTGTGACCGATGTGGGATTTCCTCCTTTAAATCCAAAAACGAATAAAATATTTCAAACTTGATTCAAAGATTTCCTTTCACTTATTTATCTACTTTTTCTATTTCGTTCCCCTGCTGAACTGTATAAACAGCTGGAGAGGAGACATCTGTATCACATCACATTCTCTGGAGCTGCTGGCGAGGGAAACCAGTCGGAGCCTGCAATGGATCAATGACGAGCCCTCACAATTACTCTGCGGCTCGGAGCTGAGTGGATGCTTCTGGAATCCATCAAATCCACACGAACGGCGCGGCCCTTTGAAATCCGGAGGCGCCGTCTCAGCGCTGCCCCGATCCATCGATTCGCTTCATCAGCATCGCGTCGGGGCGAACGTGAGCGGCTTCCGTCCTCCCTCGCGTTGTCAGCTGAGGACCTGAAACTGGAGGCCAAATCAGCCACGGGAAGCATCGCTGCTTTGTTTTGCCATGTGAAGGCCACAACCCAACACGTATTGGGGCTTTGTGGAGCAGATTCACTCCAGTTAGTGCATCATGGTGACATGGAAGGAAAATGACACACAGTTTTAAGTCTTTATTTCTCTCTTTTTTTTTTTTTTGTGCAAACGAAATCTAAATAATGCCACATGCATAGCTGGCGAGCGAGAACTGGAAAAGTTTCGGACATGAAAAAGACAAAAAGGATGTTGTCTTTAAATCATACCAACTAATATTTTTCTCAATCATCATAAGGTGTTTATATATGTTATTTATGATGCTCATCTTTCTGACTCGGCCTATGACAAGAAATGTTATCGGCCGAGTCATGGAATAATTGCTTTACATTTCCATGATAGAAAAGTGAGTAAAATCGTTCATCTTTTCAAGACTTTTTGGTTTTATTTTAAAAAACAAAGAATCAAAACAATTGTTCTTCAAAGATGGCAAACTTTTTATAGGAGATATTTATCAAAAAGAACGTATAATTAGAGATTTTTAGCGTCTCTAAGCAAGTTCTCTGAAGCCCGACTGAGAGCCGGACGGCTCTTTGGACCCCTGCCCTGAACATACTGCCCCACACTGAGACACGGTGGGGGCAGCATCATGCTGTGGGACTAGATTCCTTCAACAAACCAGCAAAAAGCAGCTCAGCGTTGACAGGAAGATGATTAAGAGGGAAGAAGAAAAAAAACATAAGAAAATGCTGCAGAGACACTGTTGTTGACGAAGCTGCTCCTGGTTCTTCATTTTCACTCAGCTGAACTTTCATCCACATGGAGCCACTGATGAAAATAACCAGCAGCAGGTGTGCCTCCCCGTTTACATGTAATGGAGTGTGTGTTTACACACACAAACACACACACACACACACTGAAGTGTGTGTGTGTGTGTGTGTGTTTAAAACCAAACCAACGAGCTTTTGGGTTTTTGTTTGTTTTCTGTTTTAGTTCAGCACCACGGACAGCGCCCCCTGCCGTCCCGGCGGACCAACTCCCGGTCAGCCTGCCGACCTGCTGACAGAGCCGACTCTCTGTGACGTCAGACCGAATTGATTTTTTCCCCCTCCGTCTCCAGCTGGTGTTGTAGCTAGTTGGTCATTTCTCTGCCGATGCGGCGCGCGGGGTCATGTGTGTTTTGGCGCCTTCGCGAATGATTCCGCGCGCGCTCATTGAGCCCGCACGTGCGACCTGAGTCGACCGAGAGGCGGGAGGGTTTACAGGAGCTGAATGATGGGAGGACAAGGAAGATGGAACGAAGCGAATCTTCTCTTCTTCTGCGCGTCATTCCGACGATTCAAACCGGGAGGACTTGGAGTGTGTGTGTGTGTGTGTGTGTGTGTGTGTGTGTGTGTGTACGGGCGCGCGCGTTCAGCAACAACAAATAACAGCAATCAGAGCGTCTTCCTGCAGATGTGAGCCTTCCCGGCTCCAAAACACGCAGCTGGATTCTTATCATTCCGCGCTGACGAAATGCGTAATCAATTCTCTAATTAACTACTTAAACGGTTCAACCAATCACCATCAGCGTCAATTAACATTCAAAGCGATCTCCCTCGGATTCGGCGCGCCGTGATTAGCCCGGCTGCATGAGGGGCAATTACAGAGAAGAGAGGCGCACGCGACGTTCACCGCGAGGCCTATTACAATCACGCGCGCGCGGGGGCCCCTCAGATCTGCGAGCGCGACGATGAAGCGGAGAGGCAGGAGGAGGAGGAGGGAGGAAGAGAAGGAGGAGGGGAAAAAGGGTTTTTAGGAGGAGGAGGAGGAGGAGGAGGAGGAGGAGGAGGAGGAGGAGGAAGAGGAGGAGGAGGAGGAGGAGGAGGAGGAGGAGGAGGAGGAGGAGGAGGAGGAGGAGGAGGAGGAGGAGGAGGAGGAGGAGGAGGAGGAGGAGGAGGAGTCTTCGCGTGTTCGTTCAGTTTTAACAAAGGCGCGAGGAGCGACCAGATTGTTTTCCTTCAAAGGGAGATCTGATGGCAAACACCAGCATCTATCTCTAGTGACAGACTTTTAATGTGATCTCTTTAAAATCCACTGTAAGGTTTAAGGAAAACATCAATTATATGGTGATGATTCCCCCCCCCTCCCCCTCCCCCTCTCCTCAGGTCTTTCCTTCTTGTAATCTTGGACAGTTGAGTCCACTCGGACGTTTATTAGACCCGAGTCGCCAGCGACATCAAAGCCGCGTCTGGCCTCTGGTGAAGTGCAGAAGAAGAAGCTTCGCCTCGTTTGTCTGGCCTGAGCGATCAAGGAAAAGTGGAATTCTTTTAATTACTTTGGCTTGGCAGCCATGTTGAAAGGGAAAGGATTTGGATTGGGCTTTGCTCTTGATGAATTTCCTTGGGGCCACGCAGCTCACGTCGCTGTGGTGACTACGGCGTCTCTGAAAGAAACACCAAAGATGGACTCCGCAAACAGGGAGTGTCAAGAGTTCCCTCTGATGTTTTCGTGCACGTTGGGGGCAGAAATAAAGACTCGGCCCCCGTCTACTCGCAGAGGAATCTCCTTAATCACCTGCTAAATGTAAGAAACGAGAAATATCAGAATTTGTCGACTGGGAACAAACGTTTCTAACGCAGACAGAAACGGTTTGACTAGCAGACCAGAGTTTCTGCATATTGAACATCTGGGTCACCTGACGTCACTTCAGGGGTTTAAACCACAGATACGAAGCGACTAGTAAATGCAACAAAGGACACGCAACTATGGACGGATTTCAATGTGGACTTTGAAGCATTTTTATCGAGTTTGGCAGAGTTTATAGCAGATACGGCGCTAGCAGCAACAGATGCGAGGATATGTTTGAAGTTCCACGGTAATAGATGATGGATGGTTAGAGTCCATTTTGTTTTTCTGCTTGATTTCAATGAATGTTAGCCAAACACAAAGGATAATGTACCATGTTCACTTTATGCTAACAGCCTCCAGACTTCAATCAAACGCAGCACCGCTATGCTACAGTGGCTAAACGTGAAGCTGACCGATCATTTTGTGATTTCTGAGCTTTAGACATTTTGTTAAACACATGCAATAAAACCAAGACACAGACAAACTGTGCGTCATGAAGTTAAAAGAACACAATACGGAAAAAAATGAAATAAACTGAATCACGAAATGACTTGTCATATTGCGCTTCCAGAAGCTCAGGCCACCCAGATGAGATGCAGCCCTGAGCAGCTGCCCACATCCCTCATGGCAGATACTCCTTTTCATCAAACATTAAGAAATCAATGGCTTAAAAAAAGCTCCTGTCTCTCGTTGAAAAGTTACCTGTAAGTTAGTTTAGTCTTATTTCAAGTGTACTAAGATATTTGCTCTGTAAGCTAGACAAAAAAAAAATCCTTGGAATAACTCCATGTTTTCATTCTTGTCTATTTTAGGCCTCAAACTGCCTCAAAGTGATCAACTTCCTCATGCCGACGCGTTGGGCCAATCCTCATTTCATAACCGTCTTCTCGCGGGGAGCCAGAAGGTTCTCCAGAATTGGTCTCGAGGGACGTCTTTTTTCCGAAGGGGCCTTTTAATGACGATTTCCTTCAGCTGCTTCTTTTTTTTTTTTTCGCACGTCGGCGCCTGGGAGAACCAACAGCTCGATTCGCCAAATCGAGGCATCTCAGGTTCTTCGTCTCCTCCTTTCATCTCTCATGGTGTCTGCTGTTGAGCACAGCCGTTGTCAGAGCGAGCCCCCGTGATGGAGCGGTGGCAGCGGGAGGGCGACGTGCGTACACACCCCGAGCGTGTAGCCGAGCCCCGAGCAGCTCCTCTCCACCGGCGGGGGGTTAAGTACCTTGCTCCAGGGCACTTCCATCACGACCGCTGAGGGACAACAGCATGTGTCGGTGCTGCTGCTGCTCAGACTCTCTCTGCCCCACTGGATCAGGCGTCCAAGACAAGCGCTGCGGTTGCCAAGTTATTTTTGTTCCCGCTGAACTGTAGAGGTTGGCTCTTTTCAGACTACACCACCTACGGTCCGCGGCGTGATTATTACAGTGACATTAAGTGATATTTAGACGATTTTTTCCAATCGGGACATTACCCTGTCTCGCGCTCGCATATTCCCCCCCGAGGACAGAAATGATCCCGTAATCATTTGGGCCGCTGTCATTATTGCCAACTAAACGAAAACTGAACTTGAGAAAACATCTTTGCCAACTGAAATAAATAAAAATGGTGATTAATGGGGGAAAACCGGGGTGCACCGATTTGAACGATGCTTACACGTGAAGCTGATCTTACCCACCGATCTTATCTACCTCAAAATATCGGTGTCAGCCAAAATTGGAATTGGCTCGCTGGGCTTTTTGTAAGAAAACTGCGACCTGTGCACCCCGAGGAAAAGCTGTAGCTAACTGGAGCGATTTAGTGCTTTTATGAAACTAACTAAAACATACTGAAATTAACAATCATGCATTTCACACTTTTTGAATTGTCCCAAGAATTGAACCAAAAAACTAAAACTACTAAAAAAAAACCAAAAAAGGCCGACAAACAAACGCACTGAAAACTAATTCAAACTCACTGAATTAGACACAAAATGAAACGCTAATGAAAAACCTTGGACCACCAGAACCCTGACGGCTGCCGTCCTCTGTCAGCGCAACGCTGCTCTGAAACAAAGTGATAAAAACGAACAACATACAAGTCTGGATGTTTTCACCTCTAGGTCACAGTCGTATGATGAAACTCGGGCTCAGCAGGTGAAGCGAACGATGAGGCCTCGGCATTAAACTTTGACTTTCATCTCAAATATTGTGAATGATTTAAAACAAGAAAATGGCTTCTTGTCACATTCCATTCAGCGCTCCAAGACAGACTTACTGGATTCAGACGAGTGCTGATTTTTAGGAATTATATATATATATTAAAAAAAATATGCACAACGGCGAAAGTAAAAGGATGGATGGATTTGTATTTTTTTTTACTCTCCGAATGAATAGATGAAATGTGAAAGCTTGCTATTGTGTTCAATATTCCCTTTTTCTTTTATCTCCCTAAATAAAATGCAGTAGTCATTTGACTGCAAAAGTCAAATGATTTATAGCCTGTAATTTATTCTTTATATAAAGCGAGGCTGTTTAAACGCGCGAGAGCAAATAAACAGGATCCAACACACAAGTGGTCGACGCGGCTGGTCAATTTTTTTTCTATGCATGTTACTATATACAATCACTAACACGCAGAATGAAGTGTCAAAGAAAGTAAAGGGATACATAGGAGCATTATGTTTCGCAGACTGTAATACGGGAGACCCTAAATCTCATTTTTTCCAGAAAAATATCATGTGAGAGAAAATCGAAGCGAAATATTAAGGCACAATTGAGAAACTACAACTGAAAAAAAAAATTTTTAAAAAATCAAGATTGTATCAATATTTTAGATCGATCCGCCCTCCTCCAGGTCAGATCAAAGCTAAACGATGTTCAGCTGTTGGAGTGACCCAGTCAAAGTTCAGACCCAAATCCAAATGAGAACGACTTGACGACGGCTGTGCTCTCCATCCATCCATCCATCCATCCATCCATCCATCCATCCATCCATCCATCCATCCATCCATCCATCCATCCATCCATCCATCCATGCAGACTGAGCTCTTCTGCTAACAAACATTTCTGCCAGTAGGTCAGAAGGAACGCTCTGTGAATATTGTTGCTGAATTTAGCAATATTTCATCTGCTGTTATGATGCTTTAAAACATGTGTGACCTTTAAAAATAACATGTTGCTGTGGGACTAATGAGTAGATTCTGGGCTTCCAAAGTGTGAACAGCCAAGAAAAATACTTTCCATATCAACACTGCAAGCACTAATTTTGGAAAAAGAGCATATTATCAAGATATTGTCCTTCCATTCATCTGTTATAACTACAGTATGTAACTTTTATTTGAAAATGGTGTTTGTTTTTTTCACATTTTCATTCAAATTATCACCGCGTTGTGACAGTATGAAGCACATAAACTGTGAAAAAATAAAATCAAGCTCATCTGTCTCCTCCCAGTGCTGACTGGAAACAACCAATCAGAACCAGGAGGTGGGTCTTAGCGCTGTCAATCATGCTTGTGTTCACACAGTTCACAATGCTAAAGCTGGCCCACCACAACATATCCAGCTGCTACGGCTGGCATTAGCGAGCCGTAATGGCAGCCATACCAGCTCAACGCTAGCAAAGGGAAGACGTGCTGGAGCTCAATTTGTTTATTTTATTTTATTTTTTACCAGAACATCTGTCTCTTCACTTACTGTCACAAACATTGCGAAAATAAAGTTGTTTTAAAAAAAAAAAAAAGAAGACCTGCAGCCGGTTTTAAAAGTCGAAGCACTTGCTGCGGTTTCGCTTTGCCTCCACCAGGCCGATTCAGGAAGCTATTCTCTCTCTCTCTCTCTCTCTCTCTCTCTCTCTCTCTCTCTCTCTATTTATGTGTGTGTGAACGCAGGACGTGTGAAGCTGATGGCTCTTTTATTGCGGCGGCTCTCTCAGGCGGGCCAGCGGCGCGCCGTAAAGACCCCGGTCGACTTTGCGCCGCCATCTGCTGAGCGGTGATGAGCCCTCTGCCGCAGGCCGCGATGAGGCCATTAGAAAGCAGCGGCTCGCGGCAGCTCCGCCGGACAACGCCGCGCTTCCTCGTCCCGGAGAAACACGGGAGAAGGAACCCGACCCGAGTATCCAAAACAGCCGGCTTCAGTCAAAAGAGAGAGAAAACAAAAAATGAAGAAGTGAATCCCGCAGAGAAGCAGAGATGGCGCATTTTGAGCGCCTGCGGTCGCTGCAGCGCGCTGCGGCCTCCGGGGCCTCCTGGGGCCTCCGGGGCCACGGAGCCTGGAGAGAAGCGCTTCCCTCCATGTGGGTCTTTGTTCTGTCGTCCTCTGCTGCGCACAAAATGACTCGGCGGAGCAGAAGGCGACGAGAGGTTTTTAGAGAGTGGCACGTCTTTTTCTTTTTTTTTTTTTTTCCTCCGGTGACGCTCTGACCGATGCTGGTTTTGAGAGGTCAAAGGTCAGCACAAGTGTGTAATATCTGCAGTGAGCTGAAGAGCCTGTCGCTGTACAGGCAGCTGCACGATGCAACAAAGTCTGGAATTTGATTTTGGTCTTTTCTAAGCATGGAGGAAAGACTAACTTCCTTATTCTCCATATTTGTTCTCTTGTCTTTTTTCAGTTTTTTCTTTTTCTTGATTTCTTTTTCTTTCTTCATTCTTTCTTTTCCTTCCCTTTTTTTTTTTCTCTTTCCTTTTTTGGCTTCCTTTTTGTTCCCTTTTGTCTCATCTTTCCTTCCATTTTTTCTCGAATTTGTTTTCTTTCTCATGCTTCCTTCTTCTGTACTTTTCCTTCCTTGGTTAAATTTTTCTTTCGTCCTTCATTCCATATTTCTTTTTTTCTTTCTTTTCCTTCTAGTTCCCTTTTTCCTTCCTGTTTTTGGTTTCTTCCTTCCTTCTTACCTTCCTTGCCTCCTTCCAATGGTTTCAGAGTGTTTGGTCCATTTGAATCTATCAATTTACTGCAATTATTTCTGTAGATGCCAGACATGAACAGAGAACTCTGGGAATTTGGGTCTGGACAACTGCAGGAACCCGGCGGTTCTCAGAGACCATGGGGCTCCACGGTGGGGCTCCACGGTGGGGCCCCCCGCCCCACCACCGGCAGCAGGCAGAGTGTGAGCGTGGCCCTTCCACGCGGCGTGATAAAGACAAAACCAATCTAATTTGGGGTATTTAATAGCAGCCTAACAGTGATGCATAAGCAACACATGGAGGTGCCGTAAATCAGCCCGGCCCGACTCCACTCTGTCATTAAGCTTTCACGGCTGCGCGTGGAACAGAGGCGTCCCATAAATCACAACAACACCTGTGGTGCAGCCGGCTCACCAATCAGCCACAGATCTGAACGCGGGATTATCACTATTAATTACCGAAGGGCTGAACCGTAATAAACAGCTAATTAACAAACTTGTGAGAGGATGAGCTTCCTTTTCATCCGTCATCCTCCTCTCCTCTCCTCTCCTCTCCTCCCCTCCTTCCTTCCTTCCTTCCTTCCTTCCTTCCTTCCTTCCTTCCTTCCTTCCTTCCTTCCTTCCTTCCTTCCTTCCTTCCTTCCTTCCTTCCTTCCTTCCTTCCTTCCTTCCTTCCTTCCTTCCTTCCTTCCTTCCTTCCTTCCTTCCTTCCTTCCTTCCTTCCACCTGATGTCACAAATGAAGGCGCCGCGCGCGGAGCGGAGCCCCGGCGTCGCGCTCGCCGCGGTGCGCGCGTGCCTCCCCGGTCGGGGTTCCGCCGGTCGCCGCGCCAGCTCGGACGGTGACACAACAAAGGCTGTCTGTGCGCTGCTCTCTCTCTCTGTCTTCTCTCTCTCTCTCTCTCTCTCTCTCTCTCTCTCTCTCTCACTTTCATTCCTCCGCCGTGACAAAAGATCACGGAATAACACAAACTCGGCTCTGACCTCCAGCATCCACTCGCCCCGCACGCAGCGGGTAGGGTCACGCTCGGACGCACAGCGGGAATCAAAACAAAGCGGCGTGCGGGACTCACCACGGCTGCTCCAGCTCCCAGTCCCTGAAAAAGTCGAATTCAAAGAGATCCATCGCCGCTCCGGCCGCCGCTGTCGATGGTTAGAATCCAAAGCAAGCCGGTGCTACGTGGTTCTACATGAGCTGCTGCTGCTGGTGCTGAGTGTGTGTGTGTGTGAGAGAGAGAGAGAGAGAGAGAGAAAAGAGACAAGCGGCTGCCGCTGCCAGGAAGCTGCTACGTGGTCGAAGAGAGCTGACAGCCAGGCAGAGGTGGAGGGAGGGAGAACACACACACACACACACACACACACACACACACACACACACACACACACTCTCTCTCTCTCTCTCTCTCTCTCTCTCTCGCTCACACACACACATGCTCCACACACAGGCATACTGAGATAGTCACTGGGAAAAAATGAGCTTCTTTTATAACAAGGTTTATATAACACTAATTTTGCAAAGATACAACTTCCTGAACTACTCAGGGAAAAAAAAAAAAAAAGTGTAAACATCTGAAGCAGATGGAGGAGCCGCTGTCATCACGTTCATCCTGACAAAATGACCGGAGAAGGATTTCCCATCGCCTTCGCTGCATAATCTCACCAATGTTCTGCTACGACACCCCGAAATAAAATCTGTACCCCGTCGGTCTGTCCTCGTCAAGAAGCAGATTCTGCCTGCGTCCCTTTAATCTCAGTGTGAATCCAGCCGTTCTGTGAAGGAGAACCAGGTTCTAGAGCACCGATTTATCAGCTGACCGATTTATCAGCCGACCGATTTATCAGCCGACCGATTTATCAGCTGACCGATTTATGAGCCGACCGATTTATCAGCCGACCAATTTTGTCATCGCCGATTTTCTTCATTTTGAGAGATCGGCGTTCATCTACGCCAACTTTCTCTTCTGCACGTTTTTTTTTTTTTTTTTGCAGTTAACGACCTTCAGCCCACTGCTGCAGCAGAACGGCGTTCTTTCCGAACGAGAGAGCCCGACCGCTTCCTCCGGACACAGTTTAGCTGCTTTTTTTTCCCCCCAAAACATCAACACCTGCTCGATCGCTATGATGAAGATGTGGGGCAATAATTGCTGTTGCCATTTATTAAAATTGAGAAAGCTGAACAGAAACGCCTGAGTGCAGCAAGGAGCGGGTCCAGCCTCAGCTCTGTGTGGAACATGTCTGATGAAGTTTTGGACGTGCCAAACCAGAAATGGGCTTTATTTACCACACAGACAGTGAGAACAGAGGAGAGTGGCTTCTTCAATACGGCGTTTGTCACAATTTTAGGGAACATTTTATGTAATGGATGGTTTTACATGGAATAAGTCATTGTCTAGGATTAGAGGAATTGAAGTGATTGTGTTTCTGGAGACCAAATTTGGCCTGAAGTTGAGAGAAAAAGGCAAAATGATCGCCCACCAGGAGGCCATCAATAGTCCTGATGCCTAAATTGTGTATAACCGGGTTAGCTTCATAAAGTGAGTTAAAATCCCTAGTGATCTCTAACTAGCATCAGTTCACTACTAGAGCAACTCTGAAAACTGTATGCAGGACAGTCGGGACAGTAAGCTAGAGGTTGGCTGTGAACAGCAGGATATCGTCTGCATATAAGAAAGTTTTATTTATTCACTTACAATTTTATTCACTAATTCATTTGTCTACATATTAGTTCATTACATCCGGGTCAAAGCTATTCAAATAAACACTGAAATGCAAAATCTCACCGCTGGCTGTGCTGTCAGGTTCGGCTGAACACCTGGACAGAAACTGAACGTTTTCTCCCAGCAGCCCAATCTACTGCTGTAGCGTTCATGACATATTGAAATGAAATCGAACGCTTTTCCACATTTTCCCCATTTTTCTAGAATCACCTGTTGATCATCACTGCTGGTCTGAATTCTTTATGAAGAGTCATTAAGGAACATGTGAATTTCCCCTTTTACTTCTCTTACTGTGTTGCTTTTGCTTCAAGTATGACTGCAAACATATGATACGCACTAACTGTTTTATTACTGTTAATGTAAATTGCATTAATAGACACCTCTCTGCATCAGCAGACACCAATTGATGCATGGTAGGTTTAATGCGCCAAAGTAATTGACTGCAACATCGTCATTTTCAAGGCTGGTTGTTGTTTGTATTCATTAATAAAATCCAAAAACATTAAAACATCTAATGTGGGATGCTGCGGCGGCGCAGGGGCGAAGCACGACCCAAGTATTGAGGCCTTAGTGCTCGTGGCGGTGGTCGCGAGTTTGATTCCCGGCCTGGCGACGTTTGCCACATGGCTTCCCCTTTTCCTGTTGAACTATTTTCAACTAGAGCCAACAAAACCTTTTTTTTAAAAAAAAAACATCTAATCCAATTTGTGTCTAGAAAAGAAAAATCTTTGGGAACTCCCCACCCCCCAAAGATGAAGCCCTGGGCTACTGCCTTAATAAGCTCTTTTTGCAGTAGTTTTAATATGGAAAACATTCGACATCCTGCGGAAGAAAAGTGTCAGCGCCTGAACCGCTTGTGTTTTTTTCTTGGAGGAAAGATCAAATAAGGATGCTCTTCCTTTAGGGCTGTCAGAGTGGCAGGGGTGTCTCCAGGCAATCGATACTTTTGGAAGACACTGTGAATTTATCCTTCTCTTTCACTCAAATTTGAAAAGGCGTCTCTTCGGCCCAGTTGCTGGGCAGCTCCGGTTTGAGTCTGCAGTGAGTGAAATTCCTCGTCACCTTCTTCACCGTCGTCTTTCCGAGCACGCTGCCTCCCGTTCAGCTCAGCTGTGGCGTTAACGTGATCAAACGTGTTCTCCATCGCGCCGCGTGCCCAGCGGCAGCAGCGCCTGCTTTTTTTTTCCAAAACTGTTTGCGCCAGGCGACGAATGAGGACGGAACAGATGGTTGAAAGTTTCCACGCAGCATGTGCGAGGTGTTGTCAACTGTTGCTCTCTCTCTCTCTCTCTCTCTCTCTCTCTCTCTCTCTCAGGCAGGTTTGGACCCCCTTTGATGATGGAGAGTCCAAACTGCACCGGAGAAAGGAAGCATCCTGAGATGTGCTGTGTGTCTGTCTTTGTTTATTTTTCCCAGCGTGTTGCTGCTTTCTCTTTTTTTTTTTTTTGGTTTGGTCTGGGGCAACATGCCAGTACGAGTCTGCATCACAACCAGCAAATAACTGCCTTGGTTGGATGGGAGGAAGATAGATAGATAGATAGATAGATAGATAGATAGATAGATAGATAGATAGATAGATAGATAGATAGATAGATAGAGAGAGGATGGGAATTAAAACACTGGCTCCCATTCCTGTTATTGGCTGATTGTCTCAAAGTGCTGTTTCATAACGTCGACCGATTCCGGCCTCACAAATCACCGCACCATAAAAACGCCGCATCAAAATACCACCAATCTTAGAGGGTTTTAAGAGCACCTGCAGGAACATGGATACTGTGTGTGTGTGTGTGTGCGTGCGTGTGTGTGTGTGTGTGTGTGTGTGTGTGTGTGTGTGTGTGTGTGTGTGTGTGTGTGTGTGAGCGAGTCCAAAACTAGGTCAGACACTGAGAGACAGAATGACTAGAGAAAGAGAGAGAAGATGATGTGGGGAAGGGGGGGGAAAAATACACGATTTATGAATAAAACAGTTGTTGGATAAGTTATTAGAGGAGTGGGTGATAGGAAGAGATGGATTTGAGGAGAATTTGTAATTAGGGGCAGAAACAGAGAGATAAATACAGTATTTGTTTCCTCGCTCGCAGCCTTCATCAGCAGGGAGGCTGTTTGTTCAGGATTATTATTGCTCCCGTCTTTCTGCGGTTGAAGTGTACAGCAGTGCCAACAATTTCAACAATGATTCTGAGAGGTTATTGGAGTTATTTCTCTCTCTCTCTCTCTCTCTCTCTCTCTCTCACACACACACACACACACACGAAAAAGAACATGAAATGATAAAATAGTCAGGAAGTACCAAGTTCTCAGCTTTGAGCTCATTATTCTCGCTGTGTATCTTGCAGAAGTAGAGAAGTGCATGTCATGAATTTTCAAAATGTACCCAGGCTTTCTTCTCTCTTCTGGCTCCTCTTCCTTGTGATGGCTTGTGGGAGGAGCGAGCACAGTGCCACAGTTCCCCCGTGTGGCGGAAAGTTAGTATTACACGTTGGTAAAAATCTGGAATCCTTTTTCACCTGAAGCTACTTTAGAGCAGTTTGATTAGTTTATTTTTATGAAGATGTGAGATTCTATTATAGACTTTATTGTCATAAAATGAAAGGATTTTTGAGACATTTTGATGACAATTTATCAAAATGAGTTTTGTTTTTTTTTGCTGCTGCTCACTCATATATTTCTCAATATTATTATCATCAGTATTATTAATTCTTCTTATTATTCAGAGGCACAGAAAAGAAATCACAAGTAGTCCTGGGAATGATGAATCCATTCAAACATCAATTTCCAAATACGTTTAAGTTGTACGTCTTTGCCGTTCCTATTTGCGAACATACTGCAAAATTGAGTCTCTCCCACCATATACATTATGAATATATAGCATTTTTAAGAGAGAAAACTGTCCAGAACTGTTTAAAATAATTATTTGTTTGTACTGTTTAAACAGAAATAATTTAAACAATCTCTGGACTCTTATGAAAACAACAATTTGTTTCTGAACCGAATCCTGACCCTAAAAATCGCAATCGCATTGAAAGATTTACATCTTTTATTATGGATCTTTGAACAAATCTGTGTTTACATCACCAACGATTTTCCAGATAAATGACTATTTTAGCATTTATTGTGTTAAGAATTTAGAAAATATTTTCAAATTTGTTCTGACACTTGGCTCCGAACCCCACTTGTGATATCGGAAGTTAAAGCTGAATATTACAAATGTAGCTTTATGCCGTGGAGATGTTGTCGTACCTCTTGAACATTTTCCCATTGTGTCCCACTGTAAATGGCTCCGGATCCAGAAGTACCGGTGGTTGTTTGGACCTTCCTGCCACAAATAACTTTTTTTTTTTCAGCACGAGCGCCATGCGACGCCCATAATTTTGACAGAAAATGACAACTGTACAAACCTTTCAGAGCTGTAGGGAGTAGCTTTGTGTTGTCATTGTCACACGAAAAGGTACAAAAAAATAAATAAATAAAAATGCGCCCAAGATACTGGAGGAAGATCAAACTTTATTTATTGAAACTGCTTGCATACAAAATATATTGCACTATAACCAGACATGTCCACCCAAACATCTTTAAATGCAGGTAGTATGTACAAAAAGAGAAAACAAAGATTAAAATGCCCAAAAAGTGCACACAAGGTTTTACAGCTTTTTGAATTACCCTGGTTTAAGTATCTACAGATGCTCTGCAAGTCGTCACTTTCTGGCAATCTATAGTTGAGTAGCCCATAGTGTGAACACCTAGTATTCTTCGACGTTACCTTCTATGAATAACTGCTGTGTGACATCTGAGCCAACTATAAGAAAAAACAAACACCATTTGGATAGACCTTGTTTTAGCCCAAGACTAATGCCGGTTCACACGTATCTTCAAATGTCTTGACATACCAAATTTGATGTTTCAATTGAAGTCAGAACAAAGCAGGACCTTTCAGCATTTGGTAAGACTCCACTGTGTGCCGATTAAACAAACAAAACCTTCCCAAACTAAGTCGGTTCTGGTCTACAGTCAGAACTGGCTCGATGTGACAATCACATGCACTCCTACACCCTACAGCCACAGACATAGACTCTCCGCTAATCCGTGAAGTAAATACTTCCAATCAGACGTATTTCTACCTTTTTTGCCCAATTCTCTGTGGAAACGGTCTAAATGTTGAAGGCAGGCTTCTAGACCCAACGTTCACTTCCGTTAGCTTACAAAGACATTCCTAGGTGAGACACAAGTGGGTTTACAGTGATTTTGCAAGTTTCAGAAGGATTGCTCCTTAAAAAAACAAATCCGTCATCATGGTTTAAACAGTTGTATTGGAATTCATATTCGTAGGTTGCCATGTGGAAAACGCTACATGGTTACGTCTTAAATGGCGTCACTTAGCAGCCCGCTTCCATTGTGGGATCCCAGACGTTTCAAGGGCCACGTGATTGGCCGCAACCCGTTCTGTTCGTGCATCTCAGCGTAAGTCGAAGTTCGTGATAGTTCACCCACCGAGATGAGCTTCATGCCATAAAATGAGCTCTACTGATCTCAGGCGAGTTGCTTAAATGCCAGGTTACTAGCTAACTACGTCACCACCAGTTGGTTAAAATGCTTCCGAAGTAACATCTCCTCAGTGACCTCAACCGGGTCAGCATGCAACAGTCTTCTTTCACTTTAGTGTTTTATAGTTATTTACATACATTGGTCTTGTTCTGCAGTACAGTTGGTTAGTGATCTCCCTAGTAATCCAACCCAAACACTGAAAATGTTTCAGCTTTTCTTCCTCACAGGACTAATTCACTCTCCTGCAGGTAAAAAAGAAACCAAACAAAAAAAACCCCCAACCAAACAAAACACATCCCACTTGAACCCGGAGGCTCCGTAAAACAACGCACAACCAGAGGTGAAGGGAGTTCCCTCCAATCTGCTGCGACAACAGCGCTAAAATGAAGAAGGTCTCTGAAACATCTATAACACTTTCTAAAAAAAAAGTGCAACCCAACTAGATCAGTGTACCATCTATCCTGTGGGAGATGAGTCCACCTGGCAGCACTAAAAGGGTAAGTAACAGTTTTGGTTGTTGAAAAAATACCTAAGGTATTTGTAAATGACAAAAATAGGCTGGTTATTATTTCTTTATCTGTACATGTAGAGAGCAAGAAAGTCTCAGGGTTCACTTTTAGCTAGGATTTAAAGGGAGAGTCCGTCATACGACATTATGGATGTAGGACACGCTTGTGTTTTTTTCCAGGCTGAAACCCTTTGCATTAGCGCGCGGGAGATGCTAGTGTTGACTGCAGACATGGCTAACAATCACACATAGCGTCTCTTCAGTTAAAACAGACTTCTACCATCACTCTCCATTTACAGTTATAGCTCAGAATAAACGACAAAGTTAAAAAAATGTGGCGTTTACCAGCATGTTTGAAGCAGTTCAAAACCAGTTTTTAATGAGTTTAAGCTAACCGTCTTCGTTGTGGCGGCTCTGAAATGAGCAACGTCTTAGCTAGAACATGTTAGCACGTAGCTTCTTTTTTTTTTTTTTTGTTTCCTTTCTTAAACGCAACATGACGAGTCATGACCTCACTGTTCTTTCTTTCTAAATCTATTATGAGAAAAAAACTCCTGCAGACCATAAAACATCGAAGGGAGTCATGATGCAGGTCAGTTAGCCCCATCGCCAAGTCATATCATTTCACACCCCGGTGACACCATTTTGTCACGTCTTACATTCCATACCCGACTATTAAAATCATTGCATTGTTTGAATTTTCTTTTCATTGACATTTTTATGGACTATAGTGATAAAAATGAACAAAAATACCTCACATTTGGCTGGTAGGTATTTCTTGGGGCGACTCCTCTACATTTCCTACAGACTTTGAGAAGATGATGGAAAGTTTCTCAAAATTCATTTTGTCAAGGTGAGTACAAGCTGAAGGTTCATTTGGCGCCCAAATCACCAAACAATCTCATGTGGAAGACAACCAAAACTCTAAAGGTATGAAATGACGAGGGGACTAGCCAATCAGAACCCACAAAACTTGCCAACTCATGTATGAAACGGCCCAGGAATGTTTTACTCATCACTACAGGAGTCGCAGATTTGGGGGCAACAGAGAATCTAAAGCGTTCATGAAATTTTGACATTTAACTTTAATACTGTCGTCGTCATACAGTTTCCATCAATCATTAGGTCAAATTCCCTGAGTGGGTTCAGTATTTTATTCACTTTTGGATCGATTTTCATAATAGTCAAATGAAAACCAACTCCCTCTGCAAAGCTGTTCATAGCAACCGTATTTCAACCACATCCTACTTTACTGCACAGCATCGACTTTATTCTGAAGAGCTCTAGCATTTAGCCCGATATTAAAAACAAAACAAAATAGCATAAGAGAGCATTTTAAACAATTGTACAAATCTTTTCCTAAACAAATAATGACATCATTATATACAATATGCCACCCTCCCTTCTTGTTTTTTTTTTTTTTTTTGTCTTCTTTTTGTTAAACAATCCGCAGATGCTCTAATGACAATACATAGGTTACTTCCACTGGAACCAACGGTTGATGAACTGGTTGGAATCCTTACCAGAGAAACTAAATGCAACATGGATGCAGTGTAAACAAGTGAAAGCAAAGTCTTAACATATTAGTGATGGAGAAATTAACATACATCATAATTAAAAAGGGGGTTGAAAAAAAAAAGACTTCTAAAAGAACTTGTTTCATCATTTATTACTCATGTAACCACTTTCTAAAATGTTATATAAAGTTTTACGTGTCACTGACTCTAAGGTGTACGTTTTCAGCTCGTGACTGGCTACTCAAGCCAAACACCTATTTAAAAAAAAAAAAAATGATTATGTCAAACTCTACGGAAGGTCTTTAAAGTCCAGAAGAAAGATGTTCATGCAATGAAAGTTTGAAAAAAAAAAAAAGGAGGAACCTGGCCTCAACACAGCCACCTCTTCAGTTCATTTATCAGGCGTCAAAGCGGCATGAGGAGCGGGTTCACTTACCGCTTCACACCCAGAAACGAAAATCGAAAAAGGGTGCGTGTGTGAGGGCCGAGTGGCCACTCGAGGCCTGCACAGAATTTCACAGATGAGCCGTCAGGCTTCAGTCTGACGTTATAGATGCAACACCTAGAGGTCCGGCGCTGACAGCATCCACCGTCCGCAAGCGCTGAAACCACCAGACTCATGAACCTTTACTTCTTTGCAGTCAGACTTGACACAAAGCTTTGAGAGCTCAAGATAACCGAGTCTTTTTTTTTTACCATCTTGAGACACTGAATTATCCTCCATCCCTGATTTATACATCTAGGTTGTGATGCTAGCCATAATGGAAGGCATGTGTCACGAAATTAAAATTAAGGTCTCCCCTATGCACTGAGCTGTCAGAGTTCTTAGATAAAAGTAATTCAGACTTTCATTTAGAAAGGTTTGCTTCTTTTCAAGAATCGTGTCAAAGGTTTTGCTTTTAGTAGGATTTGTGAAGCAGGCCACAAGAAACTTCAGATGTCCAGCACTGCTAAAATGAAGGTTTTGTCACGTCCGCCTCTACCGTCTTCACTTCACTATTAGCTTTACCTAAATTTGACTATTTTTAAAACCATCCCAACATACAAGGATGCGAATCTTGACGAATTCCAACATATTCTACAATAGCTGCGTTTCCATTGACTCTAAAATGGCGCATTTAAAAAATAAATTCACTTAATGGGATCAGCAATTTTGAAAAAACTTGTTTTTCGGTAAAATTTTTTTATTTATTTATTTGATCAAAACAGTTCTGTCGCAAAACTGCAATGGAAATGTTTTAATTTTTTTTGCATCACACGAGTCATGTGACCAACAGCCAGATGTTACCACTGGCAGAAACCAAGAAGAAAACGACAGGAAGTATTTAAGGACGACAGCGTGGTATGTTTAATGACTTATTGGATGAACGAGCTTATTCACAATTTCAAATCTGATTTTTTTTTTCCCCACAAAGTTCTGCGCACATTTTTAATGGAAACGCAGCAAGTGAGAATAATGAAAAAGACGACTTGAGTGTTAAATAAGAAAGTCTTAGAATTCATTGATAAACCTGAGCTTAGTCATTTTGTCTCCTAAATCAGAACACGTCTCTAGATTAGCCCATGTCCATTATTGCAGTCGGTTTGAACTGAGGACTTTGACAGAAAAAACCAACAGCAAATCAACTTTTAAGGCTTTCTCCCCCAGCTAAACCAAACTGCTGTCTTCCATGTAAGAAGATCCACAAAAATCGATGAATACAACGTTAAAATGCGTCATGATTACAGTTCACACCCATCATACTGTTTTGACCTCCATTATGTAAATAGTACAAAGAAAAAAAAAAACAGGGACTTTCACTTTCAAAAAAGCCATTTCTCCCATGAAGAGTCACAGAATCTCCATTATTCGTCGTTACGCTGATGACTGTTTCCTTTGAAATTTGCTAAATTTACAGACAAGGAGGAACATAAACAAGGACAAAAAAAGGAGCCTCATGGCGACTAAAAACGAGAACCCACAGTTTATGAAAAAAAAAAAAAAAAAAATCACAGGCACATGATGACCACTTCACAGACTCTCGTAGCTGTAGGAAAATGTCTCGTTTTTGTCGTCGTTCACAAGATGCAGCCAAAATGTGATTTTGAAGAAAAAAGGTAAACAGGGAAGGGATAGATCACAAATATGTTGGACAAGCAAAACCCCAACCAAGAACAACTTATATTTCATCTACAGTTAACACAAATATGTTTTTATAAATGAAAAGACTCGACATATTAATAAATTAAACAAGAGAATTGTCCTGTTTGAGCTATTTCATCTGCCCTCCACTTAGACGGACTCTTTTAATGTCAGTAAATAGAGACAGAAACCAAAGTAAAATGCTTGTTAGGGGTTTTCACCTGACAGCTCTTTAGTACCACCCTGTGAATCAGTGCAGTATCATCTAAAACCAGTGCAGGCGATGAATCCATATACGAGCATCAATCTTCTATTTTACAGGCTGGAGCCATGAGTCAGTGTTTTTTTTTTGTTTTTTTAAACCTTTCATCGTATCAGCAATCTGCTCACAAGAGCATTATCATTATTATTATTGTTGTTTTTTTTTTTTTACAAAATGCAGTTACATCGACGTAGTACAAACCTAGACTTTTGGAAGTTGCTGCTGAGTTTTAATTTGCTTTTTTCTTTTTTTTAAAAAAAACAAAAGAAAACAAAATAGAACAGATATTTCACACCAGCGGGCCTCAGGTTTAAGTCTGTATGCTTCAGAAGAAATGGGGTCCGACAGCTTACAATGTTTAGGCATCAAACCAAACGAAGGCCTTTTTGAATAACAGCGTGATGTGGAGCGTCGCTTTTAGGAGTGCCTACCTGTTTCGTTTCTCAGTGCGGGAAAAAAAAGGTAGAAAATAAAAGTAAAGTGCCATCTGCAAACATTTTTCCCCACAACCAAACGTCTTCCCACATGGACAAATAAAAATAAGAAATCTCAGATTTGCTACTTTTTTTTCCTTTCTTTTTTTTTTGAACAGGTACGTTATAGAAAGCTGGTTTTGGGTGACTTTGAAAATGTTGGATTTTGGGAGTTTTAGAGAAGCAAAACGTGTTTCTGTACTAGTGGGGGTAAATGTTTGGGACACAGCAAAGTCTGCGAACATCTCTAAGAGTTAAAAACGTCAAAACTTTTTGCCCAGTGAATGAAATTGTTTCCACAGATTTCTGCCGCCGTCGTCGTTCCCGTTTTCTCGTGCGAGTGAGCCCGAATGGGACTGAGGGAGAGAAAAAAAAAAAGAAACTCCCCAAAAAAAAACATACACATTTGTGGTGTTGACCGGAGTGAAATGGGAGCAGTTCCCCCCCCTCAGCTAACCCTTCTGTCACAGAGGAGCTTTCGTCAAAAACCTTGTTCTTCTTCCCGAGACAGTCCAGAGAAGAATAGGAGACAACAGCAGGCGGGAACGGATCAAGACTTCGCTAAACGCTTCCATGCCGATGGAAATGCGTGTCCTCTTGTGTGCGACAAAGACGAGAAAAAGACCAAAAAATGAAAAATAAAATACGCCAGAGACTATAAGACTATAAGATGGTGTATGAGAAGTTGCCTGTGTGTGTGTGTGTGCGTGTGTGTATGTGTGTGTATGTGTGTGTGAGAGAGAAGGTCCTCCGTGGCTGCGTCTACGACACTCCGTTCACCAGCGCCGGAGCGTCCTGTTTGTCCTTCTTTATCCCCCGGTCTCTCAGGGGTCTCTGATGGTGATGGCGGGACTGGCCGTCCCCGCCGACAGCGATGCCACTCTGGGATGAAGAAGGTCCTCCTCCTCCTCCTCCTCCTCGGCCGCCTGATGAGTGCTGCACGCTGCGCTCGTTGTTCCCGTCCACACGGATCTGCGGGGGGAAACAGAACATCACATCGGCTCCCACACTCCCGATCTCACATCAACACCTGGACCAGTACGGATGTGTCTGATCCATGAGGGTGGATCTGTCCAGTCCAACTCTTTGCTCTGATATTATGCTTTATTTATTTATTTCAGATGGTAGAACTCTAGAATTTTGACTTGCTCTTTCTGAACCATTTGAAAGAAGGTTTTCTGCAGTTTATTTTTACGTGTTTGACCAAAAATCGTTTTTAGTTTCTCTTTTGTTTTCCATTGGCTCCTAATTGGACTGACTGAACAAATTAAATTTGTTTTGTTTTTACATGTTTGACCATTCTTGTGATGTTATTGTTGTATTTAAGTGTGCTGTGCTGGTGCACAGTTAAATGAATGTGTAATTCGGTACATTTATGTCTGTATTTAACAAAAAAAAAGAAAGAAAGAAAGAAAGAAGAAGGACTGTTTTAAGTCAATTCAGTTGTTTTTTCTATATCAGATTGGTATTGGCTGATACTAAACCTCAGATATGGGAAGTGAAAAAAGTGGATAGGTGCAACTCAGTTCAACCTGTGACGGGCCAATAAATACAAAACAGCATAATTGGGTGGAAAATAACAGTTGGTGTAACTAACACAAACAAAATCTCATCTCGACAAAGACGAGATTCAGTGTTTTTTTTTTTGAGGCCAAATGAAACTAAAATCGTCTTCATTTGTCCAATGGGACATCACCTGTCCCTACGTCCATGGGCCACAAATGGCCCGTGGACCACACTTTGGACACCTTTGGTTTGAGTTGCTGGAACCCAGAGATAAAAATAATTTCTGTTGCTCATTTTAGCAAGAGTTCACCTGCAGTGTGTCTTCCTGGCCTCGAGGCTTTGGGTCCCTTACATGACGAGGTCTTGGCTCGCCCCACTGCATGTCATCACCTAGGCAACACAAAAACAAATGCCTTTTAGTCAAAAGAAATTATAAAATAGTCCGATTAATTGTGTGAGCCCTAAACACAAAGATATGTATTATTTCAGGTTGCTAACCTCTTTCTAGCAGAGGAATAATAATAATCACCTTTATACCCTCCCCCTCCTCTCCCTCTGCCCCCGCGGCCTCTCAGCCCCCCGCCTCCGGCTCGTTTCCTGCCGTCTGTCCGCCGGGGCAGGGACCCGCCTCCCGTCATCAGCTCCTCGGTGGGAGCCAGGGACCAGTCGCTCAGCTCCTCTCGGTGGTCTGACTCCGTCTCCGAAGCGTTGGACGCCTCCGAGTTGGTGCCTGTGGAGTCGAAAGTCAAAAAGAGTTTGCGGTAAAAACGAGGGAGCTCGACAAAACGGCGCATGGAGAAACAGGAAGAGTTACGGTGAGCACACCTGAGGTGAACGCCGCCCCGCCCCCTCTCTGGCCCCGACCGCCTCTTCCTCCCACGTAGGGCTTCCCGCCTCCCGCTCCTCTGCCCATCCCCATCCCGTTATCGAACACATAGGATTTGTCTTTGGGGTTTCGGGGGCCGGTCCCTCCCCCTCCGCCCCCGCCCCCTATCTGTCGCAGCTGCTCGTCAATCTGAAGGCGCTCCAAGCGCAGCTGGTCCACCTCCTGCAGACAACGAAACAGGAAATTACATTCCCAGTAAGATGACACAGTCCTGACCAGGTGTACTGGTGTAAAAAAAATTAATCAATAAAGACTAGTGGTGCATCGATTGCAGTTTTTTGGTTGATCTCCAATCTTTAACACAATGTCTTTTTAAATTTGGTTTCATTTAATCTTTTAAAAGAAATTGCTAGTGTTAAAAACCTTAAGGTTTTTAAGACCAGCACAAATGAAATTTAAGGCCTATATATAAACAGAAAATCAAAGAAAAATTTTATATTTTTAATGAAAACTTGCATCTCTGTCAGCGATAAATTTGCACTTTCTCACAATACAAAGAAAAAAGCTAGCTAGCTAGACAGCAAGTTTATTAGCAGCTAATAAACTTAAAGTAGCTTCAACTGCATTTCGTCACAAATTGTCCCCACAGTGAATATACTAGCTGATTTTTCTATCTGAAAGTTATTAAATATTGATTCTGTCTAGGAGTGGCTGATTTTCAGATCTTTACAGAGACAACATAAGATCGGAGGATGGCATTGGTTGTACGTGTAACTATCGTCAATCTCCCAAAATTAAGGATATCGTTGGAGATTGATCAATGCACAACTGCACAACACTATTAATCTGTCTT
Source organism: Poeciliopsis turneri (assembly GCA_922788865.1). NCBI lineage: Eukaryota > Metazoa > Chordata > Actinopteri > Cyprinodontiformes > Poeciliidae > Poeciliopsis > Poeciliopsis turneri. The sequence continues at coordinate 2,250,002 of CAKLNU010000953.1, forward strand.
CCGGGATGCAATACACACCTTAAGGTAATTAAGGTGATAGTCCAGGAGCACTGTTGCATTGGAAATGCTTTCCTTGGTCCCCACAAACACAAATGGCACCATTCCCTGAAGAAGAACATCAAACACGGTTTGAAGAGATATAATGAAAATCCTGAAACTGAGGAGTTTTCATCTCGACATCACTGACCTCATCCGCTGCTGCCGCGGCCGCTGCCGAGGGCTTCTTGTCATTCTCCGGCTCGATTCGAACCCTCACCACGCCGGACTTATCCACCACTTCCTGGATCAGCTTGCCGTTCTTTCCAATCACTTTTCCTGCAGGGGGTTCGAATCCAGTCAGTGGTGAGAGAGAAAGCAAATACGAACTGAAGAGTTAGAGCGCACGATCCTGTTACGCTCACCGACTAAGTTTCGGGGAACTTTGATGATATCTTCGGAAAACTCCAGGTAGCTCCTAGCTATTCGGACGGCATCCTGGTCCTGGGAAAAGTAGACCGATCAAAAGGTTGTTACCCTCTTCTTCATCACGTAGTACAGTTGATCTGGAGCAGCCCTCCTACCTCTCCATATATGTGGAAGGTGCACGTCTCTTCGTCCAGGTCGATGTTGGTGACTCCGGGGACTTTTCGCGCCTGCTGAATGTTGGCCCCGTGAGTCCCAATGGCCAGACCCATCAGGTCGTCCCGAACCGCAAACTGCTCATGAAACCGAGATGCCAGCTGTCTGGAACTCTGAAATAAACAAAAATACGAAAATAATTCGATTGGTTTGCAGTTTATGGGAAATATCCACAACCTTTTACGTATTTTGCGGATCTAAATAAAACAAGTTTAATTAGCTGGACTGAAGACTTAAAAACTCATCCAATTTCAAAGGATTGAAATTTCTAAAATTGCAAAAACAAAACAAACAGATGATGTGCTTGTAACCAGAGTGAAGCCATCTCAAAGGGTGTGAACAGTTTTGCAAGCGTACCTCCAGCTGCCTGCTGGCCTCCTCGTTCCGCATCATGAGCGACAGTTTGGTGCGGAGGCTCCTGAAGTGCATGTCGCTCATCATGTTGGCCCGCTTTGTCGTGACCTCGTTCACCGACTGCAACAGGAGGTAAAGCCAGATTTTACCCACATCCACAACACAAGCAGATGACTATGAACGTTAAAATCTTCTGACGAACCAAGATGACCAGCTGCTTTTTCTCAGAGTCGTAGGTGATGCTGAACGCGCCGACGGCCTTCTTGAAGTCTTTGTGCGCCGACTCCTTGGAGCACCTGAAAAGGCGACGTGCGAGATGAATCGTTACGTTTTATTTTTGTTTGCGTTTATAGAAATGAAACGGCCGGTGTGGGTTATGAATGAGACTTGCATCTGTCGCAGGTCTTCAGGAACTTCCAGCCTGATCTTGACGAAGGTGTTTTTGGTGGCTGGCTTGTTCGGGTTGACCGGCCGTAACCGCTCCAACGTCACGATCTCGTTCAGCGTGGCGTCACACGCCGCGTACTCGATCACGTAAAACTGAAAACAGGAAAAGGTGAGGGTTAAGGGTTCCTAAAGGAACATTTACAACAGACGATCAAAGTTTTTTTTACCAAACTAAAATCTATTCTAAAGGTTGAATAAAGATACGTGGACCCGGCCGTACCTCTCCTTTGACCATGCGAACCTTGGCCAGCCACCATCCACACGGCTCCTTGTCATTCGCTCTGGAGTACACCTGACAAACACACACAACTCATTTCTCGAAAGCCTTTGCGTTGATTCTCGATAACTTGCATTTTAACTCCATTCTTTGTGTTTAAGTTTGAGCAATTCTCGAAGAGAAAACGGAACTATTCCCACCTCAACTTCGTCGCTCTCGTTTATCTCTTTGCTGAAGCCTGTCGGAGGAGGGAAGCGAACATCCTGGAATGGGATCTGACGCTCCGGCTGCCAACTGAGACAGGCAAACAAGTAAAAACAGACTTCATAACGATGGCCTAAGATGGAAACGCAGCCATTATGTTTGCCTTTTATTACATTACTCACTTGTTTTCAAATGCCACAGTGACGGATCCCTCGTGGACGTCCTTCACAAAAGCCTGAGAGAAGCACAAAAAATAAAATAAAATTACCACCATGCATTGTTCAGGTACAAAACAACAAATAAAAATAGAAAATACAAAAAAATAAACAAGCATCTGCCACTAATGCAACCGATTTATTAAAAAGAGGATGATTCAGACTTTTTTTTCCTCAAAAATCTGACTTTTTCCATAAAATTCAGACTCGTCTCAGATTTGACACTTTTTATGCAGTTCTGACATTTTCTGCAGAATTTTTACGTTCTTTGTAAAATTCTGCGTTTTTCTCAAAACGTTGACTTTAATTCTCATTAAAGAATTCTTTTCTTTTTTTCAGTGGCTCTAATCCTCTTCCACAGATTCCATAAGACATTTGACTCCAGTTCGACTGTATCTCGCCACAATCTGCATTCATGTGCATAAAAGATTGCAAATAGGACACATCCTGCCTGTAAGGAAACGACTAATTCAAAGACTCAGAGTGTTGCCTGAGGAGTAGCACCGGGCTTAAAGGCTTGCCGTCAGCAACGGATGAAATCAAGCAGAAACAGAAGCTTCCCATAAACCTCTGAAATAGTCAGAGAAAGATTTTTTTAAAACCTCCCTGAGTTGTAGAAGTCAACAAAATTACAGTTAAGGAAGCACAATAAATCCAAATAAAAACTAACAAATGTTCATAGTGAAGCGTCGGCATTTTTCTGCTGCCATCATTACCGTGCATTCATACTAGAGATGTTTAGTCCGCTTTAATCAAACTCTAGTTCATTTGCCTACAAAGTCCAGTTCTTTAGAGGAGGTGTGAATGCATAATCAAACTCTGATGTGGACCAACAAACTGAAAAACCTAGGTCTTGATTTGATTGAAGGGAACTCTGGTGTGGTTCATCAAACACAATCACCAAGCACACCAAAGACCACTCCAAAAGCAGGAAGTGGACAATAGTGCAACCAATACAAACGAACCAGTCTAGCGCTAATGGGAGAAAACGACCAAACACAAAAGAAAAATCAAACAGCCGCTAAGATCTGATGTTTCTCCATTTTTGTTTACATTTCATGAAGAAGGAAGTTGCTTTCGGTGCCTTCTTCAGAGGTTTTGTGCCGTTTCCTTCACTGTTTCCTGATGCAGCGCCACTGCAGGCGAGGAGGGGAACTGATTTTTCAAAAGCTTTAGTTTGTTTGACAAAGTGCCGTATGAAAGACAATCGCCTTTACTGAAAATGTAACAAATGTTGCAGTTTCGGTCCCCAATTGAACAGAGTCAACCAGACCATCAAGTCTGAAAACACACCAAGAACAAGATTTATATTACATTAACTCTCTCACACACACCAAACATTTACATCACCCTTAACCATAAAAAAAACATGGGGGTTCACAGCAGTACGCTTGTAACTTTAAAAGACCACCAGCGATGTTCCTAAATAGGCTACATAAACAAGTAGACACACACTAAACACTTGTCTAATGTTTTTAATCAAGCTCCCATTGTAAGTCAACATCTGTCACAAAAGCATTTTAAATTTACTCTACAAAAAAAACTGAAATATCTGCCCAATTCTTACTCCTGATTTTCCGTCACTTAGAAGATTCCTGGTTCATACAAATGGAGTTTTTTTTTTAGCGTTTGACAACATTTAGGTTTTAGTATGTGTATGCTTCCCACCGGTCACACCAAAAATACTGAAGTTAGCTTCTGATCTGGGACTGTGATAGAGTTATTTCACAGATTTTGGCATCTCAACCAGTTTGAGTAAACTTCACTTCAAAATCCATAGTTACTTCTCGGGCAACATACATGATGAGAAGCAAAGTTGCTATTATTTACCATTAAACTGGACTTTAGGGCGACGTCTTCAGCCTGTGCTAAGGCAACTAACTAACACGGCTGCCAGTTGACATGATGAACTCCTTCGACTTGTCAGATCTAGATTGGATTATTCGTCTTTAAAAACCGATTTGGTTTTTTTAGTTAACAGTTTCAAATCTGCGATTGAATTATTTTATTTGTAAAGCTAAAGTGCTGGACAGTTTTTTTCCACTTTAGGAAACAATGGGGTTCAATTTAACCCCGATCCCAGATGTCTAGAACTGGTTTGTATATGTATGCAGGTATTCAGGTGAGATGGATGCGGATCATCTGCTTTTGTATTTTTTTAGGACAAGAATCCCCCTTCCCAAATTGACACTTTATACATTAGATCCGGTTGCAATGCCGAAATAAAACATAAGATGGACATTTTGTTCAGTAACATTGCTTCTGTGGAATAAAGCATGTCTGCTGATTTACAGCAGCTAACGTTTATGGAATTCAACACATCTTGGATCACACACTGATCCAGTCCATTTACAGCCAGGAATATTTTTTACAATCAACTTTAACTAGTCTCTTATAAAGATATATATTCTTTTATTACTCTGGGTATTTTTTTTGTCAGGGGCTTAATAACTTAATAGCAATGTAAATAACAATAACAAATAACAAAATAACAAAAAGTAAAATTTAGTTAAAAATGTGACTTTAGTAGCCTCAAGTAAGAAGTTTTTTTTATTGTGTGGAGCATTTATTTATCAGATAGCCTAATACCAAAATGACCAACACTGTTGCAGTGTGGAAAATCTCAGACAAATTTAAATATGCCTGTTTTATCATATTACAGAATATAGAGTGCTAACCTGACTTTAATCGTTTACTTGATTTATACCGTCAAATAAAGCCTTGAAGCTCAAGACACACCAACGTCATACATACTTGGAAAAAAACAATTAAATCCAACTCCATCGATTTCAAGACTGGGTTCCAATTATTAGGATCATCATCATCTGATTTGTCCATTCTCAAACCAGGCAACCATTGCTACAATTAGCTGCTGGTTTATTGCTCATCTTGGCTGAAACATCAATGTTAGGTTGACTTGTGAGCATCTGCAGGCAGCTCTCCTCTTCATCACTTATAAACGGAAACAAGCACGGAGCCTAAATTAACCGTCCTGGTTCAGCAGACACCCGGCCGGGATGAGGACGCTAATTCAGCTCGCAGTGCGGAGGGAAACGCAAATAAAACGTAAAAGTTTTTGTCCTCTGGTTTATCATTACACCAACCAACCGATCTAGGTGGAGGCTGGTCCCAGACAAGAGGCCCACATCCACCAACAGGCATCGCAGGGCTAGCTGGGCGCTGTTATTTGTTTTGTTATTCGTTGTTTATATTTGAACAAACTATGGCAACCGTAGCAAAGCGCGGCGTAATTTATGCAACTTACCTTATAAAAGGCTCCACTTGTCCCTCTCACTTCCACCACAAGCTCCTCCATGACGCAACTTATCACAGCTCGCTAGCTAGCTAGCTAACTACAGTTAGCAACGTTAGCAGCTAGCAAGCTGGCTAGCCCGCTGCTAGCCAAGGTAGAGTTTCCAACCGTGGGCTTCCCTGCTTTGTCAAATGACGCTGCCAGCTGGATGCAAGAAAGGACTAAGGTAACCGTGCGCGACGGTGACGTTGTTCTTCGTTTAGCTCCGTTCGTCGATTCTCTGTCTGCCCGTCGCGGCTTTTTCCAATTCGGAGCGAATAAGCAAGTGAAAGGCAGATGGCTGTCCAAGTTAGCCCGTGGAGTTAGCTGGTTTATGTTAATGCTGTGTGATTAGTCGGGAGGCAGCTACTGCTGGGCTGGCTGCATCTCTCCATCATGTGACGTCTACCTTTTCTTCCTCGGCTGCCATCCCAAGCTGCTCTCACTAAAACATGCCTCTTACTGCTGCCCGCGGGTAACAAGGAGGAATACAGCCAATGTGATTCCAAATTAATTCATTTAAAGTATTTGTTTACATAAAAAAATGAATTAATAAAAATAAATAAATAAAAAAATAAAAAAAATAGCACATTTTCAGTTTTTTACCACCAGCTTTCTCCTGATGTAATGTAGATGATATTCCAACATATATTTAATGTAATGGTGTATTTCGCTGCTGTAGTTTTCAAAATTTGATGCAAAGTACCTCAAGTGATTATCTAGGTTTGATATATTACCACATTTCTGGCCTTTGGGTCCCTCGAATCATTTTGTTAAAACCTATAGAATTTAGACAAAGTTCATAGGTGTCTACAAAATACTTTCAGAACATGACAAACAGAAAAAAATGAAAATAAAAATGAAATAAAATTCAAATCTGAAATGAAAACATTGATCTTATCAGTATCGGTCCGATACGTAGTATTGATATCGTTGATATTCTGGCTCAACAAAATGAATCATATCAAAATCTTTTCCACCTTTAATTTGTTAAATTGAAGTGAAAGAAAAAAGCATGTGGCAGGAGAAAAAAATGTGTCGACTATAAAAAAGCAGATTGGATTTGTGTGCACACCTCGCAAAGTTTTAATGTAAAATAATGACAAATCAAAACTCTTATTTATCACAATAAATTTATCACAATAAATAATAAATGATACCTGCCCATCCCTACTCTTCACACTGGAGGAGCTCCAAGTGGATGGGTTGACTTGACAACCTGCGTTTATTTGGACTATCTGGACTCAAAGAAGGAAACCGAATCAAATAGTTTCTTCAGCATTTTTATCTGAAGTCACGTTGTGAGATTGCAACACGATTACAGAAGAGGATACATATAAAGAAGAGAAGATGGATGTGATCTCAAAAACATGAAAAGCCACAAGCAGCGACATTGTCTCGTCAGGTTTACTAGCCTGAAAAAACCCCCGACATCTTAAAAGAAGGTGAAGCCACTGTGAAGGCTTTAAGTTGAAAGGACAACAGTACACTGCTATTTTACAGCACTTACAGAATAACGTCACGGATCTCTGTCAGAAACCAACATGTTAGATGACACCGAGCAATGGCAGCTTTTTTTCAGTCTACACAAGCTGTACAAAAGACAAAAACCGCTACCAATCAGCTCCCATGTGAATGGTTTTTAATATTTCTATTGTGAAATGATTTGGACATCTGTGACAAAGTAGTCAAACCGGGCTACAAAAAATACCCCAAACACATTTGGATTTGAATCCAGGGAAACATTTTGATGAAGGGACACTCAAATGTCCAATGATCTCCATCTTACGATTAACACCTCTTGTTTCTTTATTATTATTATTTTTTAAAGAATTATGGAAAAAAGTTATATAAAAAAAGTGCACTTCCCTCTACCCTATGGTACTCAAACAGTCCGTGTAGCTTAATAACAGCGTCTTGTTGCCGTTCACATGTATTCTGCAATGTTAATTAGATATGATTTACTCTTACGTACAACTTTAGTAGATATATTAGACTACATTTTTCAAAACGTCTTGACATCCATCCACTTAAGAGCAAACATGACACATAAATAAAAAGCCCCAACATAAATCAACTGCACTTACTTGTAAAACTAGCTAGAAAAGCGATAAAGAAAGGCAAGTATGCTAATTATGTTACACACTTGTGTATAAAGAACTTAGTCAAATGCATTACAATGGCTGATCTAGAATCTAAGAAGTGTGGAGTACATTCCCCCAAATCTTCCGGCCAGCCTCATCACCAAACGTGATAAAAAATATTATTTTACATGATCCAATCTTCCTATGATCCTTTTGCGATTCCCACTGAGGCTCGGCTCCAGGTTGTAACACTGAACGCGTTGAAGCTGTGTCTGGTATACACCAATCTCATGCGACTCCCTTAGAAGGTTTCTTGAAGCATGAACTTAAACAAATGGAAAAATGTTGAAACGTGGACAGAGCGCTTGATCTCTGGATTTGCACAGTGTTTTCTGGGTTCCAGGTGTAAACTCAGATCCACATCCAATGTGGCTACGCACCTTCACAGCAGCCTCTCCTATTCCCTGGGAAACTATTTAATATTGGCTCTGTGCGGTTTTTTTTGGATTTCAGTGGCAATACAGATGTTTTTCAGTAATGTTTGGAGGAGGACAGACGTCTTGTTAGGGTGGAGGAGCGGCATGGTTTACTGCTATGGTGACCATGTGTGGACTTGGTGTGCTTTGGAGACGGGGGTTGGCCAGCAAAGCATTCGGCTTCTCATAAGTTAGAGCTCATCATTTCTACTTTTTTCATCCATGATGAAAATCTCCTGTTCCACCAAGCTGCCTCCTTGGTTTGAGATCTTTCTGACCACTGGAGTACAGGAAACCCACCCTCATGTAAAAGAAACCAGTCGTGGCCAATCGGAAGATACTGAGGTTTGGCGCTTAACTAATATTCAGCTGCTACAAAGGGTCCTTGTGTGTTCAAAGAAAAATACCCCCACTTCATTACACACCACAAGCAATGGCCTGTTAATAAGCAAGATGAAAATATGCATCATTGTTGTTTCCAGGAAATTCTTACTCTAGTATCTCAGTTTCAAACTGAGACTCATTGGCCCAGGTGAGGAAGTTCTAATCTATTTTTTAGGACAGCCTTAGTTTACTGCGTTTAGCTGACAGGAAAAATGTCATTCTTGATGACGGCACTGATCAGTTGATTCAATTCATCAGCTCCTTTAGCGAATAAGCTAAAGATCCCTCCTAAAATGCTCACTAATCTACATCTGGATGTATTGTTAGTGCTTAGTGAAAAGTAGGCCACAGTGATACAATACAAAGAGCCATAAATTTCATTGTCAGAGTGTTTGATGCTCTGTTACACTGAAGGCTTTGAAGCTGAGTTATGTACATTGTGTTCCTCCGCCTGCAGCCCAGTAAGAAGCTTTCTGAGTCTAAAGCAAACAGTCTTTCTGTGCACAGTAAATAATCAATATGGCTTAGTGGATAACTTCATGCAGTCTGATCCTCCTGGATAGATTCATTTACCCTGGGCTTAACTTGTGCTGTGAGGGCGGTCACAGTTTTTTATTTATTTTTTTTTTTGCAGTTCTTTTGGACCCTGACGGCGGGGATGCTGATGGGGAGACAACACGTTTTCTAGAGAAGCCTTGTGAAAGTATCCAAACCCGGCTTTACATTATGATTACACTTTGACTAAACCAGGGGTGAAGAACTGTAGTCTGGCAACTTTCAGACGCGTCTCTGGTCCAACATATCATCCTTACATCAGTCAGCTTCTACATCTTGACTGTTGCCCTGATTAACATTCTCCTGGTGTTGACATTCAATGACAAACTGTATTTATTAGCAACATGGCTTCTAAATATAACTGACTGCACTTGATTATATTTAGCAGTATCAATGCAAAGGAGATCAAGTGTATATGCAAGACAGGCTTTTTTTTTTTAAGAGTAAATGTTTTTGAAAGCCACATATTATTTTCCTTCCGTTTCACACTTGCACACCGGTTTGTGTTGGATTATCACGTGAAATCTCAGAAAAACACGTAAAAGTTTGTGGTCGTAGCATGGCAAAGTGAGTAAATGTTGAAGGAGGATGAATACTGTTGCGAGGCCGCAGACGGCCACAAAAGAGAACGGAAGAGAGCCGACTTGATCCGCCGAAGTCCCGTAAGACTGAGAGTGGATCTTTCTGCATTTGCACACAAAGGGAGAGCCATCCAGGCCTTTTCCTTCGAGGTGAAAACATGGAGGGGATATGTTTATATCGGGAGTAGAGGAGAAAGAGGACGCTGACTTTTCATCTGCATGAGAGAGCGCTATGGGTAAAAGGAGCTCTGAAATCAATAGGTGGCTTGCTACAGGGCAACCCATTAAGGGTCTGTTTTTGAAAACCTCGTCAAGGAGGTTCCAGTCAGGCTCACCTTGAGTATTTTCCTCCGTTTTATTTATATTTGCTACGTCTCAGATGTTACAGGTGAGCAAGATCAAATCCTCCAACAAATAAGCCACTGAAACGGGATGTCTGGTACTTTAGGCATTGCCTCCTGCGCTACTCCTACTCCTCTAAACGGTTTGTGAAGGTTATGGGTCAGGCAGCTTTTTAGTTGTTAAGGCAGTAGAAAAACGTCTGGGAAGTCCTGTTTCCAATTGGAATAAGAGCTAACATATGATCAACGATAAGAACAAGACAATACAGGATTATTAGGAAAGTCAGTGGAAGAGTTGTCACACTATTGTGGTCTAAAAGGCAGCATCGTCACTATACGCCACTCCCCAATTCATTGCTTCTGTTCAAGAACAAGAACTCCGTCGAAATCTCAGTCCTAACATGTGTTTCTGTCGTCCGCTGAAAGCACATCACAACTAGCGTCAGCATAAACCTTCCCTGTCATCTTAAAACCAGAAAATTTCCCCTTCAGACTCCCATACCCCATTCCTCCTCCCTTATATAAGTTACTCCTCTCATCTCCTCCCTAGAAATGCCTCCCTGTCCTCTTCTTCCTCAACACGGACAGTTAGTCTTTGTTTCCGTCTCCTGTGTGAGTCTCACTCTGCCGTCTTCCCGCTCCACGTCCCTGTAGAGCAGGGACTTCTGGGCCTTCAGGCGGCAGGCCAGCGACATGAAGATGGAGTCCACGTTCTGACTCTCCTTTGGGTCCTTCGCCGAAGTCTCGAAAAGCAGCATGTTGTGGGAGTCCGCGAACTTCAATGCCATGTTAGAGGGAACCTGCGGAAAATGGCGACGTTCAGGGAAAGCTTGGCGCTTAACTGTGACTGAAAACAAATGTGTCAACATTTCCTTCTGTTAGCCAACCTGGATTTGATCCACAAGGTCGCATTTGTTTCCCACCAGAACTCGAGGCACTGACGCCGACACCCGATGGCCATTGCACTCCTGCAACAAATTGAGACACAAGAATCAGATTTGGATTCAGCTGAATCGGCCAGCTTTGTGCGCACGTGTCAGCAAATCAGTGAAACTGAAAAACTCACATTGGCTAACTATGTTCTTTTTGATTATATGATGGAATATCAAAAAAAGGGAGTAAATCTCCACCAGAAAATTCAGAAATTTTAAGATCAAACTCATAAATTTCATAGAAAAAACAAGGACATTTCTGAGTTTGGAAAGTCAAATATTTGCTAGAAAAACAGAAATTCTGGGATTAATCTCAACTTGGAAATTTCAGACTGTCAAAAGTTGAAAATTTAGGATTTTTGACACTCAGGAATGTTCAAGTTTTTCAAGAAATGTACTCGTCTTATTTTTTTTCTATCTGCAATGGCCCTGAATGCCGTCATAGGTTTACATCTAATTTTACCTTGCAGTCACTATCAGGGAAGTCATGGCCAAAGTAGTGAGAGAAAAATCGCCCAGAATATAGAGTCATTTCACAATAACCATAAACCTCGAATGAAAAACACTAGCAGACCCTCATAACAAAACACTAATAGGAAATTGTTGTTTCTTCAGCTTCTGCTTACCTCTATCCATGTCTGTAGGTTGCGGAAGGAAGCCATTTTGGTTACATCATAAACAAACACCACTGCATGGACGTTGCGGTAATAGTGTTCCACCATGGATTTGCGAAAGCGCTCCTGACCTGCCGTGTCCCACACCTGCACCTGTAGAGACAGACAGACCGTCAGACAATGTTTTCTTCATTAATGCATGTGACCCTTCTTTTCTCATTCGTAGTTTGATAGATGAGGTTGTATCAGAACCAAACAAGAACAACAAAATCCACACTCGCAGGTTTTATTGCAACCTTTTAACTATTCGCCAAACAATACCTAGCTTCGCTAGTTAGTTGTATCTACAGTTGTCTTAGAAAGAAAGTACATCCTCCTCCAGTTTCAGGGTTTTATCAGAACATAATATGAGTGTTCAAGTCCCTGGGGTTATTTGAATCTAACCTCCAATGTACAAAATGCACAAAATACTTCCAATATTTGTTATGACGGAGCTTTATGGCCACACTAAGAAAATACAATAATTACAAAAATGAAATCAGAATGTTATGAAGGTAATTACTGGAAGTAACAGGATAATAAAGTCATAACATGATGACTTTATCTGGTAATATTAGGACTTTATTTTACTAAAAATTATGATTTTATTATTGAAATAATATGACCTTATTCTCATATTTTTACAAATTCTTGGGGGGGGCTTTTCGACTTTATGGCTTTTGTTTTTTTGTAACACGGCCCTAATACTCTGTCGTACATTGCTATAAAACAATTAGAGGTAAATTTGAAATGTTTTCAGGCAAAATATGAACCTGAACTTGTATTTCAGTACCTTCTTGTTTCAATATCTTGAAACAATCTAAATTCAAGTCTTTCACTTCCTCTATGGGGGAATTTTGAGCCTCTAGTATTTCTCATGTTGCTTCATTTCTTTAAGGTTTTCAGACGTCTGTTTCTGCATAAGTCCTGTCACACCATGTCAAGCAGTCTGTGTTTGAGACCATTATCCTGCTGACGACCCGGTTCAACAGGATTATCCAGTTCGTGGATAATGTTGATGTAATGCATCATCATTACAACTCCAGGCATTTACCAAGACGTTCTTACAGTTTTAGGAGAGTGCTGTTCTCCAGCTCACTGGAATTATCTGCGTGATCATTAATGCAAATTACAGTCAGTATTTGTCGTGGATTTCATAACATCTGACTGGTCTGTTGCGGTTCGATTACATTGGATTGATCCTGACACACACTAGCCTTAAAGTGGAAGACGTTTGTACAGGAGGTCCAGTGGTTTAGACAAGCAGGCCTCAGGGGTAATGTGGACAGCATTTCGTGTGTGTTTTTGACTCAGCATTGTGTGTGTGTGTGTGTGTGTGTGTGTGTGTGTGTGTGTGTGTGTGTGTGTGTGTGTGTGTGTGTGTGTGTGTGTACCAGGTTTTTATATCCTTATGGGAACCTATTCCTATCTACAATGTGGGATTATTGCTGCTTGTGGGGACATTTTCTTGGTCCCCATGAGGGAATTTATTGTTTCTGTGTTAGTGGTTAGATCTGTGATGGTTAGGGTTAGGATTACGGTATGAGTTCGGCTGTAGAAATTCATGGGCTGTAAAATTAAAGGAAGTCAATGTGAAGTCCCCACAAGTGATGAAAACACATCTGTGTGTGCGTGTGCCGTCAGGGATCTAAAGTTGCAGGGATTTTGTTCCTTAAAGACACAGATCAACCATTAGAATGAGGCTTGGTACTCATAATCACAAACTTCAATGTAATGTAGAGATCTCTGGTGACAGATCAACATATATTATAACTTACATAGCTGTGATAAAAATGGGTTTTTGTTTTGTTACTTTTGCCCCCAAAAGAAAAATAAAAACAGTGAGCTGTGCATTTGTAATTAGCTCCGCTGATTCAATACTTATGACTCAAGTATCTCAATTACTTTGCAGTGTTCAAGTCCTGCCGTTTATTCTCAATAAAGTTTAGACATGGAACATTTTAACACGTGTGGTTTGATCTAGGCCAGAGGTGTCAAAACAAAAATAATTAATACAACTAAAATCACCCAAAATGTTGTGATTTTCTTTTGTACCTACTCAACAATAAGCATGAATTATTTTAATTAAACAATCAGATTTTTTTTAATGATTACTAATTCATTCAAATCTCCTCTCTGTTTTCGTCTCAGTTTAAGAATATTACACGTCTATATTAGCCATATAATGTCTTGATTTGTTTTCAATAACAAAGGGCGACAAAACTTTCAAGTTACTGTGAATTTCTGCGTTCATTTCTTAAATATAAAATACATGGCAAAAAGTGGGCATGCGCTATATGCGTAGGGGCGCTGCGCTAGGGGGCGCCAAATCAAGAGCAGAAAAATTATTCTGCATTGAGGCGCGATTTGTTTTAGGGAGAGAAGGGAGGAGTACATTTTGTTTGAAAAATATTCAATAAAAATTACATTTGAAACTTGGAGAATAAACTCAGAAATGTTCTAGAAAATGCTTAGGAAATTTCGGAGTAAAAAAAAAATAACATCAATCTTTGACTTTTGAAAAAAAGTCAGATTTCAAAAAAACATTTTTTTTGAAAAAAAAAAAAATTCTGCCAATAGTCTGAGAATTTTTATTTGTTCTAGCCTCTTGCAATTTTTTTTGACTTTTCCTGTTCAGAAATGTTATTGTTTTTATTTCTATTTTTATTAACAGCCTAATATTAATCTCAGAATTTCAAATTGTCTTTTTTTTTTTTTTTAGTTATTATTATTTCTCCTTTTTTTCTACCAATAAACCTAATAGTGGTGATGTTGTCGACTGATGACAATGGAGAGGCAGGAAAACAGGGATGACAAAAAGCTTTTCAAAGTGGTTGATGAACAGTAGGTCAGTCTATCCAGAGGAGGCTTCCAAACATCCAGGTAGTGACTTGTAGTAAAATGACAGCTCACTGTTGTTTTGCAGTGTGTGCAGTAGTTACAGGTGCCTCAGAAAGTACATATCAGCGCCCCTGCCTGTAGATAATCAATACAGCAGAGGAGCAGAGCTGCGCTTTCACAGCCTGGGAGATTAATAAGAGAGCAGGCCCGAGGCATCAGCCCGGGGAGGGGGGAGGGGGACGTGGAGGGGGATCCACGTCCGGCCCCCCGCCGCTGCCTTTACCTTGATGGTCTCCCCTTCGATCTCCACCGCCTTCTCCCTGAAGTCCACGCCGATCGTGGCCTCGGTCTTGTCGGGGAAGCTGCCCCCCGTGAAGCGGAAGGTGAGGCACGTCTTCCCCACGTTGGAGTCCCCGATGACGATGATCTTGAAGATCCGCGTCTGGATGCTCGTGTCCAGGGAGGAGGCGCTCAGGTCCACGGAGGAGGTGAGGCTCGGGGCCGCGTCGCTGCTGCTGCTGGCTCGACTCCGGCCGGCTGTGTAGAAATCCATGGAGGATGTCAGGATGGTGACATTGTCGTCCGCCCGGTTTCTTTTGGATGCTCCTCTCCCGGCGCCCACTCCTCCTCCTCCTCCGATGCCGCCGCCGCCGCCCGGAGCTCGGGTCTCCTCCTCCGGGGAATCCTTGGTCATTATTGCCGGAGGAGGCGATGCGCCAGTCGGGGTGCGTGAGTGGAGAGAAGTGGGGGGTTGGACGGATAGAGAGGAGAGAGAAGGGAGGAGAAAGGGAGGAGGAGGAGGAGGAGGAGACCAGAGATGCAACAATGACCACGATGCTGTCTGTCAGCAAGCGACGGAAGCCTTAAAGGGAGAAGAATCATTATCAGTTTAACAAAACAATGCCTGCTTTAAGTCCGAGTCGCAACAGCATGAATGCATTTCTCATTTTTGCAAAGTGATTTATCAGTTTTTCCCCCACTCCGGACTCCATCTTGAAAAGATAAGAATTGATTGTAGATGTTTGTACTTTATAATTCGCTAGTATCGATACGAGGTTGGTGTCAGTATCACATTATTGCTAGCGTGATCAGATTGATACTTTTAGTTGTCAGACTACCTCTTGACAATTTTGTTTTGTTTCCATATTGGAGTTTAGAAATTCTGCCTCAGAACAGATCTCGGTTCAGATTTTCTCTCCAATGATAATTTTTTGCGCTCTGTTTGCTTAGAGGAAAAAAATACACACAAATGTGTTTTGCGACTGGGATAGTGTTCCAACAACTTAATGTTCTCTTTCTTTTTGTCTTAACTTTTTGCTGTTTTTAATACAGAAAGTACTCCTATCCTAGTGCTGCTTTTTTCAGTGCATCTGCTTAAACCTCCAGTTGGTCATGGCAGATGGCTGCTTCATTAGAAAGTTTATTTCAGGTTAAAGGAAGCCTTTGCTCTCCATCGTTGCTACCTACTCGCTTGCTATGAGGCTTTGCTGCAAAGTTGAATACAAATGCAAAGTGGTCATAAATTGAACTTGGAAATTGTTTTGAGACGTAATAGAATTTTTCACTTTCTGATGAATGTTCCCAAAATAAAAGGGATTTCCACTAATACCCAAATTTGTCTAACAGACCTTTAATACTGCTGGAATGTGGTGTGTTATTTTACTAGATAAATGTGTTACCAATTTTACTGAGACATCAACATTGTCTTCACCGCAGTCATTTTCTTTTCTTTTTTTTTTTTTTTAAAGAAAACCACAGCCAGACTGTTCTTGTGTTCAGCAAAGAACTAAAGAGGAAAAAAAACCCAAAACATTTCACTTACCTTTTTCATTCGTACCTCACAAAGCAGCGGCAGAGTGTTTGAGCTTTCATTTGAACTCAGTCCTGCAGTAGCATCACCTGCCCGCCAGCCCGCCCACCTCTGTTGACACGGCACAGCTGTCTGCCAGCAGCAGACCGAAATGTGGACGGAATGACAAAACACTTGTCCCGATTTCTTCCTCTCACAAGCACAAACACAGGCGTGCCGCTCGATCTCTTCCTCTCAGAGACACCCACATAATCTCTTTCTCATACAGACACACAGCGAGCACACACTGGCAGCGTTAAGCAATCTCCAGGCTTCTATCTCACAAAGCTCCCCTTCATCCTCGGTAAAAGGCCCGCTTGTCTCGGGAAAGATGCTCAGTGGGACATTCACATCCCGCAGAACACAAACCAGCAGCGACAGACAGAAATGATTTGCATAATATGTAGATATTTTGATGCACAAGTCGCACGCGCTCCCCGATGTTCTGTTTTCGAATCTCTCGGCGCTGATTTCCCGTCGTTCGACGCAAACAGCGATGTGAAAGTTCATTTGTACCCTTACAGATGTTTGTCTGGTTTATTGTTTTTTGTCACTCTCGCCAAAAACGTTTTTTTTCCCCCCCATTTTTCAGGTTGCAAACACACAGGCTGTTTGTTCTGCTTGAGACAGACCAGAGTTTATTTTTCTCAGACAGTTTGCTTTGTTTAGGCCCGTCATTTCTAGACCGCCTGCAACATGCTGGAGACCTTCCTGTGATAGCGCCCCAGTTGAACAGCTGCTGTAATTGCATAGAGGCAGTTGTTCGTCTTTCAGGGTTTCCCCCACAAAACCTGCTAAGCTCTGCGATTAGGGCAGTCAATCAGCGGTCCGTCGTGTTTTTGTGTCAAAAAATGTTAGAAGTTACAAAAATTCAGAGGTGCAGGCATCACAGTTTGTGTGAGACCCAGTTCAATATACCAGCTGTAAACCGAGCTTAATCTGTCTTTACTATCACTTTTATAAAAGCCCTATTTAAATTAAATATGCCTGGTGGCCCGCAACCCTGGTTTTTAAAAATGTGTTGTTAAAATGAACCAAACTAAATGAGAAATCAGTGTTAAAACGCCCCTATAGGTGACCTTGTGACCTTTTCCCGACCGATTAACAGAAGTAACTTTCTCAACTCATCTTACATTTCTTCAGATCAGAGCATGAGGTGTTGCTTTTTGAGTTTTTCATAGAATATGTCATAAAGCCTCGCTAACGTCAGAAAGTGAGTACTGAGGCGATCGATTAAAAACATCTACACCTGTTTATTTTGTTGACTCATAAATTATGCAAAGATATTTTCATGTTGTCACAATGTGCCCGTAATGCCAGAAATGTGAGAGAATAGACACGATAATTATACTTGCAGTTCATTATGCAATGTACATGTTTCAATGTAGAGCAGGATCTGAGAGCAATTAGATCTTCATATGGAAAATAGCCCAAAATTTTCCAACATATGGCACTTATCACCATGCAGTTTTTTTGCTAAGGATACAAGTACAGTGAACCCCTGGTATTGTGGAGTTAGAGACCACAGCCACCCAAAAATAGCTGAAGTCCATAAATACTTTAGACCTTCTCTAAAAATGCTTTAACTGCCCATTTTAATAGTTCTGATATACCTTAATATGCAATAATACACACAATATAAACTATCTGAGCCCAACTGCACAAGCTAACATCCATGGTCTCCCTTATTTCTGCTCTTGGGGGTACAGCCAATCAGCACCAAGGAAAATGAACGGTGCACCTGGATTGGCTTTTTTTTTGTAAACACCGGCTTTTTTTTTGTAAACACCGGCCAATAACATATCAAGTAGCATTGCATTGTATTCAGCCTCCGAAGCTGCATTTCCTTTTGGTTATTTTTTTGATATATTCAACTCAAAAATTTCCAAAAGAGCAAATTTTCCACAAATGATTTCTTCCACAGAAAGAAATTTGCAAATAGGTGTGTGTCCAGTTTATATTTGATGTTGACCCATTCAGGATGATATTTTGTGAGGAACTGTACTGTTTCATAAAATGCTAAATTCTTTAAAGATTTTAAGACATGGATATAGACACAGTTGAAAACACTGTAAATGATATTTCTGCCATAACAGAGATAACTATGTCTCGATATAAGCACCAGATTACACCCAGCCATATTAAGCGCCTAGAATATTCAAACACAGAAGATCAACAACAACGCCACGTGAGAGTTTTGGAATGCCTTTAAGAGTGGAAGGTCAAGAAACCAAAGCTTCCTATAGAAAAATATTCTTCATAAAAATATATTTCAGTGTGAATCTGCAGAGTTGAACAAAACTTGAAATGCAAAACAAGTACTGTAGATACAAAACAATCTTATGATATCTCAAGCTTCAAAGCTACAGGTCAAGCTGCTTTACATCTGCCAGCAGAACATCTTGATCATGATTAGTCAGTCCTCAACAAAGAATTTTCACTCAGTCATAGTCTGCTATGAGAGTCGTCTGGTCCCTCAAATGACTTGCAGGTATGTTGATTTGAAATCTGTCCCCAGGGCATTTTTAGCATTGCATTTGTAAATTCCAGAGTTTGTCAGCACAGGATTCTGTATGACCAGACTGCCCCTGTCTGTCATCTGAACCCCTCCCTGCACTGTGTAGTGGTTGTGAGGTAACAGCGTGGTGCGCCCAGGTAACGTCCACGAAATATCAGGCTTTGGAATCCCTGTCGCCGCACACTGCAGCACGACTGGGGTTCCTCGAATGACTCTTGTGATGGAGGCCATTGTGCTTGTGATCCGGGGAGGGAAAACCATCACGATAACAGGGTAAGACAGAGTTGAGGATCCAAAAGAGTTTGAGGCTCTACAGATATATGTTCCCTTATCAAAGGGGGCAATCTGCCTCACGTGTAGGGTTCCATTGGTGAGGAAAGATATTCGACCAATGTTCTGTGGTTTGTCCAAAACCACTCCATTGGGTAGGGTCCATGTAATCAGTGCCTGTGGCCAGCTATCAACAGTGCAAGGTAGGTTCAGACTGAGTCCATAAGTGATCTTCATTCCCCCTGATTGGATAAAATCATAAGAATTAGATTAGAAATTGACAAAGACAACAAACAAAACTAGGTTAAGTCACAGCCCATAGGCTTAACCTAGGTGTAGCAAATTTTGAGCATATTTTGTATTACTGTTGTGACTCCAAATTGTAACTAATTTCTGGAGCAAATACAAAGCATACTCTAAAAGAGGGATCTTCAACTCAAGTCCTCAAGAGCAACTCTCCTGCAAACTTTAGAGATATCCCTGTTACAACGAACCCGAATCAAAGGTTGAATTACCACCTCAGGAGCCTTTCATTTTATTCAGATTTATTGGAACAGACATCTGTCTAAATGTTGCCAAACTTGGAGCTAAAGACCCGTTTTTGAGGTAAGAAGCTCAGTTGATGCGATGAACCACCTGAAATTTCAGATAAGCCTTTTGGATGCAATAATTCAGATTTAAGTGCCCTATCTTTATTCCATCCATCCATTCATTTTCTAACCACCCTTCTCCCTAACGGGGTCGGGAGTTGCTGGTGCCTATCTCCAGCTGCGTTCCGGGCGAGAGGCGGGGTTCACCCTGGACAGGTCGCCAGTCTGTCGCAGGGGAACACAGAGACAAACAGGACATACAACCACACACACACACACTCACCTAGGGAGAATTTGGAAAGACCAATTAACCTAACAGTCATGTTTTTGGACTGTGGGAGGAAGCCGGAGAACCCGGAGAGAACCCACGCATGCACAGGGAGAACATGCAAACTCCGTGCAGAAAGACCCCGGGCCGGGAATCGAACCCAGGACCTTCTTGCTGCAAGGCAACAGCGCTACCCACGGCGCCACTGTGCAGCCCTCCCCTATCTTTATTTTAGGATAAAAAGTTATTTTCTTCTGGACATCATAACAAATAAGGACCAGAATAGTGATTACCTATTAAATTAAAATAACTACGTGTGATGGGTTTGAGAAGCAATAGCCTACCTGTTGTTCCTCTGATCACAGGTTTCCAGCCAGCCTCCAGGGAGTAACGTTTCTCTGCTTGTCCTGCTATGTTTCTTGCTAGGCACCGGTAAATTCCTTTATCACTTGGCGTTGGCTGAGAGATCCACAGAGTCCCATTTCCAAAATGGTGAGTAATACGCTGAAGTCTCCGTCCGGGTGACAACATAGTCCCGTTGGGCAGCACCCACGAAATCTCTGGGACTGGCGTGCCGCGAGCAGGGCACTCCAGAACCAGTTCACCACCATCTTGCTTAATTGGTAAGATCTCAATGTTTGGACTGGCAAAGCTGGGTTTCTCAGCTAGCGATGCCACTTCCATGTCAACTGAAAGGGAGGCTTCACCCAGGTGATTTTTAGCAAAACACTTGTACCTGCCTGCATCCGTCTTCCTAACACCCCTCAGCTCTAAGCTTCCATTCTGGTGGACTTGGAAGCGACCGCCAAGGTAGGGTGGTGTCAGTGAGTGGCCATATGGAGTGAGCCACCAGACCTTGGGTTCAGGTTTTCCCTCCACTCTGCAATCCAGAAGTGTTGTTTGGTAGGAAACTGCCAAAAGCTTTGCAGAGGTCTTCCCTCTCACACTGTTGATGTAGGGCTCCTGGAGTTCAGCTTCTACTATTATGTTTTTAATATCATCACCAGCAGAATTTCGTGCCACGCAAGCATATTTCCCTTCATCGGCCAGTGTCACTTTCTTCAAAATTAACGTTCCATCATCTACAACTCTGTATTTGTCTGACAGTGGTGGTATCACATCTGTATGTGGTGAGATCCATGTGATTCTGGGTTTAGGCTCGCCTGTTGCCTGGCAGCTCAGTTTGACTCCCTCGCCCAGTTTCACTTTCACCAGTGATTGCGATTTTAATCCAATCTGTGGAGCATTTGATGCCAGTTTGACACTGAGTTTTCTTTCATCTTTGCCTAGTTTGTTTGTTGCGTGGCAAGTGTAGTCGCCTTCGTCTTTTCTGCCCATCTGCTGAAGAAGTAAAGTTCCATTCCCGTACATCAAGTAACGTCGATTGCGAAGGCCGCTGTCATCAGACTGAAGGCCATTGTTAACTAATGTTCCATCTGGAAGACTCCAGGAGACCTCTGGGTTGGGAAGGCCAGTTGCAACACAATCCACCTTGGATGAAAAACAGTGAAAGAATAAGAAAGGATGATTCAGATGGTTTATGCGGTGATATAGTAGAATCACAGTCTGATGAAGAAAAAGCAGAAAGCCAGAATTTTCTGTTGTTCGGTTTACAAAGGAAATTATAAAACTGATCTGTGAGATTAGAATGAAAATAATATGATTAAAATTCTGCTTAGTTCTTTAGCAATTACCTGGAAATTCTCTCCGAAAGTCACTCTGGTCTGTGCAGTCCTTACATGCTCGATTCGAGGGGGAGTCATCAGCACTTCTACCTGTTGAGGTAAATACATATTTAATGTTTCAGACAGAAATGGCCATTTTCTGTCTGAAAATGTACAATCACATGTACAGGATTCAGTGGGTAATGACAGTTGCCAAGAAACATTGTTTTCACAATTCCTGGCAAGAACTTTGATATCTTGAAAATATTTGGGTCGCAATTTGTGCATTAGTGTTTTATGTTGTTGTAAAACGTAGAGATGTAATGTGGTTAGCACTGGAAGACCATTAAAATGGCTGTGTGAAGTGAGTAATACACCAGCTTTCGTTTACAACCATTGCTGTTATTTTCCATTGAATGATTTGGGGGGGAAAAAAATAAAGTGAGTGGCAGTAGTGTGTGTGAAATTGCTTTGCTAACGTCAGAGGTCAAGATGACAGACGCCCCACTCATTTAAACCAAAGCATGCAGGACACATTAAACCTTGAAGAAGTCATCAGAAGACCAAACAAGGAGCAAGAATTAACGGTTCAAACTGCCACCGGTGGTATTAAACTGTAGAAAATAATTCCTTGGCACACTTTTGGCCTCTTAGTACCAGCTGAGCATTATTTAAACGCCACGTACAACGTTAGCGTTGTCCATGTTGTCTGTCACAATGTACCCATCGTTGGATTTCTTCTTCCTACCTGGAACTAGAAAGATGTATGTCTGGTGTGATTCCAAAATACACCGGTGAGCTAATTTTGGAATAAATTTTGGAGAATTACAGGTTATTTGAAAACATGCTTTGTAAGGGTTGATATAATAGAACTGTCAGTGGTCAAGAAAGACATTACTTTTAACTGTACAATGTGGATGTACAATTTAAATCGATCTTCTAAAGGATAAAGAATGCTAATGAACAAAGGTAACAGACAAATGATAGAAAAAGAGAGATGATGCTGCAAACTGAACTTCAAGCTATTATGTTTTCTGGTCTTACCTGAAAAAGCTCCATGTCTTCCCCATTAGGCCTCTGAAAGATGCACTGATAATTTCCACCATCCAGCTCTGTTAGCTGAAGTATCCTGAGGGTCCCATTACGAAAAACTTTAACTGGTCTCTCTGGGCTAAAGGCAGAAAAACATGGATTACAACAATGCAGTTCAATGTAGCTTTTGCTCACAAAGACAAAGGATATTTCAGGTGCCTGTATTGATGCTCCAGGATGATCTTAGAGGGCAGCTGCCAGAAAGTCCCTCTTGAGGATCCAGTGGACTCTGGACAGTGGAGGTAGACTGCAGAACCATACAAAGCTGACACAACATGTTGACGGGATGGAGAACCGTGACTCTGGGTTGGCGGGATGGGAAGAGGAGGAGGAGGAGGACCTTGGCGGAATACAGAGGAGGAATCTTCTCTCACCTCCAGCAGGACTTTTCGCTTGGCAATACCCACTGCGTTGCTGGCCAAACACTCATACCTGTACCGGTAGATGGGAATTTGGTTTGTCAAACTCCGTCACTTCGCATTTGGTTATGAAATATGAAAAAGTTTACAAGCTTGAAATCTTTATCAGAAAGTTTCCAGTGAACTTGAATGCAACTGTCCTTCAATTCTGAGTTAATCTTGTCAAGTTCTAATACTTAGTCCATTCTCAGATTTTCTGCTCTCTAGTTATGGAGTTTATTAGTTTAGCCACATTTGAGGACGTTTCTGAGATGACAATGGTGTTAACAGTAACGTCAGTTGAATATTTTGTCTATAAAGGGAGGAGAGGCCGTTTTCTATTCAATTCTGATTGGACAACATTCAAAACACAATGTTTCATATACATTATTTATGACACACACATCACTTAAGCATTTCGGACATTTAGGAATGTCCTATTTCAGGTAAGCATCTAATTCCAAAACTGCTGAAAACTGTGATCATTAATTTTATTCATTAAATTAAGCCAATTTACAGTTCATACCTCCCACCATCAGATGGTATAACATTCTTTATGAACAGTGTCCCGTTTGGGAAGACGAATACTCTGCGTCCCAGAAACTGCGATGCTTTAACATGGACGCCCGATGGAAGTGTCCATTTCAGTGCAGGCACTGGCTCGCCCTTTGCAGAGCAGTGGGCATACATGCTCCTGTCTGGGTAAATGAACTACTTTAAGCCACAAACAAGACAAGTTCTCAACAGGATGTAATTGCAGTAGATTTGTTTGTCATATCTCACCTGGTTGAAGGATCACTGTATCCTGTACTCCTTCGTTTATGCTGGGAGGCAAAGCTGCCACGTGGAGTTGATAAGTGACTGTGTCAGCACCAGCTGCATTGCTTGCAATGCATTTGTAGTCTCCTTTGCTGGAGAAATTGGTGAGTGAATTCTGAGCGTCCCGTTCTGAAGCAGAGACATTGGAGAAAGGACGGTGTGAATGGTTCCGGGGTCTCGCACAAACGTCCTGTCTGGGAGAATCCAGGAAATCTGGGCAGGTGGTTTCCCAGAAGCGAGGCAGTCGAAAGCCACACTTTTCCCCAAGTAGATTGATAGTTCTGCGGTCTTGGGTGGCCGGATTCTGGGAGCCTCCGTCTGGACTGCTAGGGTGATCACCATGCGATCCGATCCAAACCTGTTCTGCGCTGTGCAGAGGTACTGTCCTCGATCCTGAAGTTGCACATTTTTAATGAGGAAAGTTCCATTCCTGAAGACTTCAAAACGTGACCCGTGTTTGGTGTTGGCTGGGATAGTGGCACCTAGTGGCAGAGCAGATAACAAAATAAGATAAAAAATTCACCAGTATCATCTTGACTTTGCTTTATGTCTCTTTCTTCTTCTTTTCTTCCATTAGTTTTCTTTCAGCATTTCACCTGTAGAGACTTTGGTCCAAGCGATGTTAGGTTCAGGGTTCCCGGATGCTTTGCAGGGCAGGAACACATCATCCTCGGCCAGCACTGACACACTTGCTGTACTCACTGTGGTTATATGAGGTTTCATCCCATGAACTCCAAACAACCATGGGAAAGGAGCAGCAGCTGTTGGATTTGGAGGATTGATTTGTCCTGAAAAGAAATTTGACATAGCAAAACTATAAATGGTGCAAAATAGATTTAGAAATATATGTCGACTCATTTTAAGACTCACTTCCCTGATCAGGCCACCTACCTCCATGCAGAGCAGGAGACACTGGTGGGTTTCCAGGAGGGGTTATGGGGGCCTCCAGGAATGACGAATATGATGGTTTAGCAGCCTTTAAGTGCTCATGGGAGTAAAAGTATGAAGCAGTGGCTGCTGGTTGTTTCAGAGTTAAAGGTCTGTGCAGGGATGGAGAGTCTTTTTTAGGTGTGACTGGAGGAGGAGGTTTGTAGCCAATCCGGGGTTTGGGTGTGGCTATCCTTCCGAGCTGAGCAATCCGGTCAAGCTGGGCCTGGAAAAGATCAAAACCAGAGCTGGGCATTCTGGTCTACTCTTACACATATCTACATATATGTCTGTGTTTAGTTGTACCTAAAAGTTTTCATTTTAAAATATTTTATACAGTATATTATATTCTGTTCTTGAGTTTCCAAAGTGGTTTTGCTGGTGAATCCAGTTTGTACTAACGACCACTTAAAACTATTCAAAGGGCTGTAAATACTCTATAAACCACTTTGGAAACTTCTTAAGGCCTTTAACAGTGTGGTTAGTATATTGAGATATTTTACACACTTCAAATTCACAGTTGAAAATTGTGCAAAAAGTAATTGCATGTAATAATTCTCTTAATTTATAACAAATTGTAGGAATGTCTGTCATTTAGCAAAGACAAGATTCACTTGTGATGATGGTCCAAGAAAATGAAAGTTATATTTTGTCATGTTTTAAATGAATACAAAAAGAGAATTGTTGATAAATTGGAGTATTGTACCAGGTGTACAATAAGAACCCTAAAATTTGACTGTCCCAATCTAATTCACAATCTCAAATGTGGCGAATTGGAGGTCATCCAAAAAGTATGTATAGCATTACCAGGAGCTTAAAAAGTTTGTTTTATAACATAAATGAAACACAAATTCTAATTCCTGAAACAGGGCAATGAGGAATCCTGTCTCAACACATATTTCAGAAATGCAGCCCTCCTTTTACCTGTCTGTATCGGTTTCTGAGCCTCGAAAGAAACAGATGATCTCTTGTTTGGGTCTTGCTGTCAACGTGGTGATTTCGATGATTATGATGATAGAAATTGGGTGGTAAAGATTTGGAAGGGTTTATTCCTGAGACTGTGGGTGTGGGTTTCACAGTGTCGGCTGTTATTTCTGGTCTGTTGGTGATAAACGAGCCGTGACTCCACGGGTGAAGGAAAGGCCAGGGTCGATGAGTGGGGGTCAGCCCTATAAACAGACCATGGGTTGTAACTTTGAGTTTCTGCTCTCATAACTCTAAGCAAGAAAAATCTACAACAAAGGTTGTTTGAGTAAAAAAAAAAAAAATACTCAAGTTTCTTTATAGCTTAGTGTGAGCTGTATTTACCTTGCCTTGGGTGAGGGAATGGCCTTTGACCAGACCATTGATGTTGATGATGGTGTGTAGACCAGCTGGAGGTCGGAGGAACTTTAGGGGGCCATGAATGCCTGCTGGGATTTACTTGCCCATGTCTTCCTGCATTTCTGTCCTGATCTGTGTGTGTAGTCCTGGAACTGCTGGTTTGTCCTCTTTCATGGATGTTCTGATGCAGCCAAGGATGAAGTGGTTCCATAATGTGTGGGTGGTGGTTTTCAGTCTTTTTAGTTGGTTTTGCTGTCTTTGGCTGTGCAGGCAGGTTCTGATCAGGTGTGGTAATTCTTTGTCTGTTACGGGATGTTAACCAAAATTCATCTTGTGAATTGTAGCTCTGAGTAACTATCTCCTCTTTTGATTTTTCCTCATGTCTATCACCTCCCTTTGTAAATTTTTCTTGGCCTCTGATGTATTCATGTTCTCACTCTCATTTACTCTTGCAAGGATTTTATCATTACTTTCATTGTTGCTGTCAGTTCCTTCTGTTTGAGTCTCCAACTTTGGAGTGGGAATGGTCTTTGGATTAGGTAATTCTTGTTGATTCAGATGATGAATCTTTTCTCTCTCCGGTGGAGAAGGGGAATGCTATCATGGAGATAGGTGTCAGGAGAGATTTCACTGATTACATCGTCTGGAGCTTCCAAGCTTTCGCCACTCTTGTAATCATAATCCTCATAGTATTTGTCATTGTTGTCTTCTATCTCATACTCAGCAGATAAGAGTTCACTGGACTCCACTGTAGTTGGAGCTGGGGTGGTTGTTGTGGTAGTAGTTGTGGTGGTTGTGGTAGTAGTTGTAGTAGTGGTGGTTGTAGTTGTTGGTGTGGTAATTGTTTGTTGAGGAACAGTTCCTTGGGGGTTGTTAGATGTTTGGTAGAAGGGGTTTTTGTGTGGTTTGAGTTTTCTCAATGGGGGCTTTCTACGTCTTTGAAAAGGTCTTCTCCTGTTAGACCAATCAGGAACAAAGTTTCTTCTTCTCTCGTCAATTTGTTTGGTGTCTGGTTGTTTGACAAGGAGATTAGGAGGAGTTGTGAAACTTTGTACTATTTTCGGGGTGTGATGAACATGCTGTAAGGATGATACTGTACTTCCAAGTATAGGAGGGTCTTCATCCAGCAGCTGATTTTGCTGTATTTTAGGTACTTTGTAGACATGCTCCATTTTGCCATTTCTTGAATGGGATTCAGGTTTGACTTTTCGTTGAAAGGGAAACTTTTTTTGTGTTTTATAATGAGGGGTTGTAAAGTACAATAAAGTCTCTGCAGTTGTGCTCACACTAGAAGTTGAGGTTTTGACAGTGCTAGCTTGGATTACTACTGTACTGGGCTCTTCTAGTGACTGCTCAGTAGGCAGAGTAACACTCGGTTTAGCGTTAGCTTTAGCCAGTATCTCTGCCCAGCGATTTGGATCCAATTCCTTAACAGATTTATTGGGCTTCCTCTTTAAATTTTTCATACGTGTTCTCTTAAACAAGCCATTGTTTGGTCGTCCTGCCTTCTCTGGGAGGTGTGTAGCAAAAGGCCGTATAGTCTCTTGAAAGTCGCCTCCTGAGCCCTCCCCTTCAACCGATTCCAGTGGCAAAATAAGTGGTTCTCTGTCAGTCTGTACTTTGGTCTTTTCTACATCCTTTTCTCCTGTTACTTCCACCATGTGAGAAAGCATGTCCACTCCGTACAGATTAGAGGCCAAGCAGCTATATTCCCCTGCATCCTCCTGTGTCATCTTCCTGACCACCAAAGTGCCATTCTCCATCACTTCTGCTCTTCTTGACTTTTGCGTTGGCAGGAGAACTTGGTTTTTGGGGAGGTACCACAAGGTTTGACTTGGCTGAGCTGAGGTCACCTCACAAGGAAGAGACAGGGAGTTCCCTGTCTCAAGCATAATTTTCTGCCCATTTAAAGCTGTTGGACCAAGTGACCGCTCTTTGACCGTGAGCCTCAGTGGTATCAAGTCCAAAGCGGCTTTGCTTCGGACAATGCAGTGGTAGAGACCTGAGTCAGAGACAGAGGCATTTGAAATTACAAGCTGGCCTCTTTCAGATATTTCTACCTTATCTGTGGCTTCCTCTACTGTGGATAAATCAGGAAGCATCCATTCTACTTTTACTTCTGGGTCAGAGGTAACCACACTGCACTCTAAATGGACCTGCGTACCCTCCAGAGCCGTTTGAACCCTTCCAGTTGTTCCTCTACGGATTAATGCCCAGGAGGAAGTAACATCATTGTCATCCTCTTGCCTCTCATGGCTGTTGATGTTTTTTGTGATTAAAGTGGTGAAATCCATGACAAGTTTCCTTGTTGTTGTCAGTTGCCTATTTAGCTTTACTGTGACTCTTGGCTGAAGCAGCCATGCCGGTTCCGCTTCTAAATATCCTTTTAATTCTGTGAAATAGGGTGAGTTCTCATTGACGGCCTGGGAATACTGATAGGTAACTTTGCTAGTATTAACCCTCTGTTGACCTCTCTCTAAAATTGCTGGGGTTTCATAGTAGTAAGCAACCAGTTGCCAGAGATTTTGCAGTGTTTCTCGATCGATCTCGCACTCCAGGATGGTCACCAGTGACACGTTCACAGATATCTCCAGGGGTGACTGCGGATTTGAAGCCCACGCAATGGGTGAGCTCTCACCCGGATGGCGCACGTCACATGACACAAAAGCACGGTTTCCGTGGCTGTCTGAGAGAACGATGGTCAGTTCGCCCAAAGGTTTTTCTAAGTCCCGCGTGTACGGGAGGTCAGGATCAGCTTCAGACTCCACCCAAAGAGGATTGTCCCATTGTTTGAGGGGGGATCGAAGAGCTGGGCGTTCACAGACGAGCTTGCCTACGACACTCCAGGAGCTGGGTCTGGTTATGAGTTGAGGATGTGAGCACTGAGGGCACGTCTCAGCAGAGCCACGCTCCTTCTTGCATTTCACCACTCCTGGAAGAGGGAAAATAAAAAGAAAAGGTTAGAAGGCGTCAAACAGTGAAAACACTGACAAGAAGAGGAAAAACATTTTCTGCTGTAAGCATGAAAATATATTGTCAACTGTTGCTGCTTATCCAAACAGAAAGCATATGGACCTGATCATATACTGTATGTTTAGAAATGGAACAAACAAATGACAAAACTGTAATTATTTCACCCAAGAGGCGATGAAAGTGGGAGAGAAAGCAAATCAGCTTGGAATAAACAGCAAACTAGTCTGATGAACGGGACCAAAGCAATATGTTCTTCTGGGTTCTACTTCCATGCAAAAACAATGATCTCAGTCTCAATAGTGCTTTGTTATGATTTTTGTATACATTCATAACACAAGATCTGGTCTGGTGCTTGAAAAAGCTTTCATGAAGCACTCTTTAAGGATTTTCAACTGTTTTCATTTTCATGGTTTCTTCATTGTCATCTCTTTGGACGTGGGGTTCCTCCTGGTTCTGTCTTGGGACAACTTTTTGGGTTTGTTGTTCGGTTACATTTAATTGGATTGTTTTGCTTGATTTAGTTTTGTCTTGTGTCGAGCCCCTATTTAGATATAGACAGAGAGACCAAGAAACTTTATTCATCTTTATTAATTAATTTTGAACTTTTATTTTGTCACGACTGAACTCAGGAGGACATGACAAAAAAGGGAGACACACCAATCCTTTTTTAAGGCAATTTTTTAAAAATGTTTCTTAAATTGACATAAGCTTTAAACTAAAAAAACAAAAAAACAAAACAAAAAACAAAACAAAACAAAAAAAGAAAACTAGGACTCTAACCAACCCAACTAGTCAATTAAGTATAACTTATGAAATCTAGCTGAGGTTTCCATGGAAGGTGCATCGTTAAAAGAAGCTTTTCCTATTTACCTTCTTCATTTCTACACTTAAAATAAGAAACATGAGCTCTTCTCCAGCCCACAACAAAGACGAACTTATAAATACATCTTTCATCAACGTTTGTTAGTTTACCTTCGTGAGTCGTGCTCCATTCCACAAACCAGTGAAGCTGGCAGTCACAGTTCCAGGGATTACCATGGATTGTGAGGAGCTCCAGCCTGGGAGCCGTTTTTAACGCCGCAGGAGGAAGCTCCTCCAGCAGGTTATCGGCTAGGTGTAAGTGTCTAAGAAAAGAAAATGATCAGTTATCAATTATCAGTAATTGTGCACTGCATATATATATTCTAGATGCCATAGGTAAAATTCTTGGCCTAAAATTTAAGAAATGTACAACTGAAACAAAGCTCCGCCGGTTGTTTGGTTTCTTACTTGAGTCCAGAGGTCCAGAAGCTTCCTAGTACTGAGACCGTTATGAAGGTGTGAGGATGGATCTGGTTCAGCTGGTTCCCTTCCAGTTGTAGGAGTTTCAGAGAGCTCAGACCAGAAAAGGAGTAGGGCTCTATAAAACTTATAAGGTTGTGATCCAGGTGGAGCCGGATCAGAGAGACCAGGCCCTCGAAGAGACCGGAACTCACTGATGTGAGCTTGTTGTAGCTCAGCTTCAGGATCTATTTGAAATAAAATAAGAAAGTATACTTGCTATTAGCTATTTTACACTGTGAAACAGCTCCAATAGCAACTGCAGCTTATAGACTCTGGTCCTGAGAATTAAGGAAACAGATGTTGTTTCTTCTCGGTCTGGTCAAGTAATATTAAGTCACATAAGGTCCAGTGTCCTGTTTTAAATTCCCAGTGTATTTTCCAATTGGCTCAATGTATTGGGTACATTGTTTCTCATCTGTTTCATTGGCATTGACTTTTGCTTTGCTTGAGATCGACTTCAGGCCGTAATTGCAGCCATATGCACCTGGCAACAGGGAAGCAATCAAAGTGCAGCTAATTAAAGTAGGGGTCATGTAGGAAAGAATTACCATGACTTTGTTTTTTCAGCACTCTGCATGCACTAGCGTTTGCCGGACTCATTACCGCAATTTTAGTTTGTGACGTTCCAGCCCTGAAGAAAATTACAGTAACATTTAGAAAAGAAAAGTCGTCTGAGGAGTAATACAGCAGGGCAAACTTTTCATGTTTACTTCTAACTTAATCTAGGCTGGGTTTTTTATTTTTATTTTATTTTTTTTTTGAAGGGGGCTTTTTGACCTGGAAAAATGATCTGCAGACAGAAGTGAAAACAACATATGCAGAAAGTTCTGTAAGATGTACATTAGTTTTGATCAAACGTTTCCCTTGGTTACATTGGTTCTCAGGCTGTGATCTTCTAGAAGCAAAACAAAACCAGAGAATTAGTTCCAGTATTGGTCCAGTTAACACTTCCTGACAATTGTCAATTGTCAAATTGCGTCGTTTCAGGGAACGGAGCAAACTTTTTAAAACTTAGTAATATGCAGACAGTTCCGTGCAGAAAAAGAGCTCCTCCTGGTGGACGTTTGTGAATACAGACATATTAGTGACTCAGTCAGTAAAGACGTTGCTACCACCAACACACTCACTTGCGTCGCCATTTTGCAACTATAATTAAAAAAAAAAAAGTTTTTACTTCTAAACATGCTACAGCTGCCATAAGCACCCAACACTGCCACCTAGAGGTTAGAACAGGGGTGGGCAAACTATTTGGCTCAGGGATGAAACTAGCTGCCGTTCTTGGCGCGGTAGACCACCATCCTTGCTTTGACCGGTTGTTAGCATAATTAGCATGGTTGCTGGAAGAGTGGCGGCTGATGTATTCTTTAAAAACAGCAACCATTTCTTGACAGATTATCCATGCAGCTTTTAACCAGACTTCGCTGAAAAAGTATTTAGTTGCCCATTCCTCATTGAACACTCGACACTCACCCACTGTGAGATTAAATAGACCAACCTTTCTCATAATTGCTAACCAGATTTTAGAAAGTTGCAACTCGTATTTCACTGATGCTGGAAGACCACCTGTCCATCACCGCAATCTTTAGCTCCCGCTACAGATTCCTTTTCCAAAACGTTAATGTTGCCTCCAGTCTCAAGAACGTGCAAACGCATGCATGCATTACAGACACAAAAAGTACCTGCAGTGACCGCAGGGTGTAGAAAGCCCCAGGCTGGACCCTGCTGATGTCGTTTCCATGCAACATGAGCATTTCCAGTTGCTGCAACGGCCTGAACTCTGACCCCTCCACCTCTGTCAGGCTGTTGTAACTGTAAGAGAAAGAAAACAAGCAGGAAACCTTTATGATCTGTCGGGTGGTCTGCTATTGAAGGTGGGGATCGAGAGGGATGCTACTAGCTGTAAGCCAGTGTTTGTCTGGGGAATGAGCTCACTGCAGGGAAAGTTAAGAAAAACACTGGCAGGAATGACAGAGCGGAGGATGGAAGAGTAGCAGAGAGAATTTGGCCGACCTCTGACCTACAGTGATTTTCTCCACCTCTCAACCAATTAGCTTTAGCGTGGAGACAGTATGTAGCATGTGGCTTTAAGGTCTAGCATTTAGAAAAACTTTCTCAGACAAGAGGTTTCTCATTTTTGTACGAACCGGAATGATCCCGTTTAGAACAGATTACACTTTCAGACCAAACTCAGAAGGTTCGAGAACAAAATGTGATTTACAGCAACAAATCAAAGTGTCAGCTGGATCTGGTCCCCCCTACTGCCCACCATTCGTTAAAACCAGCCAGCTGGCTATATATTATGCGGATCTCACTTTCATCCCCAGTGTCT
This sequence comes from Poeciliopsis turneri, assembly GCA_922788865.1. NCBI lineage: Eukaryota > Metazoa > Chordata > Actinopteri > Cyprinodontiformes > Poeciliidae > Poeciliopsis > Poeciliopsis turneri. The sequence goes on from CAKLNU010000953.1 coordinate 2,282,539, forward strand.
TCCGCTACCATGAATGCACACATTTTCATGTAGGTTTCCCTATCGGGGGCTCGGCTTCAAACCCTGGCAGGTTTAGTGCTTTTCTGTTAGCAAAAGCAGATGCACTCCTTCACTCTGTGGACTCAACTACAGCTGGTTGTTTCTATGACGACAACCTGAGTGATTATTTTACTTGCCTTAAGCTCTTTTTCTTGTGTTCATCACAAGGAGCTGCAGCCTAGTGTCACTAGCTGTGTTTCTGTTACAAATGCGCGCAAAAACTTTTGCAATGCCGAAAAAACGTCATTTTGCAATTGTGGCGTTTCCATTTAAATTGAATAAGATAATTAAAATAAGCTCGTTCATGCAATAAGTCATTGAAAATCATGGCGGCTGCAGTTGTAAACTGTTGAGATACATTCATAGTTCAGCGATTGGTGCTAGCGGTCATGTCTTTCAGCCAATCAGAGGAGACATCTGCGTCTTATTGCGACAAGCCCCGCCTGCTTTGGAGCGGCTGCACATGCGGGTGTTTTAGGGGAAATTGTAGTCGGCAATTTTACATAAGAGCTTTGGATTCGACAGGTTAGAATGACAATCTCGACTTTTGAGGAGCTTCGAGAGCAGCCGCGCGTCGCCCCCTGGAGGCCAGCGCCTACAAATAAACACTTTGCTGCTTTATTCAAACTGGCGTGAGACTTTATTGCAGTTTTACCAAGTACTCTCACTTCAAACCAGGTGGAGAAACAGCTCCTCTTAGTGCAAAAATATTTGATCAAAAAACTTCTTTTTTTTCCCTCCCTCCAAAATTGACATATTTGTATAAAGTGGGTTTATTTTTGTAAATCTGTTTTGTAGAAGCTTGTGGTCCATCCCAGTACGTCTCACTGACCAGCTGGTTTAACAAACCGTGGGGGGGGCTTGTGCCATAATAAATAATTAGATGCCCAAATGCAGTTCAGGAGTCCATGAGTTGAGCTCTCAAAATGTTTTGTGAATTTTCAAGCAAGTCGTGGTGATTTTTGAAATGGACAACAAAAGGCAATGATTTTATTTAAGAACGCTACGCCGCTCTATTTGAGCGTGAACCAAAGAGTTGTGCTGTGGTTTTATGGGCGAACTGGATATTTCTTGTACTCAGCGTCTGCTGAGGTGGAGCAGCTTTATGAGAGCTCGAAGTGGTAATTTAGGCCAATGTGTCTCTTTAAACTTTACTGAGTCGCCTTCGACTTGGCTTTCTTTGTGAGAATTTGCTTTGCAGGAATAATAACTGGGAGCTCAGCTGGCAGGTTTACGCTGGTTTTTGCTGCCAGGATTTATTTTGATTTTGTTGTAAAAGAATAACTGAAAAGCTGCTTTTGTCCAAGACAACTCAGCAGTATTTTGTAAGTGAGTCTGTGTTACTGTGGGAGAGAACAAAACAGATTCTAGTTCTAATAATCCATACGCTTGTTATTGAATGGCATCATAACCTATTCATTTTCGTCAAACCTTTCATTTTAATTTTTGACATATGATGACATGGTATCATACGTAAAAAAAAAACTGGCACAACATATGCCAAAAAGTTAGCATTAGCATTTATTAGCACAATATTACCACTGGCAGCAAAAGTTATTCAAGCACAGAAATTATGAAGTCGGAGCAACAAATGTTTTAACATATGTTGTACAAAAGTAAAAAGCAAAACCAATCATTGTTTTTCATCCCAATTCGGGATTTGGTATTGACAGATTTTTGTTGTTGTTGTTGAATGTAACTTCAAATTATCCAGGAAAGAATTAGCATAACCGCTGACTCTGTTGCAGAGCACAGGTCCAAATACTCAAAAAACAAGAATTGGAGGCTGAGATTTCTAGGTGCAGTGATACTTGACACTATTGGTTCCTTTTTGCAAATTCAGAAGCGCCATTTATTTCTCTTGTTGCCTCTGCAAAGATGGTTTCCACTGTGTGTTAGTGTATGTTAAGGTATACTTGATGTCTTATTAAAATAGATAGTCGAAAAACATTTTTAGAGGAGGTCTCAATTACTAGAAAATGTACTTTGGGTTCCTAACCCCCAACAAGTACCGGGGTCTGCTGTGGACAACAAGGGACTTGTCTCCAAGACAAAGATAAAATGTCTCAAAAGCAGAACTGTTTCCGGAAGTGCTTGATCGTTTGTTGTCTAATGTGAACATTTCAATCCCACTCTGTTCCTTGTAGCATCCTGACGAGGGGGAGAGTTTCCATTCCCCATAGTGACGACATGGCTCCTGTTTTGACCCATGTGGCTGAGTCTTACCCCAGGTTGAGCCTCTCTGTGGTTTTAGGGAAGGCCTTGGGAATGGAGGCGAGGTGCCTGAAGGTGCAGTGGACCTCCTTAGTGCCTGGGCAGCTGCAGCTCCGCGGGCAGGACGGAACACCGCGGACCAGCTACGGCACACGTGAAGGACAAAGAAGGTTTAAAAAAAAGAGCAGAAAATTAAGAGAGGACTTTTTTGTTTTCATTATTCAAACTGTCTACCTTGGACTTAATATTTCAGTAGAAAATGTTAAAACTTTTCCCACAATTACCGGAAAGTAAAGCCACCTGCATTGCTCTTTATAAGAAAGCAAATGGTTATTCACCTCTCCTGACATTGTAACTTTAACTGCTCCCGTCCTGAATAAATCAACAGCGTCTGCAATAATGATTTACCGTATGCAGTAGGAGTGATGAGAAGAACAGGGGGAGCCACGCTGCAGCCAGCCTGCAGAGTGATTTGGTGCAGAAAAGAAGCCCCATGACTGGAGGTCTGTCAGAGTCCTCCCAATGTCAACATACCTGCAGAGAGCGGTGGTTACACAGATTAATGTCCACAAAAATGGATCCATGCATTTAATCCAGGAGCAACAACCAGTATCTACTGGGAGTAATTGATACTTTGAGAAATGTCAATAGTAAAGATATTAATGCTTTTTGATCCTAAGAAGAATCTTCATCAGAAAGTACCTGTAAACGTAAAGGCCCGAGGACTGAGCCTTGGGGAACGCCGGTTGTAATGGTGGGGAAAGCAGAGGAGAAGTAAAACATTCAATATTTCAGTTCATTTAGCATCTTTTCAGTCCGTCATCCTTCGTTAGAGCTGGGGTTCCCCACGGCTTAGTTCTTGGGGCTCTATGTTTTACTATCTGCCTCGTTTTACTATCGCTGTAGAAAAACAGCTCAATCACTGTTTCTCTAATCATTTTCTTCATCTCATCAGAGAAATAACTAATCTCATCTTGTTGGCATTAAAACATCCGATAAGTCGTCTCCATCACTCTCACCATCCTGCATGTAAAACGCCAAATGTGCTCAAAAACGAAATATCACACACAATATAACATGGTAGCAGCAGAATCATGCTGCGAGATGCTTTTCTTAAGCAGAGATGGGGAAGTTGGTCGGAGGCGAAAGGAGCCAAATGTAAGACAAGAAACCCTGTGAAAGGCTGCTTGAGACTTGAGATCCTTAAGATACAGACAAAGCTACAGTAGATGTTTTCTTCTTTATTGTTAGAATGACCCAGTCAAAGTCCAAAACTAAATCCAATTGAAAACGCGTAGTAAGGCTTCAAAACTGATGTTCACATATGCACTCCATCCAATCTGAATGATCAAAACCTTCAGATTTGCAAAGCTGTCAGAGAACTAACCCAACAGACTCGAAGCAAAATACAGAAACACACAAAATACTTGAACCTTTGAGTTCATGTCGTGACTGAACATCAAAAATTTCCATCTTGAGTCTCTTTGCGAGATGCTGCTGTACATTTCTACCTGAATAAATTGGCCGTACCGTTTTGTTTTGTTTTTTTTGTGCCGCTTACATTCATATTCAGTCTTTGATCTTCTGATGCAGGTTTCAGGATGAGGATGAACAAATTCCTCATCTTGGATTCAGTTGTCATTTTTAGCTTTGATTCCTCCCGATGAAAGAGAGAAATTATCTTAATGTGATGCAGACCTCCACGCATCCATAAACGTTTCCCTTTGCTGGAGGTTAGATTTGGAAAGGAAAGAGGTGTGGGAAGAGAGACGGGACATTAGCGAGTCTGAGGAAAAACATGATGTGAGAAAAATCCCCAAGCTCGGGATTACATTATCAAACTCTTTTCCCTCCAGGCTGACAGAACCACTCAGAAAGCGTCGAATACGTGTCTGCCTGTCATTGGGTACGCGTTTTTTCTCACTGGGGGATGACAAAGAACTAGTCTTCTGTTTGTGCAACGTAATCACATTAAAGAGCAGCAATACATCTCTTTCTGTCAGCACACAATCAACCCATCAACTGTCTCTACTCTGGATTAAAGACTCAACTTTTAATCTGGACCAGTTCAGAGACTCTTCAGGCACAAGATAAAAACATAGGCAAGAAAACGTAACTGCAGACATTTCGCCAACTTTTCCAAACCTATAACCTGTTCATTCATCCAGCCACTGGGGGCGCTGTTATAAAAGTGCTGGCTGTGCATAGCTGGAATGGAGCTGTCTGCCTTTTACACCCAAAAACTCGATGAAGACTTTGACATGGAGTTACCAGGATGTTTGGATCTTGGTGTTAGTTTTACCGCTAGGATCTCTTTCTAAGTCCTGTTTTGTCTCTTGTTTCAGTTCTGTATTTGCAGAACAGAGGTCCATCGTGGAGTTTGGACAAATTTTTATAAATTTGTGGGTAAAATTATTACAGTTAACAGTAACTCAAACAGGACTACTGATTGTTTCTGGCTGTTTTAAGTGCCCTTAAAGGGGCAGCGTTATGTGTTTTTCAGGCACATTGCGCTATTTTATGTCACAATCAAGCAACTATGTCACCTTCAGTTGTTATAAAAATGCTATATATACATAAGTGTCAAATATAACTTAAAAACATGATTTCCTAGTTTAATGTCTTGAAATTGGGTCTCTGTCTTTTTAAGAAACTCCTGCTCTTTCTGAAACTCTGCATTCATGAAGTCATTGCAACGTTTTTACCAGCGTTCCACAGAAGTAGCTCATACAATGAGCTCGACTGATGCACAGCTTCACCAGGTGTTTGCTAATTGCTGCAGGCTAGTCTGAAGGAGCTGAGTGTGGGGCTTATGGGAGAGGGCTGCTCTGCGAAGTTTGGACGCTTGAAAACTGCAGATCAGAGGAGGAGCTTCATCCTCAAAGGCGGAGCTAGGTCCAACCAGGCGTTTTGCACAGCTGAATGGTTGCCATGGAGATTTAAGAATTTCTCAAACATGCATGAAAGAATCAAGGCAACACTCCAGGTATGTTTTGATGACCGAATAATATTATTACATGGTCTAAAACTCAAGAAAGTCCATTTTACATCACACTGCCCCTTAACAGTTTAAAATATTTTTCTTCTCTTTTTATCTCTGGACCATCTTGAGTTTCTATTTCAGATCAATATTTATTTGTTGACTTGACAAAGGGTAAAAAAAAATTAAAAAAAGTAATCTGAACGTTTGAACTGCCGCCTCCACATCTATAAACATAATAAACATAGTGACACATGTTTACTGTCTCTGAACATCCAGTTCAGAGACAGCAAAACGTTTACCGAAATAATATCAGTAATGTGATTTGAGGGGTGAATAAGGTACTATTTACACACAGTAACTCTCTCACACACCCACACAAATTCTTTCTCACCCTGATTTGTTGAAGAGGCAGGAAGAGAAACATTAACAAGTAACAAACGCATTTCTCAAGTCATTAGAGGCCAGTTTGGGGGTTTCTGGTTTCCACTTCAGTTTGTGTTCCATCCATGCAGGGAGGATAATTCACCTAGCAGCTGTGTGTGTGTGTGTGTGTGTGTGTGTGTGTGTGTGTGTGTGTGTGTGTGTGTGTAGGTGTGTGTGTGTATGTGCGTGTTTGTGCATATTAGAGAGAGAGAGAGAGAGAGAAAGAAACGGTAAAGTGTGTGAAGGGGTCGAATTGTCATGTTATTATCATTCCGACAGCAGACTGATAATCGTTCTTTAGGATTTGACTTCTGCGCTCTTTGTCTTTCTCCATCACAAAGCCACACGCCGCTCGGGTTTCCTGACCTGATAAACGCATTAAGCCATGTGTAGGTCAGCAATGCTTGCTGCTGCATCCCATCCATGATCTCCATCTGCTTTATCTGGAGAGGGAAGTGGATGGAGCTACAGGTGGACAGTCCATCACAAGCTAACACAGTAACATTACAGCATTACACACACACTCAGCTTTATGGGTAGTTGAGCGTGTTTACTGACTGTGGGAAGCAAGAGTACCTTGCATACAAGAAGTCAATGGTTGAGGATAAAATGAAAGTACAAATTGACCACAGGAAGAATTGACCCAATTTGTGATCACTGACTTTAGCAAATTAGTCTTACAAATTTCTTTCTTTTTTTTTTTTGGGGGGTCAAATATTTTAAGCAAAATAAGCAGCTCGTTGAAATTGTGACTCTATTTTTCAACTTTGTAAAATCTAAATCTCTGCCTTCTATATTTGTCCTGTTTTGGTATTTTACGTCAGATCTGGCTGACGCATGTCCCAGATGGAGCAAGAGAGTTTTGTAGCGTTGAGATCTGTGTGTTTTCAATTTGTGTCATTAGCCATGTTGCTTTTGCCACTGAAACGCACAACATCACTTTGTCACACGATGGAAGAGAACTGGGCTTTTATCTGTGAGGAACGTATCAGACACATTAAGTCAGAGGGCAGAGGTCAAGTACAAAAAGTTCATTCTAATTCACGGTGAAGGTGAAAACCCTCTCATCTCTGTACCCCTCAGTAAATAATGTCTTTCTCATCTTGAAACAATTTTGAAGAAAAGCTGGCATGGGATAAATTTAGCATATTTTGGAAATAAGGAGATAAATAAGGAGGATTTCACCCCAAAAAGGAGGAAACAAGAAGATGTAAAGATAGAAATCTGGGTTGAAGAAAGGCGAAAACAATACAGTACAACGAAAAAAGACGAGGACAAATGAAATCAGGCGAGGAGATCCAAGGAAATAGGAATAAGACTTTTGTTGAACCATAAAAATCACATGTGTCTGGCAGAGATGAAAGTGGTGCACTCCTTATAGAGGAGGAGCAGAAACCAGTCTGACATCCTGTGCATCAAAATCATATGCTGCCTGTCTGGCACACTGTGTTATTGTAAGTTATTTCTTTTCTTTACATCTTTCTATAAGGTGCTTTTCAATGGATCATCTTTAGGAATATAAGGCTGACTATAGCGTTCATGAATGTTCATAAATTGACCCTTAGTAGTTCCATTCACAGCTTGAGCATTGATTGGAGCAGAACTCTTTATAATTTATCTTTCCATTTGTAAAGTTGCACTTTTTCTACCTTTTTTTTCTTTTTCTATTTTATACTTTTGTGCTGTTGGTTGCCTGCCTTTTGTCATTTTGCATGAAAAATGTGTTGCTTTTATATCAGTCAGGTTAAGACTTCTCACCCACTTTGACAGCTGATGTCTGTAGAAGGAACTACTGCCAGACAGACATGCAGTTATGTGACTCAAAAACAACGATTTACCAGCAGGGTGTTTTATTTTGACTTGATCGTGGTTTATAAAATGTTACAGTGGGATTAGAATCACAAACAATGGAAAGATGTGTTATTTGATTGAAATATGTTATTTTAGTTTGATCATGACCTGGAAACTGTCCATCTACCAAAACAGGGTTCAGAGACATGTTCTGTGATGTCAAATTTTTAGCAGTATTATACAATTAAACGAAAGGCTCAAGTGAATGATCGACTCACATCAGTCCACAGAGAAGCAAATTTTGCATTGCCATGCATTGAGAGGTGCTGACCAAGAGAAATCTCCATGATTCAAATTAAAAGCCTTCAAACTTGTCTGGAAATGTTTGTCTCCCACATGGACAAGCATAAAAGAGCACCCCCTTCTGGAGAAATGTTTGGGCACAATGACAAGAGGACTGTTTAAAGGTGTCATGGTGAAGCCTTCCAACTCAAGAAACTTAAGACCACTGAACCAATTTAAAGGCCTGGTGGTGGTAGCATAATCTGACAATCTGTTTTTGCTGCCACTTGCTCAGATGGGTGGAGTACTGAAAACAGATGTCTGTCTACAAATTATTTAACTTCAACAAGTGGATGGCTAAAACGTATTCACAGCTGGTGTTCCAACAGGACAATAATCTCAATCACACATCGGAAGTATTTTTGAAATTGATGAAGCAGATTGAAATTAAACTTGTAGGACGCCAAATACCTCAATCCTGTTGATCTAAAAGTTGAGTTCCTGACCAGAAACATCCGATTTGAATAAATCCTGCCAACTCTGATGAGACTAACCAACTAGAAATGTATCCAAAGCTTGTTTGTGGGAACAAAATGGTTGCTTAGACGGCTCTACCACCCTGCTTGTTTAACTTCGAGCTCCATCTAAGGATCTTCAAGTTTCAGTTGATAACAAAACCCGAATGGATCTGAAAACCCGCTGGATTCTTGAAAGAATGTCGGAACAAAGCCAGCACATCTTTAAATAAAGAATGTTGCGCTGACGGTCGGCCAAATCCAAGCTGCTCTTTTCAAGATAACACATGTCTTAAGAGGACCGCAGTATGAAATCCACATGTTTTCCTTGAAAACTCAACAATATCGTATGGTGCACAAGCATTTCAATTGTTTCTCTGCCGGTCAGCATCTTTTTCCAAGTGTCTTCATAGATTGGCACTTGGCACAAAGGATGAAGAACTTTTTATAGTCAATTTATTTAAAGGATTGGATTGCTTTTGAATTTTCCTTCCAGCAATCAGTTGTAAATACCTCAAAAAGCCAACAAACCATCAAGCTAACCTTCAACTGTTTGTGCTTCAGCTTCGTCTGTTATTATCCCCATTCATTAGAGTGTAAATTCACCCATTCTTAATAGCACTACCTGCTGCTTGTTATTAGGAGAGGTTGGCCCTCTTTAGTCATTAAAACATAGCAGAGTGTCTAATAAATTTTAAATGCTGTATTTATGCAGAGCGTCTTTTTCTTTTTGCCCAAAGTGTTCACAGGCAACAACATGACTGGACGAACCTCCTGAAAAAGTCTGGGTCAGACTACAGAGCCTCACAGCTTTATGTTATTCCTGCTCTATCTTAGTAGAATAGAGACTTTAGATGATGCTGCAATGGTTTTGTCGGCATGTTTTTCAACCAGTTTTATGGTTGCACGCTAATACTTCTGCCTTCTGATCACGTTAACAGATGAAAGACAGCAAGATTGATCGAGTACACTGCAAAAACACATCATCTTACTATTTGGTCTCGTTTCTGCTGCAAATATCACAGCACACATGGAATAAGACCAAACTTATAGGAACTTGTTTTAAATAAATAATCCCCTAATATTGATTTTTTTTGTTTGTTTTTTAGTTACACTGGCAGATTTCTTCACTTATAAAAATAAATTTTCTCCAAGTTATAGGTAAAACAAAAAATAAAAATCTAGCACATTTTTTAAAATAAATATTAAGAATGATTTTTGTAAAGCAAGCTGTATCTTGCAGAAAAGTTGCTGGTAAGTCAGTTGTGTTGTATTTCATGTGTGCTAAGATATTCGTACTAGGAACTAGACTAAGATACTTGGAAAGATTTTGTATTTTTGCATTGTTACAAAGTGATACACATCACTTTACTTTACTTTCAGTCAGTAAAAGCTCTTTAATGCAGCGAAATGACAACAGACATTATTCTGAATCTACAGTATACAACTGAAGTCACTTTTGTAAATTGTATAGAAATTTGTATGGGAGATAAAAGGAAGAGTGCCAGAAAACAACATCTTTAAAGCTGGCCCCCACATCTGGGAGCCTTTAAAAGGCTCTCATTCTAAAGTTCACATGGGACTCACCTGGGAATTCCTCCAGGAGATGGAAAACAAACTGCCTAAGGAGAGAAAACAACAAACTCCTTGAGATGGACAAAGTGTTTTCTGGAGACACCGACGTTAACAAGTATCCAGCTGATTGTCCTCGTCCCGTTGGTCTGCGAGGAGAGAGAGCGTGGAGGGGATGGAGCGCTCCGTTTCCGCGGATTGGCTTGACCCTCTGCCGGTCCCCAAGGCATCTGGATTTCAGATTAGCTGCTTTTCCTCTTCCTCGCCGCTTTTATGCCAGCAGCCAGGAATGCCTCTCCATCCTCTCCTGCGCCCTTTCATTCGCCTCCCTCATTGATCTCGCCCCTCTTCTTCTTTCACCTCCCAGACCGTCCCGGGCGGAAATATAATCACTCTCTTTTTCTTTTTTATTGTTTACTTTCTGTGGAGCCACACCGTCCGCCTCGGTTTTTTTTTTTTTCTTTTGAACCTCTTCTTTCTGTGCGAGATCTTTCCTTCCCCTCCCTGCTTAAGTTTTCTCTTTACATGCTTTCCACCTTTCCAACCCTCCCACGCAGTTCCCCTTTCTCTCCCTCCAGAGGTTACGTTACACTAGGTGAATGCAGATCAGTCAATTATCATAATCCATCTATAGGTTTGTAGCTGGAGCTTGCGGCTACACGCACACGAGCTGCAGCCTTTGGCAGACTGTCAGAATAATTCATTTGATCTGTCTGGGTAAATGTTGTTTGAATAAAACAGGAGGGGTAGGCAGCTTACCCGCACAATCGGACCTTAAAGCTGAAACAATGCCGAACCATACAGAGGAGATGTGGACACAGAATATGCACTCCAGGTGTTGGGGTGAATACACACATTGTCCACTCTTGACTTGGTTTTAGGTTTGAGTTTGTTCTCATGGTTTTGAAACACTCTTGTTACTCACCTGCTCTTCGTTAGCCAGAGTCAAACTCTGAAACGAGCCCAGAGCTAAAGGCTTTTTGCCCCGCCTGGCAGTTTAGTTTGGTTGACTTCACCTCCTGAAGAATGAGAGGGAGCCATCAATGGTCAATCCACAAGCTCTTGCTTGCAAAAAGAAATAGCGATAGCAGGCAGATGTGCATATTTGTAATTTTTTTTCAGACTTTTAGGACTCAGGAGTTTGATGTTAAAAATCTTCTGCTCTTGACTCGCAACTAAAATCACATCTTCCATGTAGCAAAATGGCTACCTGTAGCTCCATCCACTTCTTTCCATGTCGATTTGGATTTTAAAGCATTTAAACCTATAATTTTCTGCACTTCTTCAATCAACGTCAAAGTTTGTCTGTCTGGAGCGGCCCGCTGTACTTAGCTCTGAAGAGTGATGACATGGACATTATCTGCCACTAGTTTGTTTCTACAATCAGTGACCGATTTCTGTAGCGCTGCTGCATATAATTTATGATTTTTCCATTTGGAGATATAAGTTCTACCAAACACAGCTGTGCTGTTCCACTCCACATGCCTGTTGGATTCGATTTGGGACGCAGCTCCTCTCGGTTTAACGTGAACCTGCTTCGCCCACAATGAGGGACTGAACTCGTAAAGCGACGGCTTTCAAACTCATAAAGACGATCAAGTAGTGATGATATTCTTCTGCTGTGAATATTTGTCTTTGTGCAGGTTTTCACACACTCCCTATGTTTGCCCGACGCTCATTTGAGGGGTCAGAGTTCAGTTGTGTTGTTCCGTCTTAACCTGAGCGCCGCTTCGTCCTTTGTTCTTGGTGCGCCGATCTCACGAACCCTTGAATTCTTTACATTGGACTTTCTCTTGGTGTTTGATCTGTCCAGCTGTAATCCACCTCCTCTGTTTCTTTACCTCACATGCAAACCTCGTGGGCTGAGAAACGGATCCCGCGCTCCCGCTTTGAAAAGAAGTCCAGATTATTTTCTATAGTCTTAGTAAATCTGGAGGTTCCATTCCACATGCCTGTTGGATTAGATGTGTGTGGACTGCAGCTCCTCTCGGTTTAACGTAAGCCTGCTTCGCCCACAATAAGGTAAGCCGTGGTGGAGACAGACTAGAAATAACAGTGGTTCCAATTGGAGCATAAGTCACGAAAAAAGGGGAGAATTTTCCTCATTTAGCCAGAATAAAACAAGCAAAGAAAAGGAAAAAGGAGAAAGGACTGGCTGTCCTTTTCAAATGAGTGAATAAAACCGTTTACGGGAAAGCAGAATGAGTTTGTCAAAGGTAAGCCTACAGTAGCAAGTTGCGTTGACTTTTTATTAATTTTACCGTGTCTTTAAGAGATGAGCACACCGGGGTTTTAAGTTCATGCTTAAAAAAGCTGGAAGAAGAGAAACACTGGAGTGGGGAGTATTTCCCAGGATGCTCAGCTGCAGGGTTTTGTGTCTCGTTTTGCACCGTGAGGGAGATGGAAGTGTGTTACTTTGACCTGCGTCTTGTGGGGTTTTAAGGCAAATATTTTTTTTTATATCAGTTGTGAATTTGCAAGTGTGTGTGTGTGTGTGTGTGCGTTTCAACAGATTGACAGAGGCAGGAGTTTGTCGGGAAAAATTAAACCCTCAGGTCAAAACAAGCCAGCAAGGGATGAAGCTCCCACACGCACACATTCATAGAATAATTGCCATGCATAAGATGATAATAATAAAGATAATAAAACTTCAAGAAGAACTCCTCACCTGTCTTTATGTGACAGCAACCAAATACGGAAAGCTTCTCTTGACCAACATGCTGAAGGCAACATGGATCAGAGCTGAACCAATCCTGCACAAATCAGTCAAAGGGAAACTTACAAGTCAATTACGAAAGGTGCGTGCAAAACCCACAGGTTGTGTGCAGTGCTTGCCTGTGTTGAACTTACTGTCACCTGTAAGGCCTATGATAAATAATGCATACAGACTGGAATCCAGCGAAGCCTTGCTGTCTAGCCGCAGGCGGGAAAACATCATGGAGACGGACGGCTGGAGAGGAAGCAAGTCGAAAAGTTTAACGAGACATTCCAGCGTCAGGCCGGCAGTCGGCAGGTCGGCACACGTCCTGTTCTGGGTGTCTGTCACCCCGGCATCTTTGCTCGTGGATGTCGTCAATAGTTAAGAATCGATGTACAGCACAGTTGACACTTTTCACAATTTCAACATGACGTTTTGAATCGCCAGCGACATTTATTTTCATTTTCTGGTGGAAAAAATATGATGGACATAAAATTAATGAGTCATTTGGTTTTCCAGTGCTGTGATCTCACATTAAATAATTTTGCAACAGACTTTGAAGCTTAAAGTGTTTTTGTGTGTGTATGCGTGTGTGTGTGTGAAGTTTGCACTTTTTCCATCACCTTTGAATATGGTATCAGAAATGCTCTTGAATGGCTGGGCAATTTGGAGCTGTGCGCACAGGTGAGAAAATATGTTGTTTTATTTAGTTTTTTTTTTTTCTCAAACAAAAACACAAAAAATACAATTTTAAAAATTAGTAATAATAAAAAAATATTTCATAAGCTCTGGTAAGATTTGCAGAGTTGGCATATTGTCACCTTTCAAAAATAATGGCCTACATCATTTATTTTCTTTATTAACCGTGATTTTTTTTTTCTGTGTGAAACACCTTTTGGAAAAAAAAGGTGGTGTTTCCCCCCCCCCTGTTTTTCCCAAAATTACTTTAATTGGGGAAATTAAAAAAAGACTTATTACCAACGTTTCAGGAAGGAGACGATGTTCGTATTTGTTCGTGTTGGAATGTTTGTCTGTGGAGACAGAAATGTCAGACTGTCTTATTGCCTCACATAAAATGTTTTTCTGTCTTCACCAGGACATTTTTCATTCGTTTCTCTAGACAGTATGTAGTCTGACCCCAAACCTTAACCTAAATTCAGTTCAAAAGACGACAGACGCTCCGTGGATCCTCAAAACATAGAATTTGTTGGAAAAATAGGCCTTTAAACGTTACACACACACACACACACACACACACACACACACACACACACACACACACACACACACACACATCTTGTTGTTGTTTAAAAGGAAGGTGGTGGTGCTGAGAAACCCAGAGGGAAGGTGGAGGGCTGGATGGAGGTTCAAAATGATGAGGAACATTCAATTGTAATACCTTTGAAGCACATTAAACTTTATACCTTTTGGAGCATGTGTTGGTGTTTTATCTATTACATGTACCACAAAAAACAAACAAACAAACATGTCTGCTTGGCTTCACATGTGCACTGCCTGGTTTCCATTATCAGGTTCTGAAATGTTCTGCTGCTTTCTTTTCCCCAAAGCCACAGCAGGTGGTCCAACCACAAAAGCACATCTGATTTAAAGCCTCCCCTCAGGTTTTAGGTGGACGTTTGTCCCAGAAAATGACGACGTACGACACGACAACGTGCATTTTGTTTGCAAATAAATAATTTCGCATCTTTAATTTGGGAACAACAACAGCAACAAGGTTTGTGTATCTCCTCTCAGTCAATAAGTGTTGCCAAACCTTTTTTTCTCGACAAAACAAACTTTATTTTGAATTAAGAGCGTGCAAAGAAAAAAAATCTTAAACGCAACATAAAGTAATACCTGCAGATTACACTGAATAAAAACAATAGAGAGAGGAATAATGGTTTGTGAAAAAAATTAAAAATTAAATAACCACAAATATCGCCCATTGCTGGTAATAGCCAAGAGTCCTGCACTCTACAAAATAAAGTACAAAAAAAGTGAAATACATTAAAAATATAAAAATACATTAAACATGTTGCTCTATTAGTTCTGAGGTTCTGTTAAAAAAATAAGTTTCCCCAAGTTTTTGTCAGTTTTCCTCATTATGTAATGTTTATGGCTTTCTTTCTTTTCCTCACCAAGCCCCATCCTCGACTCCTCCCCTCTCAGGTCCTCACCGTCCCCGAGTGATGACGCATACGCCTTCGGGTTTGCGCCTGCGCAGTCGTGTGTACAGCGAGCTGCTACCTGCTAGAAAGATGCGGCAGTCAAAGCTGCGGAGGCAGGAGTAATACTTCAACATCAACACAGAACTCATCACCTTCATCGTCATGACCAACAGGACATCTTATTTTTATGACCCGGATGTGGGCAACTTTCACTACGGTCAGTCAGTCGTTGCGTCCTGGAGCCGATGCTCCTAGGTAGCTGCATGCTAACAGCTCCGCTATTAGCATATTTGATGTTGTCTGTGATTAGCCTATTAGTTTCCTGTTTCTGAAAACATTTCCAATGGAACAGTATTAATTTTATTTTATAAATAAATACTGCGATAGAATAAAGAGTAATATATCTTCCATAACTCCTCATACTCACTTTAGGGGCGAAAAAAAAAAACAAAGCAAACATTCTGCAGCCTGTTAGCTTTTTATTGTCATTTGCTGATTAAAACCTGAATATTGTTTATGACACTAAACCAAAAATGCTTCAATTAAACCAGAAAAACACAACCTTGTCATTTATTAATGCCTGAAATTAGCAAGAAAAAGGGAAGGTATTTAGAGATAGAGGTGCTTACTGTTTTTTTTTTTTATTTATATATAAATATATATATTATATATATAATTTTTACTTAATTTCATATATAGAACAAAGTCATTGAGACTGGAAGTGTGTGTGTGTCTGTAGGTGTGTGTATGTGTGAGAGACATTTCAAAACAAAAGATGTTATTGTCAGTTTACTTTGTTCTTGCCTCAAAATATAGGATACTATTTGACATTTTTAATAACAGTAATAAATTGTATAATACTGAATTGAAAAAGGTATTTTTTTATAGTTAAGTTGCATTGGTTTTTATTGTCTGAAATCTTGAATTTTACTGTGGGAAAAGTTTACAAATCCTGCGTCTAATATGAGTTTAACTTTCTCAGATGCCTGGCAAGAAATATGACACTTTTTACACAATATTTACATTTTCAATATCGTTTCAGTGTTTCTCTTGTGGACTTTGAATTTGTTTCAGATTTTTTCTTTTTTTTTTTTTGCTGTCTGAATTCCCTTCCTGTGCCTGGTTCAGGTGCGGGTCACCCCATGAAGCCTCACCGTCTGTCCCTGACTCACAGCCTGGTGTTGCACTACGGCCTCTACAAGAAGATGATGGTAAGCGGCTCTCCAGGCTCACCTGGAACGTTTTTAACGTCCCCTAACGCTCCATCTCCCGCCTCTGGTCAGGTCTTCAAGCCGTACAAAGCCTCGCAGCACGACATGTGCCGCTTCCACTCCGAGGACTACATCGACTTCCTGCAGAAGGTCAGCCCCAACAACATGCAGGGCTTCACCAAGAGCCTCAACACGTTCAACGTGGGAGACGACTGGTGGGTGCTGCGCCTGTCCACCTCCTCTCTGAGTGGCTGCTCCTGTCGCCTGATTGGCTCTGGTCCGTGTGTTTCAGTCCCGTGTTTCCAGGTCTGTTTGAGTTCTGCTCCAGATACACAGGAGCGTCTTTACAGGGAGCAACGCAGCTCAACCACAAGGTAACACGCACACACCGTTTGCTATTGCTAGCTATGAACTTTAGCCTGTGAAATCTGTAATGTCGCCACTAGATGTCAGCAAATCTTCCACTTCCTCTTGTCATGCTGATGCTTAATTGCTAGTGTTTAACTTTTTTGCGTGAGGCAAGTAAGACAAGTGTAAGCCTTACAGTTGTAAGTAGCATTGAAGCTACATGATAGCTTCAATTCAACGCTGTCACAAAGTGATAGTATTGAAGCTAGCAAATTGTGGTAGCATTGAAGCTAGCACAATGTGATAGCATTGAAACTAATCTTACTTTTTAACTAATTTAGACTTAAAAACTAAAGTTACCTAACTGAATGGACTAAGTTTCTCAACATGCTAGTGTGAGCCAACATGCTACTGTTATCATTTAAGCTAGCATTAGCTTTTTAGCTCATTTTAATGCAAAATTGCTGCCTTGCTGAATGGATTGAGTTAACATGCTAGTGTAGCTCATTATACTACTGTTACCATTTAAGCATTTAAGTATTGTAACTAATTTTGACTTAAAAACTAAACTTGCCTTGCTGACATTAGCATTTTGCAGCTAAAAATGCTACAACTGTTGTTTCTGTTCCAGGTCGAGTATTTTACTCTTAGTCATCTTGCTAGGATTTTAACTCGCCTTAGTTTTCTTGTTAATTTTAATTTATACACTGTTGTTCCCACACTAGAGTAAATTAATGTTATGAACATGGAGCCAAAGCATTTGGAACATTAGCTAAAAACGCTTTAGCTAATTGTAGCATGTACACTGCTATGTTTAAATCATTACTCTCTAGTAATATTGACTTTATTTCTACTTTATTCTCATGCCAGTTAATTCTTGCAATACTTTGACTATATCCTTGGCCATTTTTTAGTTCTTATTACTCTGATGCCCCATTTGTACTGGTCTGCTTTGACCATGACATGAATTCAAGGCTAATTCTTTTGTCTCTTTCCAGATTTGTGACATCGCCATCAACTGGGCAGGAGGTTTGCATCATGCCAAAAAGTTTGAGGTGAGAACAAACTTTCCAATCCCCTTCTGATCCGGGTCCATGCGAGTCCATACAACACGTCTCTGCTGTGTTGCAGGCCTCAGGGTTCTGCTACGTAAACGACATCGTCATCAGCATACTGGAGCTTCTCAAGTACGATCCTGCTTCTCATCCGTCGGCCGTGCCGCACTCGTATCGCCGTCCGCCTTTGTAATTCACCGTTGTCTTTCAGGTACCACCCGAGGGTTCTGTACATTGACATCGACATTCACCATGGCGACGGCGTCCAGGAGGCCTTTTACCTGACCGACCGCGTCATGACCGTGTCCTTCCACAAATACGGCAACTACTTCTTCCCTGGCACGGGTAAGCGGCTGCTTAAAGTTCCCGTCTAACATTGGTTTGTGACACGCGCGTCGACGCCACATTGTTTTTGTATCGCAGGCGACATGTACGAGGTGGGAGCAGAGAGCGGCCGCTACTACTGCCTCAACGTCCCCCTCAGAGACGGCATCGACGACCAGAGTGAGTCCGAACAGCCGGCAGTGACACCAAACGTCGTCCTTAAGGTGGTGTGTTTTATTTGTGTGTGTTTGTGTGTATTTCAGGCTACAGGCAGCTGTTCCAGCCGGTTATCAAGCAAGTGGTGGATTATTACCAGCCCACCTGCATTGTCCTCCAGGTCAGTTCATTGTTGAGGTGGATCTGTGTGTGTGTGTGGGGGGGTTTGTTAAAGCGGGTAGTTTGTGTTTGCAGTGTGGAGCAGATTCTCTGGGCTGCGACAGGCTGGGCTGCTTCAACCTCAGCATACGGGGACACGGGTGAGTCGGCCGAGTCAATCGGCGGCGACCAACTCGCCGCAGATCGACTCACCCAGGAATGTTCACCTGTGTCTTTCAGCGAGTGTGTGGAGTTCGTGAAAAGTTTTAAGATCCCTCTGCTGGTTCTCGGAGGAGGAGGATACACGGTGAGGAACGTGGCTCGCTGCTGGTGAGTGGAGAACAGAGAGACGGAAATCCTCCGATTGTTGGAAAAGTCCGTCTTTGGTGATGACAACGGTTTCTGTCCTGTAGGACTTTCGAAACGTCCCTGCTGTTGGAGGAATCCATCAGTGATGAGCTGCCTTATAGCGGTGAGCTTGTTCAGAATTCACTTTCTGATCTGTAGCGCCATCTGTTGGTAGATCACTGAATCAGAATATGCTCAGAAAGCCCATTTGTGCAAGAGAAATGAAATAAATTAATTCCACACAATTTCCCACTTACAGGCAATAAAAATATGACATTTAGAGTTAGAATATCTAATACAGATACATGAGCTTAATGAGAAGTATGTTTCGTCTTTTAGCCTGACAAAGTGGCCTCATTGAATGTTTTGTTTCTAATTTTCCTTTTGGTTTCTGCAGAGTATTTTGAGTACTTTGCTCCTGACTTCACGCTGCATCCCGATGTCAGCACCAGGATAGAAAACCAGAACTCCAGACAGGTTAACCATTGTCCCAGTTTTCACTGTTTGTTTTTGTTTTTCATTGAATTCAGTAAGATATTAAATTGTAGATATAAAAAAAAAAAAAAATCGAACTGTCCCTAAACAGTTGAAATTCTGGACTATTTTAGCCTTGTCCAACTCTGAATGCAAATTTGTAAATCTTTTTCTTTCTGTGCTTTCCCCCCCCTATTTCTTCTGAATAAAAAAAAAAAGGAATTGGATAGATTTGAGTGGAATTCACCGTTTTTGGCTGCGGCCTCTGACTCAGTTTTGGAGTTTCACCTTGTTTATTGTTCAGTAAAACCAGATCAAGCGTTTCCCTGTCACTGCAGTACCTGGAGCAGATCCGTCAGACCGTGTTCGAGAACCTGAAGATGCTGAACCACGCGCCGAGCGTCCAGATCCACGACGTTCCCTCCGACATGCTGAGCTACGAGCGCAACGACGAGCCCGACCCCGACGAGAGGGGAGCCGAGGAGAACTACACCCGGTGGGTTGGCAGCTGCAGCGACGAGTCAGCAGGTGCTTTCATGTGAGGTTTTTTATTGTAAACATCTTGATTTTTATGATTTCCACAGGCCTGAAGCCGCGAATGAGTTCTACGATGGTGACCATGACAACGACAAAGAAAGCGACGTCGAGATCTGAGACTAGAAGCAATTTGGACCGAACTGAAATATGATCAGTTCAACTTTTCCTTCATCATTGGAGGAAGTTTTTTTATGGACTTTGACAATTTTCCTTTGTTTCAATTTGTCTCTGTAATAGTGATAAAAGTTTGTAGTTTTCTATCAGACTCCTGCGGTTCAGAAGCCAAAGTTCACATCCAAACACAAAGTTCACGTCCGAACACTATCTGTGAAACGCCGTTTTAAACTGAACCAACATTTGCTGCTGCTGGACCGGCGCCAGTCCAGCCAGCAACAATTCTGCCTTTTTAGACCTTCTGTTTAATGTCGCCGCTTTTTAAAAAATGTGTAAATCGAATGAGACCAGATGGAAACGTTCACATGAGAAACTGTAGCCAGCTTTGAGTTAAAAGAAACAAAAAAAAAACAACTTTGCATCATGTCCCTCCTGCAGTCTGAAATCAACCAATGTGAGTTTTGATAGTTTGGTTTTTATTAATAAACACTGAAAACTGTGCTTGTGTCTGCGTGGTAATGTATTCACCCACCACTAGATGGCGACAAAACACATTGAAAGACAAGCTCAGAGTTCAACTTTATTACTAATATCTCCTGTAATATCACAATCAGTACCTACAAACACACTTATTACAGTTTAAAATATTTAAAAATGTAACGGTGGGCACTTCCTGAGCCAGACACCGCTGCAATTCAATGAACACAGCAAGTACTAAACAGCTACTTGTGTACACTCAGCAAAACATCAGTAAACCATAAAACACAGATTTATCCCATGAGGCTCTGACTTCAGCTTCCTGTGGACATAAAAAAAAAAAGTTGTGATCTTCTCTTGCATGCAACTTCAGTCAAAAATAAAATGTAACAAGCTCCTGGCTGGCAGCAAGCAAATCAATATAAGAACACGATGTTTAATAAGCAGACTCCCTCTGTTGGCTGGTATGCTGATACCCAATTAAAATTCAAAACCAAATCAATGCAAGAGGGAAACGAGTTCTCTTCTGTAATCCAGCTCAAAACAGTTTCTCTGCACTGCAGATGTGATCAAATGTAAACATAGAGGTCGTGACCGTTGCTCCAAGTGCAGGTTGGGTATCAGAATAGCAGCTTTTTTTTTTTTAATTCAGCCATCAGTAAGCCAAGACAATACTTCTCAAATTTAAAATAAAAAAAGCCACATTCAAAAAAAACATACAGAGATAAATTCAATACGAGACAAAAGCAGCAAATGTCAGTTTTTCCCCTAAACATCTTCAAAGCAGCTGAACTTTGACAACTCAGATTTCTGGGACTAAAACAGTCAAACATTTGTGGAGTTTAAAGTGCAGCGTTGCAGAAAGAGTGGTTGAACTTTTTGGTTTCCAACTCTCACTCCACAGCACTGTTCTATGTTCTGGTACCGGTTGGACTCCGCCTGACTTTAAAACGCACCTTCACACAGAACAATGTTTCTAGAAGCAAACTGCACATGTGCTCTGTAAAACACATCGCCATGGCAGCGCTCAGGAAAGCAGTACCGAGGCTGGGCTGCAGAGCTTGGAGCTGCATGCCGACCCTGCAGAGTTCTAATAATACCGACCCAGAAGCTGCATTCTGCTGAGAGCAGACAGGACAGAACATCTATAAGCTGGTTCAGTGACGAACAGCAGCCGATTATAAAAGCTGAATTCAAGCAGCTTTTTCCTCAAAGTTGTTTTGATGGAGTCTGAAATGTCAGGCAAATCCAACAATAAGAGAGCAGCTGTGGGCATCATGAAACCTCTGATGTGTGGAGAAGTTCAGAAATGAAAGAAAATAAAAATGGTCAGTCTTGTGTGATGCTGATCTGGCTCCAGAGGTTCCGGTCCAGTTGTGACTGTAGGCGTTTTGAGTCTACAGCTCTTCGCTCTCGTACAGCGGCGCCGTGTGCTGAGCGGGGCTCTCCGCCGTCAGGGCAGGAACGTGGCTCAGAGACGACAGCAGCTTCAGGGTCTTGGAGGCAGGAGGAGCCGTTTTCATGGCTGGGGTTGTGCGAGCTGGAAGAGAAAAGGCACGGCTGACTGAAACGTGGATAAAAATAAATTTATTGCAGCAAACATCGCTGAATGTTTACACAATTATTTTATATGAAAAGTGCAGCAGATCCCACCCGGGGAGCCACAAGTCTTAATGGCGACTGGACACAGGCTGCAGATTCTTCACATGCCACGTGTCTGAAAATAACTCCTGCCCAGTGCAGAGCGGCAGGCGTGGCTCACTGCCAGGTAACGGCATGTCCACACACGAACAATGGGTCACTTTCAGGATTCACAGTTTAACATGTTGATACAGAAAGGAAAAAGTTTCACTTCATCTTTAGCTTCAGGAAGTACAGGAAGAAAATATCAATTTACATAGAGTAAAGCAATTTTGTAAAGTTTGTGGTGCATGAGTGAAAAAGAATTTGTAAAGTAAAAGAAAAAAAGTTAATGTGTGAGGAAAATTGTGTAATTTACAATAAAAAAAAAAAGTTTGGAATAAACAATTTGTGACACACTAGGGAAAAAAGATCCGAATGTCTGAGGAAAAAGGTTTGTAACGCTAGAAAAAAAAAGTTCAGAATGTACGAGAAAAAGCTTTGAACAAACGATTTGCCATTAAAACTACATTTCATGGCTCATTGTCTGGTAATATTATGACTTTCTCCTCTATAATGACTATTCTGATGATTAAAAGATTAATAAATCTTGCCGTCTTAACATTCTGTGGTACTAAGGTATGGTGTATTCGATGGCCAGAAGAAAATGTGATTTCTGAGTTTCTCATAGCCAGTCGCTCAGAATCATCCGTCATTTTGTACAAAACAATAATGCAGCCTTCCCTGTGTGTGTGTGTGTGTGTGTGTGTGTGTGTGTGTGTGTGTGTGTGTGTGTGTGTGTGTGTGTGTAACTAAACTCAATGAGCTGGTGCCTATAAAACTCACTTTCTACTCATGCTGCTGAGCCGTTGTGTTTGTGGGAACATGGAGGCTCCACAGAACAGATGCTGTTATTTGATAGATCAGAAACCCAATAGCGAAGCTGCACTTCCATCTCGTGAGCCTTCCTCGCCGTTCATTGCAGCGATGCGTTCGGATGTAAACTGAACAGCTCACTGCCTCACGAGTTCAGAGTTTCTGCTCGATCACATAACAGTTCTGCAGGACAGCAGATGGAGAATGTGTGCTCAGGGCTACAGTGAATCCAGCTCTGTTTGATTTTACAGCTTTGCCTCTATGGTAACCTGCAGCGTATCTCATGCAACAGATGGCTCTGATGGGAGTCTTTCAGGAACATTTGCATAGAAAGGTGAACACACTTACTGCCAACATCCAGCCTGGCGTTGCAGGTAGACATGCCGGCTTCGTTGATGGCCGACAGCGTGTACCAGCCAGAGTCGGACTTAGTCACTCTATCAATCAGCAGGCACTGGCGACCCGAGCCGTCCTGGTACAGACTGGAGACACAAAACAACGTCCACACATGAAGGTCCTGCTAGCAGAGTTCAGCTCTCAGGCGAGGCCAACTTTCATCCATCGTTATTGTGAAAGCTGTGAAGAAGCGTTTATTTTCACCGGAAGGAGTAAAATGAGTGGTTAGCGTTTCACCTCATTCTGTTGGGGTCGATGCGCAGCATGTCTTTGTCCTTCTTCCAGAAAAGCTGTGGAGGAGGAGAAGCATCGACTTTACATTCTAACCGCACGGTGTCTCCTTCCAGAGCTCTGGTGTTCAACATCTTTTGGACAAAGGTGGGAGGGCGGAGGGCTTCCTGAGCTGCAAAACAAACATTTTTTTTTACTTCTAATTTCAGTCAACCCAACACCCATGACTTTTTAGTTCACATTTTCAACATATGCCGTCAGATTTATACCTATGACGTCCAGCCTCATGGTGAACCTGCTCTCTCCAGCTCGGTTCTTGGCCACACACTCGTACACACCGGCATGATGCACCGTGACGATCTCTATGATGAACGAATGCATCCCTTTCTCACACACCAGCATCTTATGGTAATCGTCTGGGCGGATAGCCTTGCCGTCCAGGCACCAGGAGATGTCCGGGGCCGGGAGCCCGCTGACCTGCATCCGTATGGAAGAGGACGACATTTCTCACTCTGCGACAGCTTCCTCAGAAATCTGGACAATTGACCAAAAGGTGTGAGTGGATCACCTTGAAGTCGATCCTGCAGAAGCGTCCCTCTTCAACTGTGAGATCTGAGGGGATCTGAAGGAAGCGAGGAACGAAACATTTCTCCTGGATCGCTGATCCCTCATTAGTCCTCTCATCTGTCCCGGAGTGGTGCCTCCCCCTGACAGGAATCAGATTTGATCATTTCACTTTCAATGACTCCATGTTACTTAATCGACTGTGTGCACGATTAAAGTTTTTCAATCAAATGTTTTGGCACTAGGGCGAGTCAGTTTTTCAGTTGAATTGAAATACATGAACTTTGCAAAACTGCTAAGAAAAAACTTTAATCGCACCACATGAGTCACATGATCAACTGGATGTTACTACTGGCAAAAATGATGGACGACAATGACAGGAAGTAGGAGGAGCATCATTTTTTTTGGGATGATGTGCAGCTGGCACCATCAGAGCTCACACTGTTCATAAAGTTGAGTCATTCAGCGTGTTGAATCCATAGCTCTTCTATAAAATGGCCGACTACAATTTCCCCAAAGGTCGCTCACAAGAAGGCGTGGCTTGTTGCTACTGAACAATATGCCAACGTCTCCTCTCATTGGCTGACAGAATATTGGTAGAACCGTAGCAGAGTTATGAATATAACCTCAGATAATCTTTCTTCTAAGACACTTTCTGAACACATGAAGCAATGTGTTGCATCTCAGCTTAATTAACATTACAAAGTGATCACTGCATTTCATCCACATGTTTTCCACAAGACCAATATTTACAGCTGCACACAGTAAACACTGGCCTGCTCCCGCACTCAAACTCCCAATGTGAAAGCAGAATAGAAGCAGTATTGATGTGTGAATCATAGTTACCATAGTCCACCTGTTCGTCTTCCTTCTGGAGAGTCTGACTGCAACAGACAACAGGGTTGGTGTTACAGCTTTGAAAACTCATCACAGTGCAGAGCAGGACAAACGCCAGGAGGGGAGCTCTGAGTGTGTGGGTGGCCTGTTGTCACCAGTGGAGGGGACCCGTTCTCAGAAGGATGGATCAAAATAACTTCTGACTAACCTAGCAGGACGTGAAGGATGTGCATTTGAGAGTGTGTGGACATGCCTGCATTGGCATTGTGTGTGTGCTTATGACGGGAGAGAAAGGATGGTGCAAAGCCCAGAGAGCAACACAGTGTGGTTAAAGTGACAGCAGCTCTTTCAGCTTGTTTAGAGGCCCTGAGAGGGAAACGGGCTTCCCATGCAGCCTTTCAAACCATGATGGCTACATCAGTGTTGACTCTCCCAAAAACAAGAGGATCAATTGGATTGGAGGTTTCATAGCCTTGAGCAAATATTAATTTCATTTAAAAAGGAGCATCTAAAAAGTGTGCCAAGTACATGTATTCAAAGATCAAATACTTTGTAGGAACATCTTTTCCTAAGTTAGAGCTGCAAGTCTTTAAAATAAAACAAACCCTCAGTGTATGACAAGCCTGGCAGCCCACCAGGCTTCACTTGCCTCCTGCCAGGATAAATATGACTTTTTATTTATCATAGCGTTTTTTTTTTAGACACCGGTAACAGGGTTGGCAAAAAAACTCCTGGTGTCGTGGATGTCACCAGGAGTTTGTGACTGGTACAGTCTTTAGGCTGTACCAACTTAAAGACAATTTTAGGCCAAATATTGCAAAATTAAACAAATTTACAAGAAAAAGTCTAAACTTTCTCAGACATATAAAGATGGCACACTTAAGAATTGAACAGTTTATCTTTAAGGGTTTGTTTTTACCACATCTAAAAGCTAAAGTACTTCTAATTCGTAGCTCTCCTATCCCATTCTAACAACACACTCCTTTGTGTTGGTCTATTACCCATTAGTGAAGAACTGTGGACAAGTTCAGAGAGGTGTAAAAATGTTTGTACATCAGTAATATTAAGGGTTCTTCTGATGCACTACATTTGATGCTTTCCTGACTAAAAAGAAAACCGTAGTACCTGGTCAAGCTGCAAGTCAGAGAGATTGTCTTGGTCCATCATATACGTAGCATTGTCTGGACCCAGCAGCCTGCGAGCCATTCGCTCCTCATATGACAGTTTCTGGCAAGAAAGAAAAGCATTCTTACTAAACTGACTTAGAGGAAACAAAGCGTGAGAACAGTGTTCATAACGTGAGTTTAAAGTAGTTTAATCCAGGCAGCAGAAGAGCCTTCAAAAGCAGATTAGAGTTGATGTAGAAAGCAATCAGTAAAGCTTTGATGGAATGTTGGTGAGAAAACTTCAATTCATTTTCCACAGAATAAAATGAAACTTGTACAGCTGTTTTTATGAATGAATCAATTTGTTTATATGTAAAGCAACAAAAAAGAAAATACACCCTTATTAAGGCAAGCAAAATGCTTTTAGATGCTTTGTTTGACAAGCAGTTTTTGATGGATTATTTCTAGTTTAGTTTGTGTTTATTTTACACAGGAAGTGTTTTTTTTTTCCTGTAGTCCATCAGTCACACCTGGCTGTGTCTCCTCCTGGCTTCCTTGGAGCGAAGCTTCTTCTCCAGATCCTGAATCAAGGCGTCTTTAGTGCCCTGGATGTCTTCGTCTGTGGAGCGGGAGGAGGACGGCCGAGGAGCTACGGATTTCTTCAAGATGGGTTTAGGAAGGCTGAAGGGAGCAGTGAGAAAAGATGACAGACAGCCATAAGAAAACATTTTCAGAGACTGAAAAGTAAAATAAAATCTCACTTAACAAAAGTATTCCTACCCCTTTTTGGTCATATTTTATCAGACAAACTTCTGTGTCTCTTACTAGGATTTTATGCCGTAGATGAACCCAGAATAAGCCTGTTCTTGTGTGGCACTTTATCAAGTCCAGTTCAAAAATAAAAATCATAACATCTCTCTTTGGGCAGGAGCGATGTCCTGCCCAAAGAGAGCAGCAGACAGGTGAAATGGGGGATTCAAACTGGCCGGCAACCCACTGAGCCACCGTCACCCTGGCGGTGGAATCAGCTGCTTATAAAAACCAGTGAGGTTAAAGGTCAGCCATGGTTTCAAACCGTGTCCTGGTCGGCTCAGGAGAAGTTTTTCAACCTAAAACGGATACGGTGGCCGTGTTTCATCAGCCGCATTTACTACACCTCAAGAAGAACCTCCATAAATACAAAACAATCAGAGAAGAGAGCTCCATGGTAACTCTGGAGGAGCTGCAGGGATCTACTGCTCATGTGGAAGAATATGGAGTTTAATGAAGGAGAAATTTGCTCATAATGCATCCCTGAATTTTTTAAAAGACTCTTTCAATGTAATTTTACACAAGCTGTAGCTTTTAAGGGGTGTGAATATTTTTGCCTGGGAGTGCGTTTTATAAACATCACGCCTCTAAACGGGAGAGTGCATTTAAACTCACGTGTTGGACGTCCCCTTGTAGCCGGCAGGCAGGGAGACCACAGTGGGCTGAACCCTGCTCTGATTGTTCATCTGGGGGAGGGAGGATGAGGAAGGATGGCGAGGGATGGAGGGAGACACTGGGAGGGGGAACGAGGAAGACGGGGAGGGCAGCACAGAGCAGAGGTAGGCAGCAGAAGCAGACAGGGCGTCCTGGTTGGCGGGCAGGCTGGCACTGCCGAGGCCGGAGGCGCTGGGGACCCTGGGGGTGAGGGTGATGGTGGAGCGCATGGTGGCGCGGGGCAGCGAGGAGGAGGAGGAGGTAGAGGGAGGGAGCAGGGAGGCGCTGGAAGAAAAAGGAGGCGCAGCAGAGGAGGCTGAGGTGGATGTCGGAGAGTTGAGGCTGGATGAGGAGGGGGAGGACTTGGCGGTTCCGTTGGCCTGCATCTGGATCTGACCGTGGGCCACTGACCTGGTCTGGTTCTGATTCAGGCTTAGCGACTGGAACTGGGACTGAGTCTGGGACACAGACTTGGACATGGACTGAGCTTGAGAAAACGACTGGGTTTGACTGGCCTTCATCTGGCCCTCTGTGATGTTGGCGCTGCTCTGGGTGCTGCTGAGGTTCTGCTGGTTGTTCTGGTTCTCCTGGGCTTCCCTCAGCACGCTCTCATAGCTGGGCGCCTGGAAGGCCGCCTGCGACTGGATGAAGTGCCTCGGCCGCTCATAGTTGAAGGCGCTGGGCGGGAAGGCGCTGGGGGTGAAGGAGGGCAGGTCCGATAGGTTCATGTTGTTCCCTCCTGACTGGGAGGACTGGGAGAAAACGGGACGTCTGTTGAATCTCAGGATTCAACAGATTATCAGCAACTCAAACTTACCGTGAAGCTCAGCTTGTTTGGTGTGAACAGCTTGGGCGTTTGGGTTTTCTCCTTGACTTGTGCTGGCGGTGAGGGCGGAGGAGGCGGGCTCGGCGTGCAGACCCTGACAGGAACGTCTGGCGACCTTTGACCCTCTGAGCTCAGAGCACTTTCCTCCTCGCTGCGACCCAAGGGCTCCTCGATGGAGCGGCTGGCGGGTTCAGGCTCAGGAAGACTAAACAAGACACAGACAGGAGTTAGAAAGAACCGCAAGGAAGGAAATGCAACCTAAAGGTCTTAAATGGAGCTGCTGAGTATTTATTGTATCGTTTATCATTTATTGTGAGCGATGCCTCATCTGATTTACAGTCATCATAAATACCAATTAATGAGGTTTAAAA
This sequence comes from Poeciliopsis turneri, assembly GCA_922788865.1. Classification (NCBI taxonomy): domain Eukaryota; kingdom Metazoa; phylum Chordata; class Actinopteri; order Cyprinodontiformes; family Poeciliidae; genus Poeciliopsis; species Poeciliopsis turneri. The sequence continues at coordinate 2,310,718 of CAKLNU010000953.1, forward strand.
CCACCCAAAATGTATTATTGTCAGCATTCATAATTGAACTATTTTCTCCACTGTTTGCTCAATAAAATCACCAATAAATCTGAAAACAGTTACTGAGCTTCTGTAAAAATAAATATATAAATGTTGGGTCAAAGTTAAACAAAGTGATGATTTCATATTTAAAGAAAAACCAGAGAGACGATTATAAAAAGTAAAGTTTGGATCAGCAAAAGTAAACAGAGTTAATATCAGTGTTGGTGAAATTAAAGGCCCATTAAATGTTTTACAGTGCTGACTGATGAGAGTAGCAGACAGAGGTTCTGCTCCCGTTTCAGCCCAGTCAGCCGGTTTCCTCCTCTAATACCAGCATGTCTGCTCCTCTACTTTTCTACTGGGAAAGAAAGAATGTCGTTACCATGACCACCACGTAGTCGCCCTGCGCAGCAGAATAATGACAATAGTCGTTCTCCCGCTCATACTGCGGTTCAGAGCTGGGTCCGTCTCCTCGGGGCATAAAACCGGGCTTGCCCTGCCAGCATGAGCCGACCCAGACTCTGAACAGGTCCGGTCACATTTTGACACTGCAGATTCACAACTCGACTGTATAAATCACACACAGACCAACAACAACAAACCTTGGCTTTAAGTATCTGGACAAATCATGAAATTATTATAGTCCAGTGGTTACATAAGTGAAATGCTGTCTTACAGCGTTATGCAAAACAAAATCAGAAAAATCAGAACAAGCTGTTCTTTGGAAAAATAAAGAAAAAGCACAATATTGAAATTTATTTTTCCCCCAATATTTTCCTTAGCTATAAAAAGCTTAAAGAATGAGTGCAACATGTAGAGCTGGATTGTTAATTTGGGATTAAAACGATCACCAGTTTGAAGAAGAAAACTTTCAAAGTGCCTGAAAGTGTGAAGTTTCGCAAGTATTACAAAACTTATTTTACAAGAATGAAGTCATAATATCATTAGATGTCAAACATCAGCAGAATAAAAACAGGTCTGGAAAAATGTATGTAAAATTACAAGGAAAAGTATGTTTTAATGAGGAAAAAAAAGCTTGGATAGAGTTATCAATACATAATCAGCTTTTACATTCTTTAAAATGATCACTTTCAACATTGCAAGATCCTGCTGCTGATAATTAGCATTTTAGGCATTAAATGTTCATTTTATTACTTGAAAATGAACTAATTTATTCACTTTTATTTTTAATACGGTATTGTATAAGTGATCGAATAAAAATCTGCACAATGTGCCATTTTTTCCCCCCCTTCAGAATATCTGATTATCAAAATAATAGGTAGCTGCAGCTCCATGAAGGAGTCATCATAAAATTACATATTTATTCTCCTAATATTGTGACTTCAATCTCTCATTTTGAGATTAAAATAAGAGATTTAAAAAATAAATCTCTCAATGGGATTAAAGTTATATAATATTATAAGGTATTATAATATTAAATACTTTAAGTTATAATAACTTCAACCCCGCAACTAAAAAGGAAATTCTTATTGTGACTATGATGATCACTTGTTTAGTGGACGACTGATAGAAAACAACTAGTTGGCGTTTCTCAGCATCTGTTAAAGGAAGTCAGGAGAAGCATGTAGATGGAGGCGTCCATTAAAACAGAGGCCTGCCAGCTGCTGCTTAAAGAAAGAACAGGAATGTTACATTGAATGCGCTTCCAGCTCCTGTTTATCATGGAGCATGCATGGAAACATCCCTGGTCCTTTGGACGGCTCAGAGGTAAAGTAAGGGTCTACATTTACAAGAAACCTAAAAAGAGACCGTGCTTACAGTAAACAAACCTACAGAAAGAGTCAGAAGACCGTTCAAAATGCCTCGCTTCATTACTTTTTCTTTGTTTTGAAATATTACCGCTCCCGCAAAAACGGTAAACTGTCAATGTCCGTCATTAATCAGGCCATACTGCATTCGCAATGAATATATGAAATAATGTAAAAACTAATTAAGACAAACTAAAAATAAAAAAGCTTTTTTAAAATACAATTTTATAGCAACAATGCCATTAAAAACACAGATGGATTTATTGAGTTCTGAATGGAAAGTTTGAATCGACTACAATTGATACAGACATCGATGTACAGAAGTCTGATATTAAAAATAAGTAGCAAAACCCTGATTTTAAGAAAACATGACTACTTCAACAACAAAACAAAGCATCTGGCTCAACAACTGAACCCAACAGAGTCTGAAATGAAAATTTTGGGCTTTTATGATCAACTTTCAGGGACGACTTGTGAGAATATTGTTAAATCTTGCACTTCATTTCCTACAGATACAAACTCTCTCAATTTCAACTACTTGTTAATTGAACACACTCCAAACTTTTGTTGGGGGGAAGAAAAAAAAAAAAAAAACACCAATCAAAAGAGAGCATCCCCACTTTACTCATGTGTGACAGTCTGTGCATTTGTGTGATGAAGTGGCCTCAGCTATATTCGTCTTGGTATTCGGACATCAGCTGGCAGGTGCAAACACTAAAGCGGTGACATAGCGGCTTTAAAGCATACCAGCAAGACGGACACAAGAGCCGCACGGCATTGTGGGTTGGCCCATCGCAACTCAGTGACATCACAGAGACAAAGACGTTGATAGCACTTTGTCATCTCGAACTAGCGCTGCAGACACAGACTTCATACTTTCCTACAAGGATATTAGGTTGTGCACTAACTTGATCCCTGACAGCTCAGTGATGTACACTGCGTAATAGTTGTTTGGACATGAAAGAGAAATGATTCATTTATCTAAGAAGAACTAATTATCCAATCATTCTGGCACCAGTTTTCTGAAATGCAGTCGTGTGAAGCACGAGAAGAAGACCGTGGCTGGTTTCTGAAGGACGCTGCCGCCATGTCTGCTCTTCAGATTACATGTGAGATCACAGTTCTGGACAGCACACTCTCCGACCAACATACTTCACACCGTGAAGCCCTCCCTGGAGTCGAACATGAACCAAAGTATCAGGTCGACTTAGAGGCTGAACTGCGTCCAATAAGAAGGGCAAGGAAAGCATTTATTTATACCCCTCTCAGAGGTTAAATGAATTACTCTCCGCTTGCTGCAGAATTGATCTGAGATTCAACTGAATACCACAACGTTTTCTTTTTGTTATATGAAGAAAAAACTTCATGTCTTTGAAGGAAAAGCGTTTGAACGCCTGCTGTGCAAAAGAAAACATTTACTTGGGAAGTGAAAGTGATCTGACTGGAAGTGTTAAAGCCTCAAGGTCAGGGGGCTTCTAGCGCCTCAACACAGCTCCCAGCTCAGGTCATCCAGCTGCAACGTCACTGCTGCAAACACACGAGAGAGCAAAAAAAAAAACAACAACAACAACAAAAAAAAACTACTGGGAAAGTTTTGGGTCCCCTTGCAGAGTGACGTCACGAGCAGCTGAGTCGAAAGGGACCAGCACTGGGCGGATTCACGGTTCTAATACCGAGATTCACATGTTCACAGTTTCGCAACTGGAACGAGCTTTAATTAACCCACAGTAGCTAATTATCCCGTCAGCGTTTCCTGAAACACCGATAGACATTTTTGTTTTTATCCTCTCTTTCACGCGCTCGAAACATACAAACACAGTTTAGCTCATTTTTGGAGGACGTGACATTAATTTATTTAGTTGAAAAAAAAAAACAACAACATTGAGGTAAAAAGTTAAGCTGTCTACACTTCAAAATGCACCGGGGAGCGACCTGACAGCTTCCCTCAAACACACAGACACAAAGCGAGTCAAAACGCCCTCAGCAGCAACACGCCTGCTGTTCTTACCTCGCCACGGAGATCCACTGGCGGAATGAACGCGGCTCTTAACGCCGCAGTGACGCCTCTGAACTCAGCTGGAGCAAAACCGAGAGGCTGGCCGGACTGCAACAGGTGACAAGCGCGCTCACGTAGGGCGCGCGCCGGTCCAGCACGTCAACTGCCCCTGAGCTCATTCGTGTTACCATGGTTACGAACTTGTTTTATGACACGTAGAGCCTCGTTTTACTCACTTTAACGCATTTAATTGGTTACATTTCAGTTTTAACAAGGATGATGGTCATAAAACTTTTATAATTAAACTTAAATATATATTATATATATATCTATATATATCTATATATAGATCTATATATTGATCTATATATAGATCTATATATAGATGTTTATTTATTTATTGCGCACCTACAACAAATCAAATAAATAAATTAATTAAAAAAAATAACCTGGAGAAAACTAGATCCACTTGTGTTGCGTGTTATTCACTCTTGGAAATTTTGCCGTGTATTTAAATCGCAACCATCATGGAAACAATGGGTAGACGCGGTGTGTGCTGTAACCGAGGCAACCAGGCTTTGATGCAACACTGCAAAGGTCATGTGAGAGACCGATGGGATGGTTAACACATTGGACACCTTCTTAGCCATGAATCGGTACTGGTACAGCTGGTATTGATTTGCACTAACTGGGCAGGGTTGCTTTCTAATTGCTGAGTGATTTCAGCTGGTGTCAAGGCTTTGCGCATACTTTCCCCATTGCCTTTCCAGTTTATATCGCACATAACCAAAGTTCAATACTTCAGTGCCTGTTGAATCAATAATATAATGTTTTTGTTCCTTTGGACAATAAGACCAAGCAGTTAAGAATATGGCTGCTCAAAGTGAGCCAGGTTGTGCTCACTCAGTTCTCCTCCCCACTGTTGCTCCAGGTTTGGTTTGATTGATTGATTGATTGATTGATTGATTGATTGATTGATTGATTGATTTATTGATTGATTGATTGATTGAGCGATTGATGCAAAGTTGACTATCAACTGATACTTGCTTGTTCAGTTCAAAGAACTGATGAAAACTCAATTTGATCAATTTCAATAAACTCAACCTGTCTGTGTTGTTTCGTAATTAGAAATTAATTGGAGTCTGTATGATTGAACCAAATGAACAACATATATATATATTTTTTTTCCTTTGTAAAGTTCCTTCATTCCGCTTTTCGTGTAAATCGGTGCTTTGTGAGTATACTGAACTGAATCTTACTTTATTAGTGACCCTGCAAAGCAAGTCAACTACACATGAAATTATCTTGGCTGTACACAAGCATTTGCAGAAACAACACCTCAGTGTGTTTGTGGCTATATCTGATGATTTTGCCATAACAATTCAACATTGTGTCAGCTACTCTAACAAAAGAAAAATTCGAAATTAGAGGCGACAAGGAAGCGCACAGAAAGAATCTGGGCAGTGAACATTTACAATACTGCATGTCTGCATGGTGTCAGCACTAAAGACCCTCAAGCAGAGCAGCAATATGGGATGTTGCAGCACCTCTTCCACTTTTGTTTTTAACTAAATCAATAAAAATACAGCACTCATTCCAGAAATGCAATCCTTAAGGGTTCGAGGACTTTTTATCGTCAAACCAACCTCTGCTTGTTTGTGCCACAAGAATTTGGATTCAGGTTCCAGATTTTAAAAAACATAATAAAAAAAACATACTTAAGAAGTAAATGGGAAAAAATAATTTTACAAAGGGAATAGAAATTAATAGCAAAATTCGTTTTTGATGTAGAGAAACGGCAGGAGGGAAAAAAAAAGAAGTAATTTTGGAAATGGACACTAGCGACCTCCTGTGGATAAACACGTGAACTACAGCACGAGTGCAGTGAATAGATTTAATATCACCACAAATAATGGCCTAAGCCATTTTTTAAAAGATGATTTCAGGTGAAAAAAAAAACCCTTTTAATAAAAAAAAAAGAAGAAAAAAAAAAGGTGAATATATTAAATGTAACAGAATCAAAGGAATACTTGACCACCTGGTACAATAAATTATTTTTTCTTTCTATAATATTACAAAAAACAATTACTTGCTTACTCTTTTGATGGCTTTTTTCTTGCAACTTTCCCACTATGCTAGAACAGAGCATTAAACTACAGGGGAATAAAAAACAACCTTAAGTCATGTAACGTATCAGCTTGTGACAGCCTTCATGTACTCACTCTGCACCGTGGAAGCTGTCTTCTAAGGGGCTGTCGGGCCACTCCGGAGGGGGGAGGTTCATACAGTCGGGTAACACGGGAGGGAAATCCTCTATGCTCCTCCTGAAGGAAGTGGTTTCCTCATGGTGCTCCGCCCCGCTGTCTTCCTGACTGAGAGACAGCGAGTCTTGCTGGCGAATTGCCTCGACCTCCAGCTGCTCCTCCAGGTCTGGTGTGTGTGTGTGTGTGAGACAGGGTGACTCAGGTGAGCTCACGGATCATGCAGCGGGTTTGCGAAACTGCCAGAGACGGCGTACCATTGTAGACTTCCAGTGTGGCTGAGCAGGAAACCGTGCCGTAGGAGTTGAGCACCACACACTTGAACAGGCCGGAGTCTTCGGGGAAAGCCTCGGTGATCACCAGCGTACACAGCTCCTCTGCAATCGAGACTCCAGCGTTACTCACAGGAATACACACCTTCCATTTTCTGCTTCGCGTACAAATCGTCGACATTGTCTCTTATCAGACCTTACTTTTAAAGAACTACTCCAATAGTTATGTCTAAACTTTGTAAAAGTCAACCAAAGAGCCTTACCGTGAAAAAAACCCCAGAACATTTATGCGTATTCATGGACTATTTTCATCCTCCGACTATTATTATTTCATGCAATCTGTGTTTTGGACTCACCTGGCACCGATGTAGAGCTGCCTTCTGGAAACACAAGGACAGATTGTTTGAGTTAACTTTAGCTTTTGGTTCTGATTAAAGTAATTCACATCTGAAAACAAGAGCCAGTAAATGCAAGCTGCTTCATATCGCCGGTGGTCGTCTTTGAGTTTTACTGTCACAGATAATACAAAAAGACAGAATCAACTAACACAAAAGGAACTTTTATTCTGAGTGGAGAACTGAAAACTTTTTTTTCTTATAATCAGTAATTTTGAGGTTAGTTATTTGCAACCATAAAACACCTTTTTTTTTTCAACTTTTAGTTGAATAAAGCTAAAGCAACAGAGTCCGCAACTCTCAACAACTATAAAACTAAAACCATGAGGGAAGAGTCTGTTTAAAAGGATCCCCTCCTGAAGAGCAACATTACACAGGTGTGCAATAACAAATTTGACTCTGTTAAGACCTTGTGCTAAGTTTTCAGCTAATGCTGACATCAATGCCAGTGAAGCTAATGCTAAAGCTCTATGGTGGGTGTCAACATGGCTGAACTGTAAAGCTATATGCCATGAGTGACAGTATGGACTCTGCTTAAAGGTTGCTCACTCAGTCACAGAACTTTGTCACGTCGCATGACTCCATCTCACACTTACTCTTGCGCAATATCCTAAAATCGTCAGAGTCCTGAATTTGTTCGTCTTCTCTGTACCACATGACCTGCAGCGGAGGGGTCCCCCTCAGCCGGCACTCCAGGACCACCAGCTGACCTTTCACTGTGGACATGTCATGGAGGCACTGGGGTCGGTGAGGGTGATGATGAAGAGGAGAGTTCAAAGGAAGATAAGAAGAAGGGAAGAGAAGGTGGATGAGCAAAATGTTTGTTCTACTTAAGAAAATAACAGCTAGTTTTCAAATTGTTTTAGGCTCAATTGAACAAATGTATTTCTTAAAGAGCCTCTGTCTCTTTAAGAAACTTCTCCTCTTCCTAAAACCCTGACTTCAGAAAGTCATCGCAACATGGTTCCACTATTAACCCTCTAACAAAATTTTATTAGCATTTCTATGAGAAGCAGTTTCTATAATGAGCTCAGCAGATCCACAGTTCCACCAGGTGCTTGCTAATAGCTGAAGGCTAGTCTGAAGGAGCTAAGTCCACTGAGGCATTTTGAGAGATTAATGGATTTCTCAAACATGCGTGAAAGAGTTAAAGCAACAGTCCAGGTATCTTTGATGAGGGAACAAGATTATAACATGATGTAAAGCTAAAAAAAAGTCAATTTTACCTGATACTGTCCTTTAAAGGACACCCTTATAGAGATCTACGTTACCTTAACGAATGTTGGAGGCACTCCTTTCCCCGAGTACTGCTGATTGTAGACAGGACTCTGCGTCTGCACACAGAAAACACACAGAAAACACACAGAGTTCGGTTTATTGCTTCAGTAACTTCTGCTTACTCGTGTACCGGCTCAGGCCTGAGCCAAACACTGTTTTTCATATTTATCCTTTTCCACGAAGGATTGTTGCGCCTGCAAATATAGCAGGCAATAAAAGGTTACATTTCCCAATTTAAATGACACATTTCCATAACGCATCAGCCGAACGGGGACAAATGATTCATTGTAGGTCGATGTAATTACCCTCTGAGGGCTGACACACAGCGGATGCACCAGGCTGGAGTGTCTCTGAGCGTGCAACGTGGAGGAGGAAGAGGAGGAGGAAGAGGAGCGTTCCCGAGAGGAGGAGGAAATGGTCAGAGACATGGTGCTGGTCTTCTTCTGCATCCTCTGGACCCTGAGTGGTGGGACGCAGTGGGAGACATTACACCGTCTAAAGTTTCTCCTGTTCTGTTTGTGTGAGTGTGTGTTTCTTACTGGGTCACGTGGGAGTCCATGTCTCTGGCACTGACAGATGTCCTGCTAAATATAAAGATAAGTATATTTTTATAACTATCTTTAGTTATAAAAATATATAACAAGCTGCTTATTAATGATATATTTAGAATTATCTTTATTAAGATATAATTAAAAGCAGAGAGAGGAGGAGGAAGTTCAAAGCATCATAACCCGACTCCAAAGTCTCTCTGCCCGGCTTGCTAACCGAACCATTTAAAGAGCAGCAAAAGCAAACAAGGTGGATCAGCAGTATTTTTTTTAAATTAATTTGAAAAACATAAAAACAGGCACTGAAACACATCCCCCTTACACTGGTTACTCTATCAGAGCAAAAACGGTAAAGGGGCAGTATTATCTACTTTTCAGGCACATAACAACATTTCATTTCACAATAAAGTTTCAATATCTAGTTGTTATGAAAATGCTATTAATATACATCAAACGTGATTTAAAAGAAATTTGACTTTGTAATTTAACGCCTGGAAACTGGGTCTCTGTCTCTTTAAGAAGCTCCTGCTCTTTCTGAAATTCCGCTTTCAGGAAGCCGTCACAACATGGCTCCTCTGTTAACCCTTTAACAACTCACATGATTTGGGCCTATGCATTTTATACAAAGTACAAATATTTGCAAAACACAAAAAGTAGAAAAAAGAAAGGCAAATTTTTTTTGTAGCCCTTCCAAAAGTTGACGCCCTCGGCTGCCGCCCGTGTACGCCCTTTCTAAAGTCTGGCCCAGCCCGTCTCTACCAAACCTCTGAGTGACAAAAAGCTGAATGTCTGGACAATAAGACTTCAGATAGTTGATAACTCTTCTTTCAGTTCGCTTAAAAAAACAGCAAACTAAAACAATTCTTAATAAAATCTTAATATGACAAAAGAAAAAAAATCTCCGCAGCATATTTTTGTCTTTGAAAGAAAGAGCCCTCCAGAAATATGACACATTACATATGTTTATCTAATTTCAAATAATCTTAGATGTCAAATTATGAAAGATTTTTGAATTCAATGATGTTTAGTCATTATGACTTCTCTTGTAGTTTGTTTTAATACCGTTTCTGTCTGTTGGTTGGTTATTTTTTGTGTGTTTTCCTTTGTTTATGTCTTGTAATATAACTACGTGTACTGCGTTGTATTTAAACAGTAAGATGTTTTCTCTTTGTGCTTAATTGCCACATTGTCATAGGAGTTAGGATGAAATTGAACTTTTGTGCTAATTATTGCATTTTTCCTCTGCCACAAACTGATTAATGTGCACAGCCAAGCTAAAGCACATGGTCACCCTGTGAGAGCCACCAGGAGCACATCACTTCCAGAGCAGCACATCACTGTGTGTTTCCATCATGGTCTGACTTTATTTAGCTATAGCGTAGGGTTTCGTTGCTAACTGAAGGCGTTTCTGCGTTTTATAGCCCATTCCCACCCTCGCTCTGTCTTGGGAAGGAGAAGGAGCTGACAGAGGAGGCTGAGGGTCATGTTTCTGGGCTAAATTAAACTCTGGCTCCTCCTGAACACAGAGGAGGCTTCCTGGCCTCCATAATCAGGCGACAGGGAGAAGTTCAACTTTGATTCACTGCAGATTTCTTTGTCTTCTTTTTGGTTTTTATCACTTACACAACTGCTAACAGGAGACTATTATGGTTTGAAGGGTCAGTATAATGCAAAATAGATTTTTTTTACATCATGTTGTGATGTTATTCCATCCTCAAAAACATACCAGGGTTCTTTCATGCAGGTTAGAGAAATCATTTAATCTCCAAAGGCAACCATCCGGCTATGCAAAATACCTGGGTGGGGCTAAAGACCACCTTCAAGGATGCAGTTTGGAGCTTTCCTATGGGGGAATTTTTCTGCCATAATCCAACAGTACACATTTTCAGTCTAAAAGCAGGATTTACTGTCTTTTGTTCTTAAAATTCTTGGTACTTTTGCTTACATTTTTATTTCAAAAACAAGACTTCATGCATTTCTTCTCAAAACTCGTAATGCTTGTACTCAAAACTTTGCCTCACGCTCAGACATACTCTCTGCTCACTCATGAAACATGGAACTGTCTTTTTGGCACAGTCGCCTATTAGCCGCTCAGCCAATAGAATGAAAGTGTTGTAGTAGATGCGTTTGTTTTCTTGTAGTGGGCATGCCCGTGTGCCTGCTATCGATTGTAGCAACCTGCACCACCCCCTGGATGTAGTGAGTGGTTGGGTGAACAAACTTCTGCCTAGGATCAGTAGCTGTTAGTGATCAGTAGCACTGATGGCAGATGTTTAGTGTAACATGGAGCAGAAGAGGCTATTGCTTCTCCCTTCATCCGGTGGGTGGTGCAGGTTCCTACAATCAATAGTAGCCCCAGAAGGACACCCACTAGAAGGAAACAAAAGCACCCAGTGGAACACTTTCTTTCTATTGGCTCAGAGGTTACCAGGTGATGGTGCAAGCGGAAAATGTTTCGCAAGTGAGCAGAGAGTCCGAGCAGAGACCATGTCTGAGCATGAGAAAAAGTACAAGAATTACAAGTTTTCAGAAGAAATGCATGAAGTCCTGCTCTCAAAATGAAAATGTAAGCAAAAACATTGAGTTTTGAGAACAAAAGACATGAAATCCTGCTTGCAGACTGAAAATGTGTGCTCTTGGATTATGGCAGAAAAATTCCCCCATACTTCCACCTCATGGAGCAGACTTCTGCCATGACTCCCCCAATCAGCTCCTTGAGACTAACCAGCAGCAATTAGCAAAAACCTGGTGGAACTCCACATCTAGTGAGCTCACTGTCGAACCTAGTTCTCAGTGCATTGCTGATAAAAATGTTGTTAAATGAACAATAGAGGAGTCATATTGTGATGACTTCCTGAAGGCGTCGTTTAATAAAAACAAGAGTTTCTTAAAGAGACAGAGGCCAAACTTCAAGGCGTTTAATGACAAAATAGCACTTTACTTGATTGTGGTATAAAACGGCGCTATATACCTGAAAAAAAAAAAAACACACACACAGACAATGCTGCCCCTTTAAGGGAAGAAAAACAGCTGCAGCTCATGCATTCCACCCTGTGTCCCCTTCAGATAATCACAGCAAACAGGTGTATTTGCGTGTGTGCATGTCCTTTTCCCGTAGCTTGTTGGTGATACAGCAGCAGCTGCCGTTAAACCCTTTGTGTCGCTTGTCTCCATTACATAACTGCACAATTTATGGCTGTATTTACCAATCTGTAACCCGGAAGGTCAGAGGACCTTACAGTAAAGACAGGGGGGAAAAGGGGGGCAAGGAGTTCAATGATGACAAGCAGGTGAACGGGTGCAACACCAGCATAGCATACACACTGATGCTCAGATGGTTTAGACTGCTGGGACACACACACACACACACACACACAGAATATGAAAAATGTATGAATAGAGACAAGAGAAGAAGTGAAATACAACCACAAGAAATCAAAACTTCTTTGAAATGATAAAATATTACTAAAGGCTGTTTGACTTCCTGAAGTAATCAAACATTATCAAAAACAATTGATAATGTACCAAGCAGTATGAAACAACAACAAAACTATGACAAGATTGTAATTATTACAGCAGTGGGAATTGCAGCATTACACTGTCTGCACTGTGTTGACAGATTTTGTCTTTTGTCTTAGAATAAATTCACTAAATGAATAAATATATGGACTTGTTGCTTTGAACCCTTATATCCTAATGAAATATAGTGAAAAATAAGAATTTGTTGTTCATACATAATTATTAAGAAATCAATTAAGCATCAAATGAAGAAAATTATACATCAAAGCATTTTAATTACAACATAAATATTATTAATCCATACAAAAAATAATCTGCATTGACCACAGATGTGGAAACTGACATATTTATTTCCAGATTTGGAAACAAACGACTAACATCACATAATCTTTTGATTTAAATCAAGAAAATCTCATTTTCTAAAATAGAAAAAACTAATAATCATACATTTGTTTTCCATAGATCATTGTAATAAAAAATAGAAGAAAACCATACATTAAAACTTTTTAATTAAACAAGTTCAACACTGATAGGCAGAGGAACTGGTGTGTCTGCCTGGTTTATGTTTTCCATCAACCAATCAGGTGTCACTGATTTAAAGCTCTAGCAATACTAACATAACAGTGATGAAATTATTTCACCCTCAACATTAAATGACTCCATAATTAGAGTACTAAACCTGAAAGGAAAGATATGCATTTAAATATGGCGTTACTTAATTTTGATTGAATGTATGATCCATAACTTAACTCCGTCTTTTTCCTTCAGCATCCCACATTATATGTTTTGACCAGGCCAAGAGAATGAATGAGCAGAAACGGTAAACGGCTCATAGTGTTATAGCTCTGTATCAAGTCTGAGGACTCCAAAGCTCTTAGCAATCCAATACACCGGAGAGGAAAATAAATGCCTTGCCCATGGACATAATGACTGAGACAAACGGAGCCGGGATTTCAACTGGCAACCCACTGGTTACAGGACAAAACCCTCTACTTCCCGTCGCCACTGAGGCTTCAGAATCCGACAACTGTTCACACGAGTTGATGAACCTGAGAACAGCTTTCAGGAGGAAACCAGCACCTACTTGAGGTCCGTATTAATTTAAGCAACCACCCAGTGTGACGTCAGCCCTGAACACATCATCGCGTGGTTTCTCTCAGCTGTGGACACATTTAGCTCCTGCTGTGGTTCAGCTGTAGAGGTAAAGCACAACAGTAGCTGTGCAGTTATAATTCTGTGCAACACAAAAGCACAGTTGTTATGAAACTACCTAATTTTCAATTAATGAAGAAGTAGAACCATTTAACTAATGTATTAGTTCAAAAAATGACGGTTCTTATAACTGGTTAACAATTCACCTACACAAGATAAGATTATAGATGATACATTTATTATCTTTTCAATTTTCCAGAACCCTCAGAATACCAGAGTTGATCACGTTCTTCCTGCTGTTCACAGAGGATTAGACCACAACCGTCCACGAATACCTGCAATTACCGCCAATACTTTGAGAAGACGTCTAAAACTCTTAGATATATGGATGTAAATAGACTAGACACACCAAACATACCTCAACAGTGGAAACCGTCTTAGCACTACAAGAAAAGCTAAGTCATCACAGATTTTCCTCTCTTCGTCTCTTGGTATGCAGCCAATCAGTGTCAAGGGGGAAAAAATGGCGCCTCTGGATTGGCTGCTTTGCAACGACAGCCAATAGTGTGTCAAGTAGCACTGGGCATATTAACGTCTCTCTCTTCCTTTCTCTTTGCTCCGCCATAATTAAAACGGAAAACAAAGTTGGTTACATGGAAACTTTCCCTGTAGCGGGTTTAGGATTTTAATACCAAACACGTTTTAGGACTTTATTATCTGTATTAAAATTTGTAGCTGTAATACCTGTGGCAGCTATGTTTACTTAGCTAAAACTATTTTATTACCTGTATTAATAAAATATTAGTTTTAGCTAGTTTTACCTAGCTAAAACTAGCTAAGTAAACATAGCTACGTAGCTAAACATAACTGCATTCCCTGTTGAATATTAATGCTCCTGCAAATAATTTGGAGCTCTTTGAATCTGCAAATACTAAACTGCGAAAAGATGGGGTTCTGCCACAGATCCAAATGTTTGAATTGTGCATGCTTATTTTCTTTTTCAAAGAAGGGGACCTAGGTTGGAAAATTTGGGGGGCTTTTATTGGAAAAACATGGTCCATTTTCAACAATGACAAAAACAAACAAAGAAAACAGGATTTGGGTTTCTGTTTTTCTGAAAATATTTGCGATAAATAGCCAAACTTAATAAGTGAACTAAAAGTAGATTTCGGTTCACCGAGGCTTGCTTTGGAATAAAAGTCTAAATTAATACGTGTACTCCTACTTAGTATGAAAATAAATAAAATCCAAAAAGTGCTGTTGTTAAAAGAAAATGACTGTGTTGTTCTTGACATTTTTCAGTTAGAAAAGACTTGAACTTGTTAGGAGTAATTTTGTCCTATTTAAGCATAAAAAGCCTTCATCTGCACACGAATGACATCATTCTTGCAGAATAGGGACTGAAAATGGATCCAGGGCCCACCTTGGACACCCCTGCTTTAAAGGTTGTGATTATATTGGGGGCAAAACGGGAAAAAATTCAAGAGCTACGGATATGTTTGTCAGGTGCCATGCCTTTATACCTCTTCTTCAAATGTGTTGTAAAAACACAGTTATCTGAAGGGTATGCTGGGTTTTTACCTGCAAACATCATGATCTCCACAGCTCAACAAAAGGTGTGAAAGGACTTTGCGACATTTCCTCAACCGCTGAAAAACGAGCTCCCAACTCTTCTCTGGCGGTCTCGCATGGGGAGACCAATTTAGTGTGGATTGGGTCAGCTGGTCGGTCCGACCACCAACCACACGCTAGTGCTGTGCAATAAATCTCCTCAGCAACACACACACATACGCACACACACTTGCTCTGTGAGTGAGACTGGACTGGTATGTACTGCAGGCTATAAATGACACAACTTTGTTTTGTTATTCCACCCATTAAGAATCCAAATACTTGATTGCATCCACAGTCACATGGATCTAGAAGGTAGAAAATTAGATCCTCGAGAAGGATGGGATGATGGTGAGGAGGGGGGGGGGGTGTATAGGCTCATGACACAGCACATAAAATTAGCCCAGGGCAGACCACCCCCCATACCCTCCAAAACCCAGCTGTCGTCTTCTCTCTGACTGCAAACTCATTAACTTCATGCAATAACACGCTCTATCATGAACCCAACGGGCTTCAACCAATTAAATCATGGCACGGTGAGACCGATCTGTAGGTTGGGTTTGGACTACTGGTGGCGATCGTAGCCATGCACGTGTAAAACAACCCCCGCCACCCCATCCACCCTTCATGTGCTGAGCCCCTTACCTGTCTGCTCTTTCTCCAGCAGATTAAACAACACAAACTAAAGTCCCAATCCACCAGGAGGACGATCCCGTCAAAATGCTAGGTGACCGTGTGCCTGCCAGTCATGACTTGGCCAACGGGCGCTTGCTGCTAAGTGACACACACTTTTACACGTGTATGTATGCGTGTGTGTGTGTGTGCTCATGGGGTGTATTGAAAGGGTCAGGAGGAGGGGGTAAGAGGAGGGGATAGCGAAGTTCTTCTGGAGGGCAGCAAAAGGAGCAAAAAACTACAAGTAGTTTTTAGTTTCGAAATTGAAGGCTGGATGGATTGTTCATTAGATTCCTTCTTTAGCATAAAAAAAAATACAAATACAAATGACTAGTATAGAGAATGATATATTTGTTGTTTACTATTTTTTTTTTCATGATTAAAATTGTTCTTCTAGATGTCGGCGATGTTTTTATGCAAAAGAGGCGTTCAGGGTGTCCTGGCTGACAGAACAAAGTTGATCCAAGAGCTGGAGACAGGAAACCTGCAGCCGTTGCCAGTGAGTCGTCTGTGGAAACATAAAACTCAGAGCGAGACAGACACACGGAGAGGGTGATGGGTTAATGCAGTCTGACAGAGGACCACTGCTGATGTCCAGCTACTAATGTACCAGCTCAACTACCACGATGAACCATGAATAAAGAAGAAAATTTTACAAACCAATTTAGCTCTGTAATTTTCCCCCACCCTTTTTTTTTGACACTGAAAATAACGTGCAAGTCAACAAAGAATTATCACACACTTTGAATTTAGCTTTTAATTAAACCTGCTTATTGTGGAGAATGTTAAACCCTTTCTTTATGCTCCTCTTGTAACACAGCTGACATTAGCTGGTTAACTAGCTGGGCTATGGGATTACTAGCTAGCTTGCAGTCTGATATGCTGCTCAAAAAGGCAATTTCAAAAACGATTACCATTTCAATGCTAATGGGTGAGACCCCTTTGGTTTTGACACCACACTTACCAAAGACATGGTGGTCCACAACAAGAGACCAACCCACACAGGAAACTCTGCTCGTCCCGGAGTCTTCTCTAACATTTTATTAAGTGGACATTCAACACAGAAAGATTTCTTCAGGTCTCCCTCAAAGAAGAGATTTAATCTGAACTGATTTCCTAGCTAAGAGACAGAAAAGAAAATAGTTTTTAAGCGGTAATTTTCAAAACTGTGGTATATTTTGAGACCAGTGACACGCCAAAATTATGGTGTTTATGATTTGTAGTTCTAGTTGATAAGTTGGGTGTTGTTGTTTTAAAGCTGTTTCTGATGTCCGCTGCATGCTAGAATGGGAATGTTATACCTTATGTCTGTGCCAGCAGTTAGCTTCAGATTTACATCCTACAAAAAAAACAATAAAAACTATATATATATATATATATATATATATATATATATATATATAATATATATATATATATATATATGTTTAATATATATATATATATATATATATATATAATATATATTATATATATATATATATATATATGTGTGTATTTCAACACATGTGGCACACCATAAAGTGAGAGATTTGAATTATCACTTGTTTATATAGTAAAAAAAAAAGTTTAAGAGTATTAGCTACCACATAAATTATTAGTATTCCAATGTATTAAATATGTGTGTGTGTGTGTTTGTGTGTGGGGGGGGGGGTGACTGAAATTGACCAAAAAACCATGTTAAATCAAAAAGGAAAAAAAACGGAACCAAAACGCAGACAGCGTTTCACCAGGAGGCCTAGAGTGGGGAGCCCCGCCTCCTCGCTGCTCAGACAGAGTTTGTGGAAGAAGATGGCGGTCGCTCCTTCATCCACTGAAGCTGTTCGTGTTCACAGGTCAGTAATGAGAAGCTAGTGAAAACTGTCCCCCCCTAAAATGTTAAGTGACAAGTTAAGTCGGTACTAATTTCGCAACCACGTGCTTAGACGTTCAAAAAAAGGGTGATTTCTGTCATTGTAGCAGTTAGCGAGATTTGCGCTACGACGGTCGTTTAATGGCCGTTTTAGAGATGACTGCATGTATCTATCAGCTCCACGATCCAACTTTATTAAGGTAACGCTGGTGTCCTGACATGTGTTGCTATCCGTTAAAAGGAAGAGTGCTTAATATGCAGAAGTGTTAAGTTTACTCCCAGATTCTAGACGTTATCGATCCCACTTGGACATGATTGCACAAAGGAATGTTCATTGTATAATTTCGTGATGTTGAGAATATGTATTTAAAGACGTTTGGGGAAGAAGACGGCGGTCGTTCCTTCTGTCACTGAAGCTGTTCATATTTACAGGCTTTCCTCTCAGAAGAAATGAGAAGCGGAGACATCAATACATATATATTAAATTGTATTATATGAAATTAATAAGTACAGTCAACTCATGCTCACTTTAAAAACAATAAATAAGCAAATAAGTGTTATTTAGTGTAGTATATTAGTACAATAAGTCTGGACCTCCCTTCTTAAGCTCCTACTCTTGTGACCAGTCCCCAGATAAGCTGAAGAAAACGGACGGGTGAAATGGACGGACAGTTGTAATAACGACTCCCTTACACTTTATGCAAGTTTTTTTTTTGTTTTCCTGTTTATTAACATATCCATCCATGTCCATGTGTCCATGTTTGTTCTTTGGGAAGATTGGAAAAATTGTTATCTAGGACAGTGGTCATTCACTGCTGTCTCCTAATGCCGTTTTCGCTGACTCGCATCTCTCCCAGACTAAAAATTAGAAGGAGCGTGACAGATCTAACATGCTTGTCAATCAAAATGTTGGACAACAAGAATTGCTAGCGTGATGTCTGCGGAAACGTTTGCTCTTTTCAGTGCGACGTCTTTCCGCTTCAGAGCAAATGTTGCAGCTGGGTAAGATTGGTCTTTGGACCTTGGGAGATTGGCGAAGATTGGTGAAATCATTCCCTCGGACAGATCTCTTTTCATTGGTCTGGTCTTCTGATGTTGTTCTCGTCTGAAGGGAAATTGAGTTTTTTGAAATGTCTTCTTTTCAGATGTTTTTGGGTCTGGATAGAGGTCAGAGGTATGGTCAGATTTCTCTTGATGGGTCCTGCAAACTTCTTCAGTCAGAAAAGTTTTTCCTTTGGAGCAGAAATCTCTGAAAATTGACACCAGAGCCTTATAAGAAGAAATGAAAGAATCAGAGGAATTGGAGGAATCATTCTTTATTACAGGAGTTTCTTCAAAGGAAATATAGTCTTCTGAAAACTCACAGCAAACTTCAAGCAGGAAGTGTGCTTTCTAGCTGGAGAACTTGCTGAAAATATCCAAAATTTCATAGTGCTCTTGTCTTCAGAGCTGTTTCTCTTAGCCAACTTCCCCAGCTGGGGAAGGCTCAAAAAGAAAATTCATCATGTTCAGTGCACTTGTCCGAGGTCAAGGTTTCGTTAAGGTTTTTCTCACAGCAAACTTTCCCTCCGGGGAAGGATGGGAATAAAAAGCATCAAATTCATCGTATTCGGTGCGGTCCACCTAAGAGCTACTTCTTTCAAAACTGGTTCCCAGAAGCAGTTTGTTGAAAACTTTCCTCACTCCTGTTGTCATCAAATATCCGACCCCAAACGTTAAGGGAAAAAACATCTTGACTAAAAGAAAATCTTTCATTTTAAAAATCCTTGTAAAACACAGTGCTGAAGCCCAGTTCACACAACACAATTTAGGAATTGTCGGCTGATTCTCAAAACGTGAGAGGCCACACTCTAGCCGATTAGTGTGAGGTTTCACTCAATTCCAGATATGAAATCCCTTAAAATTCTGTGCTACCACACCTGAACTTGGAGTAAACAAACATGGACAACGACATTGAAGCGGTAACTTTAGTTTGCGGACTCATTTTAACCCCAAAAAAACATAACCGAAAATCAAAGCTTTGGATTAAGAACCGAAGACTTCGTGAGCAAGGATTATATTTGTTGCACACAACATGGAGGTGAGTTTTTTTTTGTTTTTTTTTTCTTTTCCTCATAACAAATACTGTTATTGGTTTTCTCGTTTAATTAACCGTTACCGTTTACTTATAAGTTTATAATTTTTTCCTGTGTTGATGTTGTAGAATATATGCATATACTAGGCTTCGTTTCCGAAAACGAAATGATAGAAGAAAGTATTTCCTCCTGCATATTTGTTTTTAGAAAGTCAGATGGAAGTCATTCTTTTTTTTTTCCCCCCCCCAACTGCCCGTGAAAGGTTAACGTATTTCAGCTCCTTTAATTGAAATCCGCATGGGGAGTTAATAGTAATTTTTCTGGCAAACTTGAAGTTCACACCTCCATTAGACAATAATTTCTCAATAGCTTTGTGAAGCAAAGTGTAAATCAAAGAGCTGTTTTTTTTCCCAGGTTAGTGGGACACAGATAGAAATGAATCTTATGTGTGCATAGATGCATGTCCTTGTCAGTGACCCTGGGGACAACCTGTAAACAACAAAAAAATCATCAGCAACCATGGCAACTGCGGCCGTCAGACAGCAGACACCGATGCCAGAGAACGCTGGTGTGGTTTGTTTTGAGTTTTAAGCTGAAGTTGTGATTGGTGGAATTTCTATCAGAAAAACATTTGTTCTGCTTCTGATGCAACGTATACAAGAAAAAAAGACAAGCAGCACAAAGCTTACTTCCAAGATATTTATTGTTGTATCACTGTCATCTTTTTCCTGGTTTACATAAAATGCAAATTAAGAGAGAGATCATCTCAAAGCAGAAAGGGTACAGTATACAACACGTCAAACATAGATCCAGTGCAAAAACAAGGAAACAAGTTTTCCTAACTACATGATTTAAAAAAAATTTTTTATTTTTCACATACATATGATATATATATTTATATATACTCATGTATTTGGTCTCATTAATCACAACATCTTGGAAAACACCAATTATTAGCTAAAACTTGAATCATGTAGCCCAACATCAGTTTTTAATGGGGGAAAGGGGTCAGTAAGTAATCAGTGCTTTGGAGATTTTGCATTTCAGTGGATTATTTTGGTCCAATAATGAACTCTTCAGATGTTTTTAGGATATTCACTGTTCCTGTCATTTACTCACATTGCTTCTCTCTAACTATATCACAGAAACCTAATTTGAACTTTTCCAAGAGGAATCATATCTACTGTACCAAACATCCCTTTCATCTGGTACTTAACACGTCCCTAGAGCCATCAGCTACGTCTTTCACCTCCATCCCTCTTTGTTTACTGCATTTTAACCACCTGTCAACCTTACTCTCTCCCTCACAACAACTTGTGACGTTTCAGCAGATTTTCATTCCTTAAGACTATATGGCCTTCTTCCTCTGCATCCTGCCAGGATAAGATGCTTTTAACATCATTAGAAAAGATTCCCTTTGTCAGTAAAGCTAGCAAAAAACAGTTTTTTTTTGTTTTGTTTTGGACAGTTCTTTCTTAGTTCCATTGCAAACTGATAAAAAAAAGGACAGAAATATTTCAAGGAACAGGATGAAAAACTAGAGAAATTAAAGGGTGACAGAAATCAAGATAAGAGAGAGTTGATCTGAGTAAAAGTGTTGGGACGATGAAAGGTTTGGAGATGACTGAGAGATAAAGAACTGGTGGGAGCGGTGGAGATGTGAGTCACCGTGGGTCTGAAACTGAATCTTATGATCCCAACCAGTGGAAGGTGTGGGAGGAAAGTTTCTCATTAGTGATCCAGCTACAGTGAAATGCCTAGCAACAGGGACACGGAGCCGGAGAGCACTGAAGAAACTAACTTTGACTAACTGTGGTATGTAAAGACATGAACAATGTACTTCTTTTCCTCCCAGGCTCAGTCCAATGACAGTTAACCAGCAGGTCTTTGCCAGAAAGCACCTGTTGGCAATTTAAAAATATGAATTACTGCAATATTATGGTTTTAATGGAAAGGTGATAAGTGGATGTTATTACCTTTTTGTATGTTGTAAAAAGTTAGGACAGGGTGTGTTGCATATTAGAGTGCGGCAGAGTTAAAATACCTTGTCATTGTACAATGTTTGTTTAGGTCTTTGAAAAGAAAGGGTATTCTTTTATTTTAGCACTCATGATACATGGTTTTTAATAAACTGGCCCAATGCAAATAAATTGCAACTTGGTTGAAACCATTTTGGTTCAGAGCAAAGCTCAATTACTTGACTCTTTACTTACCACTCAATAACATGGCCGAATACATACAGACTGATAGCTGCACAGACATAACCGGAGCTAACGGCAAGTCAGCACATTTTTTGTTTCAAAAGAAAATCCCTCCATATAAATACATTTGGTGAAATCGATTTTACCAATGTGAATTACTGGAACTGGTCAATTATTGTAACGTCACATGAACTGCATTTGATGTTTTTTCATGTAATTCCAATTTACCCCATTGGAACTTATTTTTGCCAATTCTTTCAATAACCTTTCTAAGTGTTCTTAGAAAGTTGCCGTTTTGTGACAATAAACCAAAACAAATATTCATCTAAAACAACATTTCTGTTATTAATAGCCAACAAGCTATAATGTTAGCCACACATTAGCTCAAAATGTTAGTTAGCTCCAAAGGTTAAGCTAATTAACTAGATTTAGCTGAAGTTAGCTAATGTTTAGCTTTGTGTTTGCAAACACATCTAATACTGAGTTGACAAACCTGCCATTTCATTTGTACTATCTGAGTATGTTAGGAAGGAATGCTTTTTGTTCCCCTGAAACAAACGCAAAACATTTAATAAAAAGTTAGCAAGAAAACGTTCAACACCCAGTAAGATCTGTTTTTGTTGAGGTTACAATATTCTCACAGAACCAGCTGCATTTTCAAGTTTATACTGAAGTCTACCGTCAAATATTAATGACTACAAAAAATATTTGGCAATGTTTTGACAAAATTCAAAGTGAAAACCAGCAGCAGAAGTACAAAGCAATGCAAGCAAAGCCTAAGGCTGGAATATACACACAATGAAAACGGAAACATCTCCAAATGCAAAATTCACACATTTTTGGTGAAGTTTTCATCACACAATGGCCGCCGACAAATTTTCAGGTTCATGATTTGGTTAGCATATTCTGTACATTATAATATTCTTCAAACTCATCTCAGTCTCTGTCTTACAAAACGAGAACTTACCTAGTTGTCTTTGCCAATTGTTAAAGTTAAACTTAGCGAAACAAATACAATAAATCTCTCTTTTGATTTTTTTCTGTTGCTGAAATCAAAACAACAGGACACAACACTTTGAAAATGTAACACTTTGCATCTAAAGGGGACAGGATGAAGTACATTAAAGGGATCAAAAGCAACAAAAACAAAAATCTTGTCAGAAACATTAGTATGTGTCATATTTTACAGTAAAACAAATACTGATCTAAAGCAAACGGATACCTGGAACTTCAACGGCTTCATATATCTTACTTTGAAAACATTAATTCAACTCAAAGTAGGATACATAGGAGCAAACACCGGTATCATGGTTATTGTGCAAAACACCTGACTTATACGCATCAGGAGAAAGTCAACAAAAAACAAAAACGGAATTTATTAAAGCATCTATGCTTTGATGAATGTTGGTGGAACCTGAACAAGAGCTTTACTGTCAGTGGCTCTTACTCATATTCACAAACATTCAGAAATCACAAAAGTAACACACAAATAATCTGTTCTGAGGTCAAATTTCACATTTATAAGCCTATATTTCTGTACACGTAAATAAAGATTGCTTGGCATTTGTAAAACACTTAGAAAACAGTGCATTTTAGATAGATATGTACATTGTAAGCTGTACAATAGACACACAAAAAAAGCAACAGTGGGGCTGTCACTTTTCTTCACCTCAAAACTTCAAGCGGTTTTGTTTTTGGTCCTCATTACTCAGAAACAAAAGGATGAGCCTAAGTGTTGGAATGGACAGAATAACTCCACACTAGAAGTTATGGAAACTGATAAGAAAATGCTAGAAGACAGAAATTGAACACAAACTACGCAGTGGAGTGTAATGCATTGATGTGAATTTAAGATACATTTTTTTAAAGTGCTTATTAATTAATTCAATTAAGTTAGTTACTAATTTTTTCTCCAGATAAAAGGGGATTGTGGAGTCAGTCCTAACAAAAAGGATACACTTCATTGTTCGTGTGGTCGTTTATTGATTAATAAATTATAGAAATTGGTTGTATCGGGATCATCTAGAAGTCTTCATGAAAAATAAACATCTTTGAGGTATTACAAACAGGCAGCACTGATCTAGAAATAATAATAATAAAAAAGTATTTTGAGAAGACGTCACAAAATTAGGGCCGCACACAATTAACTGAATCAAAAATGATCTGACAAATTAAAAGTTCAATCGTCCAGGAGCGTATTGTGAAATTTTTACACTTCCAAGTTTGGACGTTCTTTTGCTACATGTGGTTTTTGCTACAGCGTTGCTGTCTCATGACAGCAACGCTGTAAATATTCGCTGCTTTCTCACAAAGGCACTGGCAGCTAGATAGGCTCTCTACCTATCGATAATCCACGCCAACAGGGGGAGCATAGATCGAGTGACTTTTCTCTGAATCTCTCGAGTGTCGCGCTGCGGGAGCCCGATCGGTGGACTCGAGCAGAAAGATCCGTGATCAGTCCATGTCGAAGTGGGGTCAGGCCGAATAGACCTGAGGTTATAATCCTTCAATCCTGAAGATCAGCGTCGGTCAGCACAAATCTAGTCATCACGTGAGCACAGAATCAACAAGACGGATGCCAGTGGTCAGCAGGTCCGCTGGTTACCAGCTGAACAGAGAGTTCTGTCCAAGCGTCATGAAGTAGATCTGGCTGCTGCCGCCGGACTGCACCGACGCAAAGAACACCTGCGACACGAAGAACAGTTTTGGTGGCATTTGATCACAAGGTTGTGTGTGAAGTTATGATTTGGGAAGAAAGTAGTGCTGTCAAATGATTAGAAATTTTAATCGGATTAATCATAGCGCTGCGATTAATCGTAAACAATCTCTATGCCTGACTTCTTCCAACCAATTAAACGCAACCAATTATCTGACATTTTTGGTTGTTTTTTGTAGCGGAGAGCAGCAGGTAATGTTGTCTCTCAGTACTCAACAGCAACAAAAGGAAACTTACTCCACATGCATACAAGTAGCAGCAAAGTTGCTCTGACAGATAAGATAATTTTCTAATTCTTAGGCGCCCCTGTTCCTTTCTGATGCCGTCCTGGGCAACTGCCCTTACCAAAAACTGCCAGTTTTGAAACATAAAAAAAAAAAAAAAAAATGTCTCAAACCAACGACATCTGAAGATTCTCAGTTTTTCAGACTTTTATTAAGCAAGCCATTTTGTTTTAAATTTAGAAACGTTCCTTTCCATTTTCCTTGTGGAACTTGAGTGACGAGGCGCCAGTCTCTGGTCCTCACCCAGCGAGTGAAAGGTGCTACTCGAACAAGTGAAATTTGGAGCTCATACACCTACACATGTACGAGCTAGCAACGCAACACAAGAAAGTTGAAAAACATTCGACTTTCGTTGATGTCTGCTGTCACGGAAACTATTTGTCTTTCACAGTCGTTCGACTCTCTCATAACACCCTGCTGTGAACGAGGTGACCCTCCGCCGGAGAGAGGCTCTCTGGTCAAAGTAGGTAGTTTGATTAATCTGCGTTATGTAATATTAACAGGTTAAAATGTTCAGATAAAGCATGTGTTAATGCATTAACGTTGCTAGTCGCCTCACCTTGTCATTCCTCTCACATAGGAACTTGAGTTTCTGCGCCTTTTTGTGCATGAACACTCCGTCGAGGTTCCCCGTGTTGGCCGACCTCAACTCTATGGCCTTTTCTCCCCACCCCATCACCTGGTTGGACTGAAGGTAGGCTGGACAAACACAGACGGACAGAGATGAGTCTTCAGCACGTGGACGTGACCACGTCCACGTGTTTGTTCGTAGCGTTTTCTGCGCCTCCGATTACCGACAGACGTTGGCATCTCGCCCCACTGCAGCACCGTATCCTTGGTGATGCGGCCGTACGTGTCGATGTAGACGCCCTCGTCTTCGTAGCAAACCAGAACCTCGGTCCCGGCTTTGTTGGGCAAAATGATGATGGCGTGAGGATGGACGGGACCCTGCATCTGTGTAACACACACAAAAGCAAAATTCTTTAAAATAATATTTAAAAAAACGAAAATTTTTTAAGCAACACTCGGAAAAAGGTGGCAAAAACAAATGAAAAAATCAATGGCATTTTTTTGCCAGGTCATTTCCACAAATTATTTTAGCAATAATGCACAGGGAATTATAGAATGAAGAAAAGTGATTTATTTTTGTTTGTTTATACCAACGTGCCTATTTTAATCACATACGTCTTTATATGTGATATGCTGCTCTTACTTGGACCAATGGAGACGTTTACCCACGTTGCTTTGCAAAAGTTCCCTGAGTTTCTCAGCTGTGAGGACTTCACCCGACCCTCCTCTGATTTTGTGCTGAACCAATTCCAAACTTTTAATTTTCCTCTCATAAAGTCACTTATGACTCTAATATGGAAGATGCTCAGACATTGTGATGCTAATAAAAAAAATACTCAAATCTTCCTGCTTTGTTCACTCTTGACCAAAAAAACCTCATAATATTTCAGACCATAGTTAAGGACATTATTGTCAGCTTTTCCATCTATTAAACAATTGTAACTTTATGCAACTGTATTCTGTGTGAAGTTACTGTTTGTTGCTGTATGGCTCAGCTTCACCTTTCATCCTGCCTCCACTTCACACTCAAGTGATTGAGAAATTACTCGATAACTAAAATAATCATTTACAATTATTAAAAGCACAAGTTATTCAGGCAGGAATGCCTTCAAAAATATTTTTCTAACCATCCTAGAAACTTTCATTCTGTTCACTAGCAGCTATTCCAAGAAATTTTCTTTAACCATATAAAGTAGCCAAATCTGTTAAAATCAACATTTATTGATCCGTTCACAATACGCAGTTCAGAAAAATATTAACTTTGTTTGAGTAATTTGTTCAGAAAATGGGGGTTAGGGTATATTGGATGGAAAACAAAAGAGTCATAAATATCTATTTATCTTTGCCGTATTTTCAGTGAGTAAAACATTACGTTTCCCATCCTTTTGTAAGAAGAAACGGAAGGACGAAGAAAACTATAATGATAAAATAAAACAATAGCAGAACAATGTGTCACTAAAAAAAAGCCCCTGTGGAGTTACAGTCAGCGCTCAGAGCCGGCAGGCGGCAGGAAGCGGGTAAAGT
This sequence comes from Poeciliopsis turneri, assembly GCA_922788865.1. Classification (NCBI taxonomy): domain Eukaryota; kingdom Metazoa; phylum Chordata; class Actinopteri; order Cyprinodontiformes; family Poeciliidae; genus Poeciliopsis; species Poeciliopsis turneri. The sequence goes on from CAKLNU010000953.1 coordinate 2,337,428, forward strand.
TTCATACATTACCAGAACGCGAGCCACCACGATCCTGAGCATGAGGACCGGCATCCACAGGCGCAACGCAATCTTAATCCTCTGTCTCGGAATCAGCATCGTTGCATAGTTTACCGCCAACGTCCACAGATGCGTGCGTATGGCGTGTGTGTGTGTGTGTGTGTGTGTGTGTGTGTTTGTTTGCCTCTTTAGGTGAGAGAATGCAATGTGTGAGTCACTGTGATTAGATGAATTTCTTTCAACGGTGCTGAGGAAACCCAAATCCCAGTTTAGAGTGAATGGTGCAGGGAGGCGCGAGTGGGATGCGCACATACCAGGAGGTGTGTGTGTGTGGTTAAGACAGCGTATGGCTGCACAGCTACAGTGAGAGCCTGTTGGAGTGTTAAAAACAAGTGGAAGTGAGTGGATTTTAAAGCTGAAGTGGGAGAGTGAAGGTTTTTCTGCATGTGTGTCAGAGAGAGAGATGAAGTTTGCACCTGCAGCAGTTTAAGGCACCAGCAGCAGGCTGTGTGTGCAGACTGGCCTAATATACCCAGAGAGGAGGGAGAGAGGGGAAATGAAGTGAACAGGAGCCAGAGCAGGTCAGAACTGACACTCGGGAGTTAATGATCGCAGAAGGAGGACAGGACGGGTGTATTTTTAGAGCTCCTCTCTCCCTTCACTGACGACATTCCTCCTCAGCGGGTGCACACAGCACACACATGTTGCTGTTGCAGTGCGTCTTTTATAAACCCCCCCCTTTAAAACAGAAAACTTTTATCTGAGGAACAAAACTAATTCGTCTGCATCAAACTAAACTTGTTAGCTCAGAACTTCTTGAATGATTTCAGAAGACTTTAAAGGAGACAAGAGATTTGTCTAAGCCAGTGATGCAAAGAGAAGAGGGATGGGCGCTCCGGCACGGAAAAGAGATGAAGAGCAACTTCAAATCCATTATTCAAGCGGGAGAAATTGCTTTATGCACCAGCCGCCCACTCGGTCTCCCCACAGTATCATTCAGGGTTTCTGCAGGTTTCACCAACTCAAATTTAAGGCTTTTTAAGAGCATCATGAATGGACTTGAAGATCTTTGTCTCCACAGAAATGTAGAAATGTTGCCCAGCCAACTGGCAATGCATTTGCACTCACCCAGGATAGATGTGAAAAAGAAAACGCAACTCCATCGCCCTGCTGGAGGGCAGAAAAACTGCTCACTGACAATCACCACCATCTGTTTTAGCCGTCTGCTTTTCGACATAACGTGCTAATTCTTAATTTTATGCAGGATCTATGAAAGTAGAAGGGATGCAGTGCTTTACTACTAATTATCAACACTACGGCATCTAGATAACAAGGTCTGGAAAGGTTTGGAGCGAGGGCAAAGGATGCAGGTCAGTCATGCTAGCTTGACTATGACAAGTGTAACATGCGGATGTGCTGCAGAATTTGTTTCAATTCAGCTAAGAGAAAAGATGACCCAAACTCTGAGTCTCTGACGGATCATGAGCAGAGAAGGAGTTTAGCATAAAAAGAATATGAGTTGTTCCGGCTTTTCTGCGATATTTTCCCTTCGCTCCGCTTTAGTTGGTGTCACATTTACCGTCATAAATAAGTCAAATTGGAACCACAAACACTTTAATTTTTATTGCCAAAGAATCACAAAAAGAATCATGAAATCCTGGAGGGACTGTAAAGATGTTCAATAATATTATTTGATTTTAAGAATTCATTGATACTTTAAAGGTTTGTGGACAGGTGTTATCAATACATTCTGGCACAACCGGCCCTTTAAGAGCGTTCATGATCTTGATTTGGCCCAAAACGAAAATGAGTCTTTCACCCCTGATCTACACGCTTTAATGGAAAATGTCAGAAACTGAAAGAATCTTGTTTTTGCCCTCCATCCTGCACATGCAGGTGTAAACAGCATCATGTCACATGTCTACGTTTGCAGCTAGTTAGCAGTAGCTTGAACCGTCTCCAGTCACAAAAAGCAGTGAAGGTACATCTGAGTGACTCAAACACAAAAACATCTCACAAAAAAAAATAAACAACAGAATACACGAGATTAAATAGTCCTACCAAGATAAAAGTTTAAGAGCTGTGAGCCCACATTTCTTTTTTAAATGAATTTAGAACATTTTAAGACCTTCACTTTTAAATACATGAATGTAGAACTTTTTAAGGATGTGGACAAATCCAGAAGCTAAAACAATGTCTGCCTCTTCCGCCTTACAGCGTGACTTGAAATGTTGCTAAAACAAACGAACAAAAAAACCTGCTTAATAGGATGTGTTGAGTCTAAATGTAGCCATGAGTCACCATCGTCTACCGTCAGCTTTATGTGCCCACATGCAGCAGAGGAACGGGGGGAAAACGAGCAGAACAAAAGAGGCTTCCCCAGCGGTGGGCGGTTTCTTCACATTCGACACAAACTGGTTTGCAGAAATGTGAGAAAGCTTCTTAAAGTCTGAAACGGCTCCCGTGTTTCAGCCATAGACTGCTTCATAATAACTGTTACTGTTAACAAAACCCTGCATGTCGTATAAAGTGGACCAGAGATAAGACAGTAGGAATAATGACTGGTGTACGATCAGTGCTGGAGGAGACAATAAACTCTCCCAAGGATTATTGCGATAAATGATAATATTGTCATTTTGACACCTTTTGTAACTAATATAATAATAACGCAAGAAAGATCAAACAAACTTTCATTTCTAAAGAACATTTAACACTGGAAACAATTTCAAATATCCAAAATAAAACAAACGAAACAACAATTCAAAATGTTTAGGCAAGAAGGAAAGGCAGTGTAGACTAACAACTCCGTATTGCGTGTCAATGTTTATGGAGTTCCTTAAAATGGCGGCTTTCCAAACAGAAATGATCGCGCTCATTTTAATTCAACATGCAGGTAAACTGATTTATTTCTTATTGTGGCAAGCTTATTAACAGCGGATGTTGAAAACCAGTATCGACAGAGCAATGATATGTCAGACGGAGAGGATCTGGTGGCTCTACGGGCTGCAGAGGACAGCAGGGAGGACAGCAGGAGAAGTAAACAACAACAACAGTGACTAACATCAGTAGACGGTGAGTAGGAGGTAGAGCACCACTTCTCCAGAGACTCACACCAGAGACTCAGAAAGCAGGGATGGAAATAAGACGGGCGGGGGCAGAAATATAATCGCTGCTCGAAAGAATCCAACAGGCAACACCAACAATCAGTGGACCAAGGCCAGAGTTGGTGCAAACCAGCGCCAGGACGTTGGGTCAGAACCGACGTTGGGTCAGAACCGACTCTGGTTCCCGTTATGATCTGTAATCTGGCAGCAGAGCTGCACTGTGTGGAGCTTAAAGACTTTTTCTTCTAATTTCCTGGATGGCAGAATTTACACCAGCATCTGCACTCGATGTAGAAGAGGAATTTGTGTGTTCTACCTTTAATTTATAGTGAACTTAAGCCTAATCTGGAGCACAATGACGTGAAACACGACTGGATGTTGGTTTGACCAAGATAACTTCTAAGATTGTTTTTAGGTTCGAGTATTGACAGATTTTGGGGATGCTCCTTTAACACAAGTCACATTTATAGAGCAGGTCAGCAGCAGCAAGAGGCTCTAGAGGAGTTTGAGAAGCAGCTCTTGAGTTTGAGGTGATGAGTCGGTCTAAAGGTTTCTAGATCCTAAAATAATAGAGAATCTGTGGGAAATGCCAAATCCATAAATATGAAGCAACGTCAGAGGGTCAGAACTAAAGCTTAGCTTTCATATGATTAATCTAGATGAATCCATTATTGAAATAATCGTCAACTAATTTAACAACTGATTAATCGTTAGAGTAAACAGATTTATTCTGATGGCAGTAATTAAGTCAAAACTCAACAAAATTTACACATTTTGTGTTTAAGATTAATTAAAAACAACAAAAAAAAACTTTCTTTGTAACAATGTTCCAGCCAGTGTATCTGAGTTTTAGCTTCAACTGATTTCTGTAAAAGATTTTTCCTACTAAGCACCTTTGGTTATCCAGTTATCGATCTGTGCATCCTTTGCTACAAATACTTCCATTGAAAATTTGCACAATGTGCCATTTTTAAAATGAGATTAATGGATTACTCAAATTATCGATAGCCTGCATTTGCTTTGTTTAATGAGAGGCTGATCAATATACATTTTTTTTTATTTTATTTTTTTTTTACATTTTGGGACTTTATAACGAAAAACTTGAATGTATTTTATAAGGATTTTAATGTGGTAGACAGACAGCCAGAGTTTGTGTTTGCAGTGTGGACAAGCGGTCAGAACGCTGTCGAGAGCGGAGCAGGTTCTTACGTGCGTAGGCAGGTAGAGGTCGTACGGCGTTCCGGAGTCAACATCGATGGCGTGGAAACCAGACAATGATCCGTAGATAACCTTTAACCTTTGACCTTCCTCCACGGTCAGGTCGACAGACAGCGGTTTCTGAGGCAGGGACCTGAAGGACTGAACACAAAGAGGACGACCGAATGAACGAATAAAGATATGGAATGCATCTTGATTTATCGTTTTCCCACTTAACCAACAGCTGAGCGACAGATAAAGACGGTCACGCCGTCTCTCGCACAAAGTATATTTTTGGATGTTTCCGAGGAGAGAGGGTTAAACTACAAGGCTACAAGAGAAAAAGTAGCTCAGGTCCCAGAGGACAGAAATAAACGGGACACAGCTCTGCGTGTGAGGCTCGTTCTCTGGATGAGGAAGTGACCCTGTTAGGTTTTCTACTAGCAGTCTCCCTGACAACGCAGAGTGTACAAAGATGACGGTGGATAGCGTTTAGCTGCTGACTTTTAGTTCAAATAATAGCATATGACAAAAAAAAGGAGTGTTGTTCATCTGATCAAACAATTGAGATTCAATCTTTGACTCCAAGAATGAAACAAAAATGAAAGGTTTTTAATTAAAAAAAAATTTTTTTTTAATGATACAAACCTTGAAGGCCATGAACTTGTGGTAGGGTTTGGGAGCCCAGGCGTACACCTCCACCGCGTTCTTCAACGCAATCACCAAGAACTTGATCTTCTCATATCGCACTGAAACAGGAAGAGGAAAAAAATAATATACCCACACCTCTACTGTTTGAGCTTCGATGGGATTTTATGTGACAGGAGAACACAAAGTACAAATATTTCTCGAATAATCATTGTTAAAAAAGGAAATGTAAACATCAGGGGTGTGCTATGCTATTTAGCATCCTCACACCATAGTTCTTCCATGTGAATGAATGGAAGAACCTGTTTATCACACGATTAAAGTGGCATATCATTTTAATCGCAGTTATTGTTGCAAATATTTATTTACTACAAGAAAATCTACATTTACCATTTTTTGATAGAGAAGTAGTTTTTGCCCATATATGGAGTTCCACATGGTGGGGGAACTCTATATTTGGGCATGTTTTCCCTCAACATGTCACTGCAGTGTTCACTTACCCACTTTATAGTGTACGCAGCCCTCCAGGTCACCTACTGAGGTCCAGCCCTGCCTCTTCTCCACGTCTGGGTCGTTGTGGAGAATCTTGTTCCTTAACCAGGACAGGTAATACAGACGCAGCTTGTTCTTTTTGCCTGCACGGTTTAAAAGATAGAGTCACAAAGTGGCAAGAAACAACGTCAACACGTTCAGAAACAGGTGTTTGTTCAATGCGTGTTGAACAGCGGTACTTCTAATAACATAGAGCCGTCGTTCTCCAAGAACCAGGCTGGCGTACCTGATATCGTAATCAGGACATTAAGTCCCTCCAGCACATCCATCTGCTGAAACCTTCGTCTGCTGATGAGCGAGTAGACCTTCCCTTGGCCGCTCCGATCCAGCAACCACAGGCCGTTTTCCGTCCCCACTAACAGGTTCACACCTGCAGGACCCAACACACGCATTGTTCAACATCCGCACAGACACGAGGAGCGGTCCCGTGATTAACATATGGTGACCAAAGCAAAGGAACAAAGTGGAAGAGGCTAAATTAAAGATAAGTTTGTCCCATAAAAGCAGAGAATTGCATATTTAGTGCATGAAAAAGCTACGAACCCCATAGTCCGGCACACAGGACCTCAGCGTTGAACTTCTTTTTGTATTTGCGGATCTCCGGAGTGTCGCTCTGCGGTCGTATGTTGGTGGGGTTGACGTTCACCACGGAGCCCTTTCTGTGAAATTCCCTCTTTAGCGGCTCACCCTTCATACCTGCTGCACAATCAGAGACATGAAACATACACCTGAGTTTCACATTCTGTTAAATGTTTACACAAGTATCTAATAAACCACATTCAGTGACTTTTGTAATTAAAAAAAAAAATAGATATACATTCCACTTCAAGACTTTTAAAACATTACAACCATTTGATGTAGATTTTATACAACAAAATTGACCAGAGGTTTCTGTAGGGGGACAAAATTTAAAAAGTGGAAATGCAGGCTGCAGCTGGTAAGACAGTGTCATTATATACAGTAAAACATTTCCTATACTGACGTCGCCAGAAAGGCCGATCAACGACAAAAATTTTTATTTTTGGATGAAACTAAAATGGAACTGTGTGGACAAAATGTGGATGCTTGTAAGCCTGGCGACACACAGTAAGTGGGTGGCAAACGTTTGAATGAAGTTTTATAATTTAGCTGAAAAACTTGGCGCGCTAAGTGTTTTCAAAGTTAGCTAGAACGACGGCTAGTAGCACATTAGCGGAAGTGTGCCCACCACTGCATGGGACTTCCAAATGGACAGTAACCCAAAGGATTGGCCAGAACTCCAGCAAACTATTGTGAGCAACTTGTGGAAAGAAACCCAAGATGTCTGACCCAAGAGCTACCGGTCAAAGCCAACGCTACCAAATACTGAAGAAATGTCTGGAAAGTTCTGACACGTTCTCTTTCAATATATTATTGTGGTACTTAGCAAACAGAAATAATTTTGGTCATCCTACCTGACCTGAAACAACAGACTTTTGGTCTGATTTAACTTCAGACAAACTTCTAAACTGTATGTGTCCTTTTATTTAGTGTACGTAAACTTCTGGTTTCAACGGTACGTATAAACACTTACTTGGACTCTGTGGAGGGGATGATATGGGGATCAGTCTTGGGTCGATGAAGGACAAAGAGGAAGAAGAGCAGGTGCTTTTTCCAGACGGACTGCTAACAGGCTGGTCGGAAACAGCAACACATTCAAATTGTGAGTCTCTTGAACTGTTTAGTAGCTCTAACAGAAGGTTAGATACAAACTACCCATGGCTTTAAAGACAAGAAGCTAATTCTATTATTTTCTGCTTCCTATTCTGTTAATATCACTTCTCTCTTTTTTGTTTAAAAGGATCCAAAATAATTTGAGGTAAAGATAAACACAGTTACATTAATTCAACAATGATAACGCTACAGAAAAATTTGGACAACTTTTGTCATTACTGAATTGGTATTACTACACCGCTACCGCCCTCTGGTGGATGAATGGAAATGATGCGACACATTGTGTAATTCAAATACCAAAGAAACCCCCAAACAGTTCGTACTTTTCACATCTATCAGAATCAGACTACAGTATCATCTAGTACTTAATTCCCACTGCTGTTATTTACCCATTTACTCTCTGTTTAGATTAGCAAAGACAGTCACAGTGCTAAGTACTGTCCAAACTGTGAAAAAGAATAAAGCTGAGCTCTGTAGTTTGTCGCGATTCAAATTATACTCTGATATGTTAGCTACTTTTGCACCCCTGGTAACAAATTTTCAACAAAAGAGCTAAAGCCAGAATAACTTTGGTTCATTAATCAGTGATGTCTTGGATTTCCTACCAAGACTTCTACAGTTTCCTTCTACAGTTGTATTAATGTTGCTGTGTTTTCTTAACTTGTAGTTGTGCTTAATATGTTTTTGAATATGCTGTTGTATTTTTCAAAGTGATTAGTTGATGTGGTTTGCACTTCAGGGCCACTTTAGTTTGACTGAGCTCACATGTATGTCCTGCAGAGTCGGGGATCCGGGAGCTGTGGGTGAAAGCGAGTAGTTCAGTACTCGTGTGCAGTGCTGGCTCAGAGCGTTGTGCGCCGGACTAGAGGTTTTCTGCAGGAGGTCCGGCAGCAGGTAGGTGTCGTCCGAACCCAACCAGGACTTCTGTGAAACCATGAAGATCGTCAGGAGGCTGGATAATCCCAGAAAAAGGGAGTACATCGTTGTGTTTCTAGGTACCTGGTTAAGATTGTGGTGGGGTTGCAGGACAATGCCGTCGGGGATTCCTCTGAAGTACTTCCCTTTTCCATTGCACAGGCCGGACCTTGAAGGACAGAAGCAGGCATTTCAGAACCACGTGAAAGGAAGTGGTTGAATGAATCAATCGAAACATGATCAACAATTAAATCAGGTACTCCAAAAAGCCATGCATGGCACTTCTTGGTGTTGAACTTTCTCAGAAATATCAAATCCTGCAGCCTTTCACCTGGTTCTTTCCTCATCGTCGCTGCTGCCAAACTCGTCACTGGATGAGGAGTATTCGGTGGCCTTGTTATGCCGCCCCAGAGCAGCTTTTACTCCCTTTGTGGAATGAAAACAGGCGAGTCAGAATGGCAAAGAAAAAGCTAGACGATTAGTCACAGATGCAGCCAGAAACATGACTAAAATAACAAGCTAGCTGATTACAACAAGCAAAGAATTCACATTTGGTTTGCATGACAATAAAACTACAACTTATTTTTTTGTTCTTTAGTCTTAAACACATTTCCACTCTATAAACATCAAACCTAAATAACAGCAAGATCTAAGAACAACAAGGGGTCATTTACTTGTGCATGTCCGCTGGATGTATTGTCGGTCTTCCTGTGCTGCTGCAGGCGGTGCTGCAGCAGAGGACTTTCAACCTTGTACAGGCCTGAAACACACAGACTGACTTTAGCTGTCAAAACTCCAAATTTACAACAGACTTTTGGTCTGATTTAACTTCAGACAAACTTCTAAACTGTATGTGTCCTTAGTTGATTCTTAGTTCAACTAAGAATCAAATCTGGATCTGGATCTGGTGGATTATTCAGCTTGATGAGTTACCGGAAAAATGGAAACTGAAAAATATGATTTTTTTTTTTTTTCAAACCACATAATGCCCCATGCTACTACCAGGTGGATCTAACAGCAACACTCCTCAGTGTGGAAGTTGTTACTGAGTGAAGATGCCTCAAAGACAGGCGTTTTCAGTACTAGTGAGCAGTTTTAAATAAAGTTTACAGTGTAGCACACTTCTGCTAATGAGCTGAGAACACACCTAATGCTTTTGTTTAGAGCACTTGGTAAGATTTTGTGTTTTTGCAGTGTATTAAATGTGGCGCAGATTATTTTACATGAAATACAGGCTCTGTGCAGAAGTTTGTGAACTCTGACACCAGTTGGAGGCAAATTCATAAGCCATTCAGTGTGAGTGAAGTCAGCAAGCGAGGAAGACGAGATATTTGCTTTGTTTCTTTGCTTTGCTATGACTGGTTACAGATTCCACAGAGATCAGGCTTCTGTGGGATTTGCAACAACAACAAACATTTCTCTTCATGAGGTTGGGATGCTATGACACTCAGCCAATCACAGCGCTTCGTTTCTAAGCTGCACACAGATGTCAACCACAGCTGTCGGACAAAAGTCTGATATTATGCACAGGGAATGTGAGAAAAGCTCAGAAAGAGTCAGATATGGAGTAAATAAGCCGTCATTTTGTCGAAAGCAGACGTTCACATGCACTGGCAAATCTAACTGAGCTGAAGCAAGAAGTTTGGTTTGGTTTCACAAAAGGCGAGGAAAGAAACGTCTATGTATGTATAAATATGTATAAATATGCTGTAAAATTGCACTTTTTTGTTCTGTGTATATTTAAACTGTCAAAAACAAAGAAAGAAACAAATGTGTTGGACTGGAAACCTGGGCTATGATGTGGTAAATCAACAATAAAAGAAGCTATCTACTAATAACACAACCAATAAAGCAGTTTACTTTACATGAATGTGTACTTTTTGTCTTTTAGTAGACGATAAAACAAGAAATATAGTCTGGAAACTCAAAATGATGAAATCCATTCTGCTTAAAACTGCATAAGAATGAGTATTCATTCCAATACAAACACAGAGTCAATCTAGTCCAATAGACATAATTCTATTTTAAATTACCTTAAAAAAAAAAAGACCCACAAATTAAAATTTCTCATTTAAAGACACCATAAACTCTTTCCAGAGCAGCATATCTGGACAGCACGCACCTGGGTGGTTGCTGCTCGACGAGCATCCTCCTTGAGACGGAGACCTTCCACCGCGGTCTGCCACCGACACCGGACTGCCACTAGATGGCGACAGAGACACGCACCAGGGAGAGAGAAACGGAGAGAGTAGGGCGGAGGGGGGGACAGAAGAAAAGTTACGATCAACATCTGTGTCACAATCTAAAACAAATCCTTCACGCTGTCACTGCAGAGCCCCCATTTCCTCACTGTTATTTTCATCTAATTCACAGCAATCATCTCAGCTAAACTGATCTGATCTGCTCATGGCCAGCTGCTCTCAATGAGAGGCAGAGGGGGAGCAAAGATATGAGCTGGGATGTGATATATGGCCTCATAATAAATACAGTCCAAAGTAAATGAAACAAAAGGCAGTTAAATAATTAAAATATACAGCATGCATATTATATCTGGAACTAATAGTAATTAGGTTATATATTATTTTACATGCTATATAACCTTTTATATATTTCTTTTTTAAATCTTGTATTGGAAGGTCTCTCTCTCACACATACCGTACAATTGACTGGTGCCAGAACAAGACACCGGTTTAAAGGGGCGGTATTATGTGTTTTTCAGTCACATATTGTAATTTTACAGCACAACCAAGTCACCATGTTACCTTCAGTTGTCATAAAAATGCTGTAAATATGAAATACAACTTAAAAGAAGCTTGACTTTATAATTTAACTCCTTGAAATCGGGCCTCTGTCTCTTTAAAAACTCCTTCAGGAAGTCGTCACAACACGGCTCCTCCATTAACCCTGTTAAACGTTTCACCAGCGTCTCTCTGAGAAGTCGCTCCTTTAATGAGCTCAGCTGATGAGCAGAGTCACCAGGTGTTTGCTAATTGCTGCTGGCTAGTCTGAAGGAGCTTTTATGTTTTCGATGAGGGAATAACATTATTTTAAAAACATGGTGTAAAGCTCAAAAAAGGGGGTTTTACACAATACTCCTCCTGTAACAAAAATCCCCCAATTTCAATAAACTTAACATATAAAAATAAGACCACCATTGTTCCAGTTACACAGACCAGTAAGTCACTGAGCCAAAAGGAATAATAAATAAATATTTATGTCATTGAACAATTTGGTTTGAGTTAAGGTAAATGTCCTTCCTGCTAGCTATCTAGCAATTGAAGTAAATTTTGTATAAGCTAAAGCTTAAATTTTTGAATGACTAGCTATCCTCAAGTTTTACCCTTAATATATGAAAAGCATCTGTAATTGAAAAGTACCAACATGCACTTATGTACTAATGTAGCAACAACAAATAACAAAAACGACTATTAAATCTGCTTCTGGAAGTTATTTTTAATCACTGTTCCAAATGAGCAATGCTAATGCTAACAGAAATAATAATAAAAAAGTCATTTAGCTTTCAGAAAACAAAGAGCTTTCTTATCTCTAACATTGAAGCAACAATAGGAGTCATTCTGAGCTCCAGAAATCAGAAATTCTGATTCCCAAGCCAGTAACCATGCAGCATACAGTGAGTCAGCAAGTGTTCACCGAGAAATCTAGCAACAGGAGGATAGGTGCTACCAAATTTAAATATCTTTATATCTTGCTTCAGGAAATCATGAAGTGGAGCTTTACCTGGAAGCTGTCCTCTTGTGACCCATCACCAGCTCTCTGCAGTAAAATTTTGAAGTTGTGCGTTCTGGGACCTGGAAGACAGAAAAGCAAAGTCCACAAACTGGTCACGGAAAAATCATGAAGAGAAAATCTCCTACGGTTTGTGAAATTACCGTCATACTGACTGCATTTTGCCAAATTGTTTGCGTTTTATGCATTTTTAATGTTCATTTTTTGCCATTTTTTTTTTATCTGGTTAAATTGAGGTTTAATGAAAAACAAAAAAGTAACAACAAATTTCTGCAGCACATGTAGATACTAAAGCAGGGATCTACATGTGCAACCTGCGGCATCTTTTTTTTTCATGATTTAGAAAAACAACATAGAAAAAGATTGTGTGGTAAAATGAGACCAAAATTATATGTGGAAAAAAAAAACACATCAGCATTCCACATCACTGCGAACTCAACCAGCCTCACCACAAAACATATTCTTGGCAGTATTATTCTGGGTGGTTTCCTTCCTTTAACAGGAGCAGTTCAATTCAAAATCTCTTTTTTGCAGCCTTTTTGGCCCTAAACCAAAAAAAAAAACTGTAAAATGAGATTTAGAATTTTTGGTCCCACAAAATATTGACTTTGAGGTCTGAAAACGAAGGCACACCACACTTTTCAGATCTATGTTAGTAAAAAAAAAAGTATTGAAATACCTCCCAGGTTATGGGAGGTATGAAAGACTCTATGTTGATCTGCCATGTAAAATACACCAAATTATATTATTATTTAAAACAACCTACTTTCAGCTCCTGATTTCAATAAAATTGCCTATCCGAGCCAACAGCAGGCGACCTTCTGACCCCCTGCGTCCCCCTGGGTCACATGACGCGCTAACAAAGAGGAAGACACGCCTGACAGTGCAGGAAAAGAGCTGCGGGAATACCTATAATCCCTCTTACGGGTTGCCTATGTCCCACACACACACACACACACACACGCACCACACACACACACACACCAAGAAAATACGGTATTTTCTGTTGTGTCTCCAACGACACATTCAGGTTAGAGCGACACTTCTTTTCTTTGTTGTTGAAGATTACAAAACGCTTTAGTGGGGATTTTGTGAGAATGTCTTCAAGGCAGGAGCAGAAGACTGTTCAGCTGCTAAATTGTTTCACTTTAGACTTTCAGGATTCTTTATGCAGCTGATCCCCCTGAAGAAAGTGTTTTCATAACCCTGCTGCTGGTTTTGCACAAACTCCACGCTGTAAGAGAGAGCATTGACTTATTAAATGCTCCATCGGCTCCATATGCGCTCCCCTTAGTTCAGCAACACAGCAGCCGAGGGCTCCCTGTTGCAGTTATTAGTTTATTTATCATCTCCTTATAGAGTTTGGTTGACGTCTTTGTGTAAAGCCGTATTTGTAAACCACATACTGGGGTGGAAGGCAAAAAGTGAGTGATGTGGTTTATTTTACAGTGCAAGCGTTCGCAGCTAAATTACACCGAACCCGTCCTGTGGGCGCCATTTCCTGATCGCTGTATGACTGGAACACGAGACGCACAACGCATTCGCCGGTGCCCGTGTGACGCAAGCGACGTCCTGTGACTGGCGGGCCAAAACACGATGACTTCCTGTTCTCGCGGCGGCCGGCGGAACAAAACAAATCCCACATCTGTTGGGTTTTACGGCTCGTTGGAGGCGGCCGGCCACCGGACCTGCTGGCGAGGAAACCTTGACTGCGTCGCTGGAGAGCCGATGGCAGATGATACTCACTTTAGGCGGCGCCTCGAAGTCCCAGAAGACGTCGTCGGTCGGGGATACGGGGGACAAAGGGGACAGCAGGGAGACGGCCATGTCTGACATCGAGCTGCTGTGAGGGGCGTCGCGGCAGGAGATGAGGTTGGCATTCTGGGGGAATTATTTATAAAGTTTAGTCTAAATAAATGACCACTTAAAGCCACAAAATTCTCGTGTGTGGGTGTGCGTACGTACATGGCCGAAGTGAGCTCTCTGCATGGCAGGGGTACAAGGACTGGAGTTGCTTCCGGAGCCCAGCCTGGAGTGCATCTGACTGGGAAGCCCGGCAGCCAACAGGACCCTGGCCAACTGGGATTCCTGGAGCTCCATCTGAAACCAGATCAACAATCCCTTTAAGACGTCTCTCTTTCCTAGTGTGCGTGCACCGAGTCAGTCAAAATGTGGCTTCATGTTTTCAGGCTTTCTGCAGGTTTTACCAACTCCAATTTAAGACTTTTTAAGACTTCTATGAATTAAATTTAAGAGCTGTATCTTCATAAAAATGTACAAATAGATAAAGTTACACTTAATCATGATAGACGCAAGAAAAAACTAGCTAAGGTATCTTAACAGCGATTTAACGGACTCAAACTTTTGCCTGACAGAAAGTCCCTCGAGAAAAAAAACAAAATCAAGTCCAGCAAAAAAACCCACATAAACATGAGATTAAATAGTCGTGTCAAGGCAAAATTAAAGGCCTGCCTTCAGTCACAGAATGCAGGTTCTGGGGGCGACTCAAACCTTTGCCAAACAGACAAAAAAAAAAAAAACTATACAGATCCTACCAGGAGAAAAACAAAACAAAACAAAAAACAAGCCGCGATCATTGGATCTGAGGTAAACTTTAATTGATTTTTCAAATCAATTAAATTTTATTCAGGGGTATTAGAGTAAAGGGCTCTAGGAGAACAAAATGCATCTTGTACATCTCAGATTTGAATTTGTGAAAGAATTTTATTTTTTTTTTTTTACTATAATTGACTTCTCTTTCCATTTCACAACAGTGTCACATAAAATACATGAGGTCTGGCACTGCTGCATGAAACCGTAAAAAGGGGATGGAAACTTCTGCAAGACACTGTAATGAAGGGTGTTAGGATTATTTATAACTTGGCCTATTGGTGTTGTTTTAAGAACTATATATTTCTATCTTATGATTTCTTTTGACATGTGACTGTAGTTAACATGCTACCATGCAAGTAGTTAACTTGCATGCTACCATGCTACTTGCATGGTAGCATGTTAACTACTGACTGGCAAGAGTCAGTAGTTCATGTTTTATTCCAGTCCATGCTACTTTTGCAGATAAAATAAACAAATCCTGCAAGACATTACACTGGGAGCAAAATGTTGATTCCTGTAACAGGTGTTTGGAGATAAATGCTTCTGAAAATTGAAAAGTGTTTTTTTTTTTGTTTGTTTTTTGTTGTTTTCAGCAGCAAACAGTTCCTGTCTGGTTTTGCGGAGGCGATAAGAATGGAGGTATAAAAAAAACCAAACAAAAAAAAAAAACACCACGTGTTGAAACACCAGACAAACAGTCAGTGTGTGTCTGCGTTCGCTGGCATGAAAAATAGCCTGACCAGATGAAATCATCAACTTCACAGCAGTGTTTCCACTGGCTCACACGCAGACGCTGCAGCAACCACTTCCTCTTTGAATTCAAATTCTCTCTATTCCTTTTTCTGCAAAATTTAGGATTCATCAGGGGTGAAGGGGAGTTTTTGGCGAGTGAGACAGAATACAGAAAGAAACCCAGAGAGGAAACATAAGTGTGTTTCAGATATGATAAAGTGTTCTGAATTTACCGCGGTGCGCTGGGCGTTTGCAGGACGGCCAGGTGAGCCTGCAGCAGCAGCAGCAGCGGCAGCAGCAGCAGCAGCAGCTTTGTGGCCACTAAAAACTGATAACTTCTGGACTGGGGCCACCGGCGCCTCCCTCTGCCGCTGCTTCTCCTTCTCCTTCTGCCTGTGGTCGTGCTGCAGTGACAGGAGCTGGGTTTGGTCTTTGGGCAGCGTGCGGTGGGACCTCCGGCTCGCCGAGGGCTGCTGATGCTGAGCCAGAGGCTGAGGCTTAGGCTGCGGCTGAAGCTGTGAATGCTGGGACTTGTGCTGAAGCGGCGGGTTGGGAGCCACGGCTCTCTATGTTGCAGACACGGAAAGCAGCACACACACACACAGACTGACAAAGACTGAAACGACTGCAGCAATGTAATAATATCCATAAGATGTGATTAAGTGAACGATTTTGACAGGCTAAATTGTTGCTTTTTTGTTCTAAAACATAAAAACATACCAAAAGTTGTATTAAACGTAAATGTTGTTGCAAAGTGCTGCACCCAAATGGGACCATCTGACATTTTCTGTTATGAAAGAATGGACTTTTGAGTTGATGATGCATTTTATTTGTACTGCATGTCGCTGCTAGCTTTTGAAAACCAGGAAAAAAAAACAAAGCAGTGACATGACAGAAAGCTCATTAGCAAGCACTGGATCATTAAGCCGGGGTAGAAGTGACAAACAAAAATATAAAAAAAAAACACACACACACCTAGACAAACATGTAGAGCAGAAACAGCATAGCCCTGAGCTAAAGAAGTGCTTTGTCTTCTAATTTAGCAGAAACAACTTCATACGCCGCAAATGCAATCACACTACAAAATAGTCATCTGGCTAAAAATGACCACATGGTGTCAATACGCGTTTCCAGTTCTCTGGAGGACGAACACCAGGACCGCAGTCAAGGTCCTTCAAAGCAAACCTCCACCGAGAGAAAGGTCACTGCAGGGTATCAGCGAGTCAAACTGGGACATGAGCGAGGCTTTCTCACTTCAGACCGCCGAGGGGAAGATCTGGATCAACTCTGCCTTGGAGAGGAAAACGCCTGAGACCTAATGCAGTTTTCTTCTCTGTGACTGGTTTTAAATACCCAGCATGCTTTCCCTTCGACACCGAGTGCGCTCAAGTCGTGACGCTGTTTATTATTACGAGTAGCAAAACATAAGAACGCGGCATGGAGAGGGAGCCAAAAAACCTTGAAACGAATACCTAGACGGAGCATCTTTTTAGCGTTCTCTAGTATTTTTCCTGCTCGTATTAACTTGTCGACAGAACTGAAGGTTGATTATAAGCTCACCGACATCCTGGACGTTCCGGACTAAAGGAAAAGGGTCGCATCACAAGTTATTATGGAAATGTCTTGTAGGATAACTATAGATGCATAATCTTGTTTGGACCAAAACTTCCCAAAACCAACAACAACAAAAAAATGAATGAAAAATATAATGAAAATAACTTTATACAATTAGTGAAACATGATGGTGGTTACAGCATGAGCTCCTTCAAAATAGTCAGCAACAATTAGCAAATACCCGGTGGAGCAACGCTGAGAAATACATTATCATGAACATTATCAACATTACCAGAGGAGCATGCCTGCTTTTTCTGGAGTGTCAGAAAAAGCAGGAGTTTCTTAAAGAGACAGAGGCCCAATTTCAAGGCGTTGAATTCCAATGTCAAATTTCTTTTCAGCCATATTTCACTCAAGTTCCTTTATTTACCTTATTGTGCTAAAAAAAAAAGGCACCATGTGTCTGAAAAACATAACACTGCCCCTTTAAGTTGAATTTATGATGGTTAACACCACATGAACTCAGCAATAGAGTACGACCCGGTTGAGATCCATATGTGCGTGTGTAGGGCTGCAGGGAGTCACAGAGAGGAAGTAAAAACGGTTAGTAGATAAAAAGTGTTTGTGTATCAAAAAATGACGGAGAATCCAGGCGTTTTTTTTTTGTTTTTTTTTCCTTCTGCCAAATCTGAGCGTCTAAAGCCTGTCCCGCTGAGATCAAAAGGTATGATTCTGGGAGTAGAGTAAAAAGAGAGACGCTACAAGTAAGAAAGGTTTCCTACTGTGACCGGCTCAGGCAGGGATGGACGGAAAAAAAAAAAAAAGACAAGCGAGAGGAGGGGAGAGGAGTGGGGGCTGGGCTCAGCGGAGACAGGACGGATATGAAGAGCGAGGCTTTAAAACAAAAAGTGATGGCATGCTGTGATAAACACCGGTTTAAAGTGGTGGTAGAACAGCTTCCCCCCCATCACCGCTCAGTCTGCACAACAAAAAAACCCCAAACATATCAAAAGTCGTTCAGAGTCTGCTTCGACAGGATAAATTTCCCCCTCCAGTCTATTTATAACACTTTCAATTACAAGTGCACAATTTCACTGGGTTTCCCTTTCATGTTCCTGCTTAGCTTCAGCCGCACGCTTCGTTTTTATCTCCGATCTGTCCGAGTCGGGGACCAAAACATTCGAGGCTTTTCTCTCGGAAATCAGCCTTCAGCGATTACACAAAAAAAGAAGCCGTCGTCGTCGTCTCATATCCGACCCGATTAAAAGCTTTTGATGCATGAAAACGTAAAGAGAAACTCGGCACTCCACGCAGCCCTGAATGGAAAGAGCAATTATAGTCTTTAAAACCACAGAATGAGGTAAAACTGGATCAAATCCCCCCTATGAACTAGTGGTCCGTTAGGTAGGAGAAAGTGAAAAAAAAAAAAAATAGAAAAAGAAAAAAAAAGTATTCTGTTCCTTTGTAGCTAAATCAGAGGAATTAGCACCATGTAATTGGAAAAGCACAAGAAAAGCTTTATTACCTGCTCTGCTGTGGAGTCCAGAGGCCTTACTGACACATTGTCGCTCCGCTGTCTGCCAGCATGATCCTGTTCAAACACACACACACACAGACACACACTTTTAAACAGGCAGCCACGTGCTAAAAAAAAAATTTAATTAATTAAAAAAAAAAACATCTGTATGTCCATTACAATTAGAATTTCATTCAAATTTTACAGATTCTTTTAAACTTAGTTTGAAATCTAAACTCCTGTCGTCGTGGATTTCCCGTTGATCAGACCTGAAGGCTGTAAACAGCGGTTATCGTAATCTGAGAGGTGGGAACTAAAATATTCAGCGTGGAGCTTTTTAGCCCCACTCTCAACTCTAAATATTTTATTGTGACCTCATTTTTGAAAATTTCTCCTGGAGCGTAAAAAAATAAATAATCCAAACACCCTAAAGTGGGCATGTTCTTTGTAACATTTACGTTGGGTAATTACCGGATTTAAATGTTTGCAGTGATTGCAACGCTGCTTTCAAATTGTGTTTGCCCGAACCTGAGGGGTTCAAGCAACCCTTCACGGAGCTTAAGTGAGGGGTGGGAAAGTGTAAACTATCAGGGATGAGGTACGAGTCATTGGACTTTTACAGCAAAGAAGCGAGAAATCAGAAATTATGTCACTAACAGACACATGCTGGTTGAATTAGAAAGCTTTGTATAATCATCATCAGGATAACTGTTTTCCCCCGCCATGTTGGAACAATAATAAAACTGAAAACCAGAACTGGACAGATGGAATCTACCAGAATGAAGAAAATCTATGGATTTTCTTCATCCAGGGCCAAAGCAAATATACAGACTGAAATAAATACAAGCAGGTTTATTAAATGAGCTTCTGCTCTAATTCTTGTCGGACATTTGGCCTCTTTAGCTTTGACAGATCAGGAAACGTTCATTTGAACTGATTGGTTTATAGTTCAGATAATCGTTTTCAATATTACGAGTTTTCAGTCGAGTTGAGGGCAGAACTATGAGAATGGAAACTCAACGTTGGTCTGCTTGCAGGACAAGCCAAACATTAGAGGACGAATAAAAGACAACTGGACTTCAACTGGACACATTTCTCGTCCTCTAAGGGAGACATTCCAAATGCCCAGGAAGAACAGCGTAAAACCTGCAGCCTAGCAGTGGGGGGGAACAGATTTGTTCCCGACCACTCAGACACAGTTGACAACACGTCCAGCTGCAGGTTGAATATCTACATAAAGGAAGTCACACTTCACACTTCCTGTCCTGATAACAAGCCGATATGTGGACTACATCGGAGGCGTCTGTTTCAACGTTGTCATTTCCCTTTTTCCTGTTAACACTTGCTTAGTCAAGCTTCCCCTCCACACATTCCGGGTTGCTGTAGGAACTGATGTGCAAGATGGTCATAATCACTGCACCATTTCACATCTTTCTCTGACAAAACATCACATCACACACTCACTGAGCGTGTCACCTAATCACATACTGGTGCATTAAACTTAATGAAGCATCATGCTGAAGTCAGTGACTGCTTTACTAAACTAAACCTGCAGAGCATAATGGGATAATAGATATTTCAGGGGGTGTTAGGGTGCATTCACACCAGCTCTGCTTTAAATGAACTCTGGTTCATTTAAACCAGAGTTTAAATGAACTTTAAATGAACTTTGTGTAGAAAATCCAGTCTTTTAAGTGTTGGACTTCCTATTCTTGCATCATTGGACAAGAGTAGAGTTGAAATTACTGGCAGAACAGTTTGGTTTTGGATGTCACTCCAAGTTGTTTGGTTTTTGGTCCTCCCCCCCAACACATTTTCAAAAGAAAGTTGGAATTATTATTTCTACGGGTTGGCTTACATTTTGAGAGAAAATCAGATATTTTGTAGAAAAACAACACAAACTTTTAAAGAAAACTTCAACACATTGTACTGTACCTAGTGTTTTATTTCAGCATTCTAAGCTGAAGTTTGTTTGCATCACTTGAGAGCATCTGTATCAAGTCATGCATCTTGCTACATGTCTGTCATGTTTACAAAGTGCCACTTCCTCTGTGCCGACGATGTATGACACAGAGCAGCTCCCTCATCCTTCTCCTTCAACCCAACTTCCTGTCTGCATTTCTCCTCTGCTCAGATGTTGTGAAGGCTGATGCGTAGATTAGGGGATGTGAGGAGGACGGCCCAATTATTTTCATGACTCTTGATTTAAATTTCGGATCTTCTTCTGGAGTCAGGCTCTAAACATCTGTTTAGATGTTTATTGTGTTCAGTTTACTTTAGTGTACTGGAGGTGGGATTTATAGTATCGTTTATCATTTATTGTGAAAGATTAATAAATATTTAAATAAATGCTGTGTTTTAAAATAAAAGAGAAATGTTTTAAGTCAATCCAATGTGTCAAATCGGGTCAGCCGATACTAAACATCAGATTTCAATACCGAAAACGAAAAAAGTAGATTAGCATTATGCTGCAGGGAAGTAACATAATGCTATGGATGAGAAATGGATGAAGCTCAAAACGGGACGATTCTTTAGGGATTTCTGTAAAAAGTTGCAAAAAGGCTTGGAGTTGGGGTGAAAGTTCAGCATCTGGAGAATAAAAAACATGAAACATGCAGCCAGAGCTGCAATGAAACGGTTTTGTCGTCGGTCCGTTAACTGAATCTATGTTAGCCTCTACGTATGCAAAACTCTAAATCTTTACCTGTCTCCTGTCACACTTCCTGTTTTTCTCCTCCAGTAGGATTCTGTTGTCATGGAGATCAGACTCCTCCCCCATAAAAACCTCCTGAAGCTCCGCCCACTGAAAGGCACACTCCGTCAGCTGCTGCTTCTGCTGCTGTGGAGTGCAGAGGTATTGAATGTTTCAGGTACCATTGTGGTTTTTCAGCTTTTCAACATCAAGACTCAAGCAGTCGTCTTTTTTTTTTTTTTTCTTAAAAAGAAAAAACAATCAGGTTGCAGAAACACTTTGGCCGCAGCAGAGCAGCTGACGTGAGCTCCTTGGTGATGAAGACGATGATAATGATGGAAGGCGACAGATAGGGTTCAGAGGTTGGAGCCGTGTTGAGTGCAGATAGAAACTATGACTCACGTTCTCCAGCTTCTGCCGCTGCTCCTGCTGCTGCTGGATCCGCCTCTGTCGGTCGGCCAGAATCTGCCTGATCCGCTCCTGCTCAGCCAGCTGCTGCTGCTGACACGCCAAATTCAGGGGTTGACAAAGTTATTCTTGAAAACTGCAAGTCCAATTTTATTTCACGTTTCATCAGGGATGTTTCTAATGCGTACTTATTAAGAATATTAACTTTCTCTGTGACTTTTAACCATATAATCTTTACAGAAGCATTCACGACCCCTGAACTTTTTCACACCGTCACTTTAAAATTTTGGTTTCTTGTTTGACTAATCATAGCTACTCGTTAACATTTTGACCAACCCTGAAGGTAAACATGCTACTTTATTTCTTGGTGTTTCATTTGAGGATGTGCCGACCTATTTTTTTTACTTCCGATACCGATATCTGAGGTGTAGTATCGGCCGATACGATCCGATACAGAAAAGCGCAGCTGAATTCATTCACATGATATAAATGTTCCAAATTACAAATGCATTTGACAACATCTGCACCAGTTCAGCACACTTAAAAACATGCATCTCCACTTTTAAATTTGACCTTTTTGCTTTATCCGCTTGATCACAGTTTCATTTCCACTAAGGATAATTTTAGCATTTTAATTTTGCACTATTGTTTCATTTTCTCTATTAGTAACTCTGGTAATTTCTAAGGTTATTTTATCAACTTTATCAACATTTTTTTGTTTGTTTGTTGTATTAACACAACAAACACACACATGTTGTCATCTAATTTTATCTAAAGATCCATTACTTTTATAGCCGGTTGTCATCTTGTGTTTTTTAACTCCAGGGTAAATGAGTCATTTCTCAGTATAGATGGAAGTAAAACACTGAAGTCGACCACAAATTAGCACTTATTTAAAGCACTGTGTTGATTGAATTATTTATGTTTTTTAGGTTTTGATTACTTCAGTTGCTAGAAATCTCACTGTTCTATTCTTAGCAGCACTTCAGGTGGCTTCCTGTCACTAATCCCACTTGCTTCTTAATGCAAATCCGTCTGCTTTACTGTGGGCGAGAAACTCACTTTCAGAACCACTTCACAGAAACCGACTTAAAAACAGCAACACACATAAAGGAACGAGAAAGAAAAAGAGAAACCTGCCCAGACATCTGGGTCGGATGGATTTCTCCAACGTAGTTCTTGCAGTAAGAAATTAAAAAACAAAAACAACTGAGGCTGAACTCCACTCATGGAATAATCTTTCATCAGATCGCTCTGACTCAAGATTTCAGATTTATGAATACCCACAGAGAGAAAAAACCAGACACACACACACACACACACACACACACACACTGCTGGTTACTGATTGGTATTAATTACTGACCCGTGTTACAGTAATGTGGTTCACTCTGCTGAGACTAGAGAGATGAGGACTGAGCGCGTGCGAGCTTCCTGTGGCGTGCCGCCTTATCTTTGTGTTCAGATGTTACATCCAGAAAATGTTTTATCTGCTTCAGCATCATGATAATCTTCTGCAATGATATCATGATGTTTTTGTGGGTTTTAGTTCTGGAAGGCGCACGCTGTGACTGCTACTGCTGGTGCTGCCGCACAGGAGAGGGGTTTGGTTAGGAATGATTTAAAGGGAGAAAAACGAGGATTATATGTTCATTTGTTCTTTATTTTAAAATCGATGGGACATTTTTAGCATCAAAAACAAATGAAATAATTTGAATGGTGGAACTATTGAGTGGGAATCAGGACAATATTTCACAAATTGCTTGGAGACATTTTTTTTTGATGCGCCATTTAGAAATTTGTGGTCTACTTCCAGTTACAGGTTTTTTAGAGGTTTAGCCCATCAATACCAGTTTTAGCCAAAATGGGGAGTTTCCTTAAGAACTGCAGTATGAAAAAGAATTTAAGCATATTCAAAATAGTTTTTCTAGCTTTATTGATATCGGAAGCAGTTATTAATAGTCTTTCTTTAGGAGCAGAGGCGACGTCACACTGTGTGGGAGGGAGAGGAATTGCTATAAAACAAGACGGATATTATGGAGTTGATAACTTAGACCAGTAGTGTCACCAGTGAGAGCTGAATAATTAATTGTCCTCGCATCCATTATTTTTGCTAACAACAGGAGTAAATTACACTGAGTGAAAAACAAACTCACTAAGAAGAAACTTAGTTCAGCACAAACACAGATTCAGTTTCTCAACATGAAGGTGTACAAAATCAACCTGCCTGTTGTCGTTGTTGAGCTCCTCCATGACCCAGCTCTCTGCCTCCTTGGCGATCTTCTGTCTGTAACCGTAGAAACTCCCGCCGTAACGTCCATTCCCCCGGAGCGTTCACTATGGAGCTGAGAGGGGAAAACGTGAGAAATGGTGAGAAAGTAAACAAACAACATGATCAGGTTAAAGACAGAGTGGACGGGGCTACAGAACGACCCATCAGTCATCAGTTGTCGGACACCAAGAGAAACAAGCAAGAGAGGGATAAGAGTAGACAGAATGTCCATGTGGAGAAACTAAAACAGACGACTACCTGGGTTCGCCTTCCTCCTCTGCGACCTCGTCTTCCTCATCCTCACTGCCGCTGTACTCATAGCTCGGATCCTCTAACAGAGAGAAATACAGAGAGAAGAATTCAGC
The DNA here is from genome assembly GCA_922788865.1 of Poeciliopsis turneri. NCBI lineage: Eukaryota > Metazoa > Chordata > Actinopteri > Cyprinodontiformes > Poeciliidae > Poeciliopsis > Poeciliopsis turneri. The sequence continues at coordinate 2,361,435 of CAKLNU010000953.1, forward strand.
TTCACACTGGCAGAGGCTGATCATCAACAGAGTATAAACCAACAGCAGCATCAGAACAGGCGGAGCTGTAAATGTTTTTCCACAGACAAAAGAGATACATTTTCCCTGCATCCCTGTACTATGCGATACGGATTCCTTGCTCAAAGTTGGGAAGCAAAGAAGGAAAGTTTGTTGAAGAAAAACATCAATGACAGGAAGCATGGGAGTCAAAGAGAACCTTTCCGATTGTTTTGGGACATCTGGGAATACAATTAGTCCCAATCCAAGTGACTCCAGTTTGTCATAATTCTGCCCAAGAACTTTGCCACGAACAAAACACTCTGTTAAAGAACAATCCGGAAACAGTTTTGTGATGGACGTTGTGTTTTACGGCACGGCGGAGGTCCACGCCTCGAGGGAAAAGTCATAACAAAAAGGTTCAAAGATCAGAACACTGACGCTTGGGATCAGTGGTGAGGAAACTCCCCAGATAACCTCGCTGAGCGTCTGTTCTCAAAAAAGCAGGTGGATAAACAGAAGCTAGAAAAAAACAAATCGGATTGACTCCAAGGACTGATGAGCGAAGAGGTCACTGTTAGTCAAGACTGTGTCCAGAAATAGATGATAGTTGGATTGAAAAGCTAGCACTGTAAACACAAAACTGTCCCTGACGTTGGTGTTAGTGTCAGATAACACCAACAACATAAATCGACTGGGAAGTAAATCAATTTTATTTGCTTCCCAACCAAGGCGAACAAAAGTTGCTTTGGTTAGCTAGCTAATTTTTGTTTGATCAGTTGGTGGGAAAAAAAAACAAAACAAAACAAAAAAAAAAAACATTTTTCCAGAGAAAAGATACAAATTTAAAAGAAAAGTGTATTATCCTGCAAAGTAATGTCTGCAATTTGTTCAAGCAATAATTAAAGCAGCAAACAGGAAGGCAAAAAAAGCAAAATTATTTGGTAAAATTTTTTTGAGAGGACAGTATTGAAAATGTTCTCAGCTTTTGAACACCTCTTTGTAACTATATTTTAATATTACGTAAAAACTCTCTTAGCCTGGACTTAATACTCCCCCATGCAACTCACAAAAGGGATGGTTGGAAAAAAAGGCAACTTTTGGAAAATATGGCCTCTGCTATTAATCTAATTAATGCCAATCTGACATCTTCTTCAAGTAAAACGCTTACAGAAAATTCAGAATGAGCTAAAACTGGTAGCTACATTCCTACTCAAAACTATATTTATTTTAGAGCCACATATGTACACAGGAAATGTTTTGTTGTTTTTCCTGTAGCCAACAGAATAAAATCATTGTTCTGAGGTGGTGGTGGGGGGAGAGAGAAGATGAGGCTCTAGTAAGGACATTTGGACAACATCTGTTGTGAGAGCAGCTCAGCCAAAAGCTGAACACTGACTTGACTCTCCAGATATTCACATTAAAGGTAACACAACCCAGGTGGAGTTGGTTAAAGCAGAAAGATAGGACAAAAAAGGACAACAACATTTCCGTTCCCTAACTCCCTCTCTACGCCCGTCGAGTTGTTATCCAAAGTTTTGGGTTAAGTAGAGGAGAAAGGAGCAATTTGTTTATTTAAATTTCATCGTTGGGTGACACATCTCACAAGGCGCAACCCATCTTTGGTCAAACTACGCCCCGGAGGACACTGAAAGATGACACATCCTCCTATGTGTCACATCCGGAGAATTTATTTTTGATTTTTTTTCCCAGTAGCTCACTCACACAATAATGCAACAGGCATTTTATTTAGTTGGCCATGCACACTTAGATGGCTCTAAACACACACACACGCACACGCACACCGACACACACACACACACCGCACACACACACACACACACACACACACACACACACCACACACACACACACACACACACACACACACACACACACACAGCAAGCAGAAAGTCTCCAGCCATTTAGTATGCTTTTGGAAGCTCAGAGATTAGAACCAGATGGCCATTCTGTTTCCTCCTTCCTTCCTCTAAGCGTCTCTCTCTTTCTCGTCTTCCTTCTCCTTTCTGCCTGTTTTTTTCACCTCTGCAAATAAAGTCGGATAAAACTGACAGATCTGATCTGGGGTTTTTTCACAATGTGCAAAAAAACCATTGCGAAGAAAAACGCCAGGCTGATGTTGGCGTCGCACATCGAGCTCATCTAGGGAACGGACGGGGATAAATTATTTTCAGAACAGCGCTCCTCCCTCTATGTTTCGCATTCCAGCTGTGCTGTCCTGTGTCTGTTTCCATCTCTCCAAAATCCCTGCTTCCTTCCTCCCTTCAAAAAAAAGAAAAAAAAAAGTAGCACAGAATTGTGGTAGTGGTATCAGAAAGTGAAGACTTTTTAAAGCTCACCAGGAGGAATTTGTGTAAAAGTCCTCTTTTTACACAAATTTCCTGCGGCCCAGTGCAACATTTCCCCATGTTGTTGATGAACATTGAGAGTTAGAGAGCGCCTGAGCAGACTGGTGAGGGATTCATCTGGAAATGCGGGAGATAAATCTTCACACCAGCTGTGTTTCCACGAACCATAAAACTGCTCAAATTGAAACTACAAAAATGCGCTGAATGGAAATACCAACTTATAGAAAAAAAAAATTCAATTAAACATTTTTGTGAAGGGATAAGGCAGTTTTTCAGTCATATGTAAGTTGATGTATGTCGCAAAACTGCAATGGAAACATTTTTTTTTTTCCATCACACGAGTCACGTGACCAACAGCCAGATGTTACTGCTGGCAAAAACGCAGAAGAAGAAGAAGAAGAAGAGAGAAAGTAGTAGGAGGATGATGATTTGTTTTTGTTTTTTTTCAGACAACGTTCACCTCGCTCCACCAGAGCTCTCGCAGCGTCACGCAGTTCAGAAAAGTTGTGTCTCATTCTAACGTGTTGAATCCGTAGCTATTTTGTAAAATGGCCGATTGCAATTTCACCAAAACGGCGCATACGTAGCCGCTCCCAAGTAGGCGGGGCTTGTCGTTACAATTCCTGAATAAGACGTCTCCCCTGATTGGCTGATAGACGATGAGCACTAGCACCATGGCTGGATTATAAATATATATGATGTTTATATATATATATATATATATATATATATTTTTTTTTATATATATATATATATATATATATAAATATATATATATATATATATATTCATATATATATTTATATATATGAATCTTGGCATCCATCGCTGCCAAGATTTTTAATAATTTATCGTGCAAACTAGCTCGTTCCCATGAGATTTTAGTTCATTTTGTATTTAATGGAAACACCCAATTGTGATATTGTGGCTTTTTTTCGGCATCAGCAGAAGATTTTCATATAGTTGTAAAGGAAACGCAGATACAGACAGCAGTCAGGTCAGCAGCTGGGAGGATCTTGACAAAAAGACCCAAAAGACTCTAAAACCTGTTGGGTCGCCTCACCCTTCTCTCGCTTCTTCCTGGTTCTGTCCAGGTGGTCCTTCAGCATGATGCGGACCTGCCTCTCGTTCGCCAGGTCCCTGATGAAGGCGTGCTTCAGCAGAGAGTCTGTGGCGGGTCGGTGGATGTGGTTTTTGACCAGGCAGCTGTCGATGAACGACAAGAAACGCTTCGACCTGCGGAAAGCGAGGCAAAGAAATGATTCAGAGAAATCCGTCTAATGTGCTACAATAAATGTTTGAAATGAACATTCTTTTCCATAATTAGCTAAATTTAGCTCAGCTGCTGCAATGTTTATTAGAGTAAATGTACCATGACTCTACAGTATATGGACCTTTTCACATTTTATCTAAAAACAACTACACACATCAATGTGCTTTGGAAAAATATAAGAAGAAACTAAAAATGTTGTATCTGTTTGTATTCTCTCAGTCGATACTTTGTAGAAACTAACTTCTGCCTCAATTACAGCAACAAGTATCATGAGGTACCGGCTTTACACACATACACTGCCTATAAACAGTATTCACTCTTTAGGGTGTTTTACACTTTTTATTGCTTTTACAGATCAATTGTGATCAAGTCATTTGGCCTTTTTTCTTTGCGAATTAAACATAAAAAAATAATTCTGCAGAAAAAGACTGAAAACAGGAAAAGAAATACTGCCGAGATCCAAATTACTGAAGGCATCCAAGACGTAATTTGTGCCCCAATTTAAATTTACTTGAGGTAAATGGCTTGACCCTGTTGTACGGATGAATTCTTTATACTGCTCTTTGTATAGTAGTGCATTGACTTCTTATGGTGATAAAAAAAATGATTATATATGCCTTCATGTCTTTGAACGTGGCTTGAATTTTGTTTTTTTCAGCTTTTGTTCAGCTGGCTGTCAATATTATGTGGACAATATACAGATTTTGCTGCTTTAGCAATGCCAGCAGTGCTTTAGCGTTTTTTGCTAGCATTACTATGACTAGCATTTTGAATCATTAAAAACTGTCTACTGTTATTTTCTATTGTTTAAAAACAATTATAAAATCTGTTTGAGATTGCTGTTTTGTAATGTTAGCCATGGTGCAAGCACTGTTTGCTAGAATAAGATAGTAAAAAAACAGTTTAAAGTGTTACATCTTATTTTTAATCAATGTTTAAGAATAATTTTAAAAGATTATTGGTGTTTTACTAAAGCCAGTCAAGATATTAGCACATTTTACTAACATAAGACAGTAAAATCAGTCAAAAGTATCAACTCTTTTATTGATTATTCATTTAAAATTTGTTTGATGTAAATGGCTGTTGATAGTTGTACGGAGGGACATGCTATATGCTATTCTTCTAGATTCAATTATGCAGACTTCTTTTGTTGCTGGTACAGTAATAATAAAAACCAAAAAAGCTTTTAGACAAAAACAATGTAAAACATATGAGATAATGACAATTAAATAAATAACATAAAATTGCATATGTTGCTTAGTTTAAACTAAGGCGTTCAAATCAATTTGTGCTCAAATACTCGTCAATTTAAAGACCAAGAAGTTTCCAACAAAAAAACACAACAATTCAATGTAAAAAGTAGACAAATCAATAATGTTTACATCTATACCTGTGTCTAGTTGCTGCTATAAACTTCCTAGAGTTGCCTGGTATCTTACCTCCAATCATTCCTCTCAACACTCCCAAAGAAAAATATTGTGCAAATTGTAAAGTCGATGTGAGGCTTTAAGGCTGAATCTACCGTCAGAAATCACTGCGAGAGTCGAACGGGACTGTTGTCTGTTTTTTGGACAAGGAAGGGAAAGAAATATGTGAGTTGTTGCTTCGTTTATCCGCCTCATGGAGGCCTCTGGGTGAAATCATGGCAAAGCTCTGCACTGTAGCTATTAAAAGCTGCCGGGAGAAAAGGCGTTTCTGATCGTTTCAATAGTGAATGAAAGACAGCAGCTACTGTCAGTCTAGAGTTCAATGGGAAGAGCTTTTCTATTATGCATGAAAGGGCAGGAAGTGCAAGACGAGTGATTGATGTGAAGAGGGTAAAAATCAAAACCCGATTTAGTGTCAAACTTAGAACAGAAACACCACAGTAACTTTAATTTACACACAGGACAAATAACTTGCAGTGATCGTCACAAGTCTACAAGCACTGAGCTTTTTGTGGAAAGAAACAGCTAGAAAGTGTGTCGACTGATCGTCAGATGCACAAAACCCACAACAAAAGCCACCTGAGAGCCTCAAGCCTGCTGCCTGTTTCCCTGTGTTGTGCGTACAGATGAGAGTTGTGTTCACAGACTTACCACTTCTTCGATTTGAGTCTGGGCGCAGGGTTTCGAGGAATCAGAAACAGAGCTCTCATCGGATGCATGTCACAGAGAGCTGCAGAGGGAAAGCAACAAAGAGAGGAGAAAAGTGTGTCAGGACAGCTGAAAATGGATTTAAAGCATCCTTGAAAGAAAGGCAGTGATTCCTGCACACTCTTTACCGTCACATGAAAGAAAGAACAAAGACAGTAAAGCCTATTTCAGCTCAGAGTTTATATTTCTAGACATTTCAGTCATTTTCAGGCCTTCAGCTTTAGATTACAAAGCGTTGTCATGACTATTCTTCACTACCAAAATCCCACATTTTTGGATTGTATCATAACATCATCCTGATATCACAGCTTTGAGTATTGACTGATATCGACCCGATACGATATCAGCTTACTTATTTTGTAGAGTCGAATATCAGAAAAGGTTTGATCAAGCGATGTTACTCAGACAGAGAGCAATAGACAACAACAGTAGATCTGAGTTTGGTCTTATAATAGTTTACCGGTGGTTTTTCCACTAAAACTTACTGACATGAGCTTCAAATTTTAGCATGTGAAGAAAGGCTTGAATGACACAGAGCTCTTGAGTTTGGTTGGAAATGTTTCTCAGGATTAAGCCATCAGCCATTAAGGTGAACTTTGAAAATTGGCAACTGCCATAAATGTTTTCCAGTTTTAACCTAATATATGGGTGTCCAAACTTTTCCCTTACAGGCCAAATTTAGTTTGAAATATTGTGGGGGGAAGTTAACAGCTTCTGGTTTTCAATTTAAAACCTTGAATCATTTCAAAAAATCTTTTCACCTCTTCTACAATAATTTAACTTTGCGATAGAGCAGCGCAGCAATCACGTGAGTGAGATTTTTTAGACAAGTTGACCTGTAAATATTACATCTTAAAAGGTTGTCAAATATTTGCTTTTGTTCTTCAGAAAACTTTCGTTTGTATTTTGCTAACTTTAATGTTTGACTTTTCATCTACTTTAAACAAAAGACAATAACTTCCTTTTCCATTTTAAGACAATGTAGCATTTTTGAAAAGATCCTCCTCCCTTAAAAATTTTTTGCATAAAATTCATGCAAATTTCTAATGGCAAATGACTTCAGGCCTGAACTTTGTCCCCCACAGTCCCAGGATGATGGAGAACAAATTGACTGGAAATGACCTTATAGCCCTTTATTGATTTATGGGCAACAATATATTTATCCTTAACATGCACCTGAATTCACAGTTCATCAACCTATTTATTATATAGCAATTTTTTACTACCAACTCCCCTAAATAAATATGTATTAGTTATACAAACTGTTCCTTCACTAAAGTAAGTATGGATATGGTGTAATGTATTGTGAGCTAAATTTATCCAAACATAGGTGCTTACTAAGGGAGCACCAACTTTTTACCTCAACATCACAGATCTACATCTCTTGTGTTTGTAACTTACGAGGAGCTCCTTCCGCCATCTCCAGTGCAGTGATGCCTAATGACCAAAGATCGCTCTGAAAACAAAAGAGAACAGAAAAAGCTGAGTCTGAAACATAAACACAAGCTAAGATGAAACCCCATTTGGTGGCTGTTTGCATCGCAGCCTATGAGTCAGTCTGGGTGCAGAGCAAGACAAAAAACAGATCAATTATAGACAATGTTTCAAATACAAAGATTTCTGAAACTGAAATCTCACTTCTAGAAATGAATCAGTGGATTCACTGAAACAAGAAATATGATTTCAATTCTCTGTAAATGAGAGAAAATGATACAAATATAAAGATGAAACTGCAGATTTACATACATCAGGTGACAATGCCTAAGAGGGTATAGTAGTTGTTTTGCAAAGGTTGTGGGTTTGATTCTGTGTCTTTAGGCTCAGATATTCTTCCTCTGATCTGATGGATCAGAGGAAAACAAAACTTTACAATAAATAATTAGATTAAAACAAACTTGGGCGTTGTGCATCATGCTCAGGGGCACATCAACATGTGACAAGCTGGAATCAGACCCTCAACTTTCTGATCTCAAAACAACAGCTCTACACACCGAGTCACAGCTGCAACTTAGCTGTTGCTGTCGGCTCCAAATCTTTTATTTATTTATTTTTCCACTGTTTGCCGTTTGTGAGGAGCCGATTCTCCACTGGATTTTTGCCCTACAAAAACATCATCTAAATTTATGCACTGTGTTCTGTTTGCGTTGCAAAAAAAGTTACTCTGTAGTCGTAGGTGGCGTCCGGATTCTCGTCACAGGCGATGACCTCTGGAGCCATCCAGTAGGGAGTACCAATGAAAGTGTTCCTTCGACCAATCGTCTTGTCCAGCTGAGCCGAGACTCCAAAGTCAACTGGAGAACAAAAATATGAGAAATGATCATGAATGAAAAGACTCTCATACTCCCTCGTTAGTACTCTGCATCTTGCTGCGTACTCTTACCCAGTTTGACCTCGGCGTTCTCCGTGAGCAAAACATTTTGGCCCTTTATGTCTCGGTGGATCACATGATGGGAGTGAAGATGGGAAAGACCCTGGAAGACAAATACGTCCACAATGAGCGCGCCCGACCACGGACGAGTCAGATGACTCGCGAATATGAAAGTGGCAAACACTGGCCGTCAAAGAACGGCTTCGTCACATGCCTGGATTCATACAGACCCGGATTGTCAGATTTGTGGCGCAACTGTAAACATTCTTGCTGTAAGCAACATATATTATGCCTCTTATATATATATAAAAATTCCCTTCTCACCCACCGCGGGTGGTTCTTATCCTCTGAGCTCGGGTCCTCTACCAGAGATTTGGGAGCTTGAGGGTCCTGCGCAGTATCTTGGCTTATACACACATAAATATGTGTGTATAATGACTTTGGCTTTAGTCAGTCGAAACAACAGGATTACACATTGGAGCGCTATTTGGTCTTGCAACGTCTACATGCAAAGTCATCACACTTGACTATAAATGTCAAGTGTGATGGGTGTACTAAGTTTTTCATAAATCTGTCTTCATATAACAATTATTGACATTGTAGAATTAGGGCTGTGGTTTTGTAGCAACCACATTCTAGAGGATCCATGATAAAACAGCATTAATGCAGAGTGTGCTCTATTTTTAACATGCCTGTGCATACATAATGAAAATATCAGGAAACTGACACGATCCCATCAAAAGAGAAAAGGTAAAATTATTTAGAGTTTTAGAAGAAAAAGAAAATAGGTCACAATAAATATTTTTTTTCCTACTAGGTCTCTTCTAAATGCTAAAGTGTTCAAGTTGAGAACGTCTACTAGTTGCTTAGTTTTAGAGCACACACACACTTCTGTGTCCTTGCATTCTCGCTTCTTCAAAGGAGGTTAAATAAACAGAGGAAGTGAGTCCTATTTCAGACAATGACGCTATGTCAGACCGCAGTGTCGCTGTGTGTGTGTGTGCGTGTGCATGTGTGTGTGTGGGGATGTTGTGATGTTGAAACAATCAGGAGACAGCGTGGCTGACTGCAGCTCAGAAAATAGTGGCCACTGTCCAGATTTCTGTGTCCCCTTCAAAATTCTAAACACGAAAAATAAATATCTCAGTTTCATTCTCGTCCTTGACAGAAGCACAATATCATCAGCGAAGAGATTTATTTGAACTTGGCTCAGGTGAGCTGAAGGACAGTTAGCTATGCTACTACGGTCACAAACTCAAAGAGAGAGCACAGACAGCAGTTTTTCTTAAAATCTCAATCTACTAAACAACTTTATGCTTTAAACTGTCCAATTAAGTATGAAAATGATATTTTGATATTTTTGCAGGACATTGAACTTTAAGGATTAGCGTAGCACCGATGAACTAAAGAGCCGCTGTGGAAAGAAGAACTGCATTCAAAGCATCTTCAGTTCCCTGGTAAACACAAAACTGAAATGAATCCCCAAAATAGAAATAATTGATAAGAGCTAAAGCAGAGCTTAAATCTAGCTGCAGATACAAAAATCACATGATCTGTTGGGTATTTATTTCAGAATGGGTAAATGGCGTAACTGTACTTCAGTCTGCTCAGCAACTCATGCGTGGAAATGTGGATTATTTTGCACTTCCTTTGTAAATGTCTGAGCACTTGTGTCTTAAATGGCCCAGAGCATTTAGAAAAAGCATCACCAAGCGCTTGTCACAGTTTATAATACAGCTTTTTAACATACTGACAAAACACATAAGCACATTCATTGCAAATTAAAATGCGGAATCAACAGTGGATGTGGTGTTTTACTTAATAATGAGTTCAAAGTTGTAAACATATTCATAACAGTGGGAGAGTCATCTGTCATATCAAACCACAAAGCAACAATAAAATAGACTGACTCAAGCTACAGCATATAGCCAAGTTAGCCACACATCTGCTGTGTAATATTAGAGCCTTTACTGCCACTTTTTGGTGAAGCTAATCCTGATTAATGGAAAGGTGTGTGATCAAGCTAAATTTTGGCAACTTTTTCATATTTTACTTCCAGTTGGCTTTGCTTTCTATTCAAATTTATTCAGCTCATTGCAGTTTATGAAAAGCTTTCTTAAGCCCGACAGCTTTCACTGCTCCTTTGCAATACCTTATTTTATTTTTTAGCCATTCTGTTACATATTTGCTGATGTGTTTAAGATCATTTTCCTCAACATCCTGTTAGATGACAAGTTTCATTCAACCTTCAGCTTCTTGCACTGACATCAGAATATTCCTATACTCAGAGAAGCAAAAACAAGCCCGTCACCTCGGCACCATTGTGCTTGAGAGTTGGTATAAAGTGTCGGCACACACACCCTCTTTAAGGTATTTCCAAAAAATGTGTCTGCCCGTAACAGCCAAACGTCTCAACGATCCTCTCAACTACCCAAGGGACCGTATTTCAGACGGATTTGTCTTTATAACTGTTTCTTGGACGTCCACCTTGGCGAAGATTGACAGCGGAGATAACTGCTGAAACTCTGACGCCATTGTTTGGAAATTACATCTTGGCCTTTCCCAGACTGATAGGCAGCAACAACTGCTTCCTGAAGTCGTCTTTCCCTTTTGGCATTGTCTTAAAATGGACCTGAACACTATGAAACGGTCAAATCCAAAACTTTGCAGCCCGCTTGTGCCATTTCATTCCTATGGAAGCAGTAAGCATCTTGGACTTTTACTTTTTGGAAGAAGTTAGAAGTTTGCTGGATTCTGACCATTTTCCACCTGACCTGCCCTGACCAGCTGGTCGGTAAAAAAATATTCCCCTTTTTTTCCTATCCTATCAGTGAACAGATTGGATCTAAGCACTAACAAGAATCCTCTCCAGTGTACAAGTTGTTGGTGTGGAAAGAAGAGTGAATGTTGGAGAATCACTGAGGTGTTTTAAAATGAGGTCAGATGAAGTATGAAAGGTGAACAGTGGAAGCTATTTTTAAGGAAACCATATTCTTTAAGAAGAAATCCTTGTTTATTCCTGCTGTTACAAGAGAGAATTAGAGTCATATCACTCTTTTGCTATTTCAAATTTCTAAGGCTATAGCAGTTCTGTACCCCATTTTTGGGGATTAAAAAGAAAAAGTCTCCCAAACCTTGGACAAACCTTCACAACATTAAGCTGAAATTATAAAAGGAATGAACTGATCCTGATCCAACCTTGATAGCTAGCAGGAAGGCTAAAAATCTTCCTGTGACATTGCTGTTTTTATTATTTTAAGCTTTCACCCTCTTTTTGTTATGAAACGTATGAGATTTATATAAATAGTATAAAGAGTTTTGAAAATTCTAGTGTCAAAGTATGGGCCTACATTCTTGAAGTAATACACACAGAGGGTACGGTTTTATTTAGCTAACTGTGTTATTGCTAGCATAAGATGCTAAAGATATTTTAAAACGTAAACTAAAAATCCTTGTCGTCATTTTTAAAAACATAAAATTAGGTTTTAAAGCAAATGCTCAGTCAGAAACATCAGAAAATCCCAAAAAAACTGTGATAATAGCTGCGGCCAACAACTAAATCCACCAAAACTTAATGCTTCCTCTAAAAATGCTTATATCTAAAAATGGAGTTTTTAATATTTAAAACTTCAAATATACCTAAATATACATTAATACGCAAAGTGGAAACCATCTTAGCACAACTACAGAAGCTTATAATTAAAGTCGTCCTTGTCTCTGCTTCTGGCGGTTCAGCCAATCAGCACCAAGCAAAATAAATGGTGCTCCTGTATTGGCTGCTTTGCAAATGTCAGTCAAAAGTCTGTCAATCATCATTGTGGCAAAATATTTCAGTTGTCCATTGTATATCATGAAACAACTGCTCCTCATTACCTAAACATGACTAAGGAATCCATCATATCAATAGGTCCTGATACCAAAAGGCCATAACTTTAAGCTGCAGTGGATATTTACAGCTAACAACACATTAGGACTCACCAGGCTCTTTCTATACAAGGCAGCTATGATTCCATAAATGTGTGTTTTGCTTCGTGTTTATGTTCCTTACCCTGAGCACCTCTCTGCAGATGTAGGCAATCCAGTCCTCTTTCAAACAGTTTCCTTTAGTCTTTTTCACCAGGTCTGTCACAGAGCCAGCGCCACAGTACTCCATCACTAACTGAAGAAGCAAACAATTTTAATGGTTAGTAGTGATGCGTTTCTGCCATATTTATAAAAAGCTCTAAAAAGTGCCGTGTTTAAACGATCAGAATGTTCACAAACCCAAAGTTGGTGGTCCTGTCCAGCAGGTCCTTTTTTAATGAAGGCACCATAATAAGTAGCAATGTTTCTGTGATGGGAATAACTCTTCAGCATATTAATCTCCAGCTTTATCTCCTCCTCTTCTTCCTACAGACGAAACACCCAACAAAAGGGAAAATATTAAAGACGGCACAACTTTTGTCAGTGCGCCCAACAATGACAACACACAGAAATAACCCGGAGAATGAACAAATAACACAATAACAAGCAATGTTTTGATTTTAAACACACTTTACTGGTTTGCAGCACATGGGATGATAACAGAAATGTCTGATAACTCCTCCAAGCCAGTGAACCCTTAAGTTGTCCACTGCAATGAAGATCATTGAGAAGAGACACATGAATGGTAGGGGAGCTGGAGGAGTTGGACTTTTTCCCAAGGTCCTGCCTGCTTTTAAATCTCCACACAGACACTAGAAAATGACGAGGCAGAGTGGGAACTTTCGCCGCTATCTGAAACAATAAAAAAAAGAAAGCCCTCTTGCCCCCCGCCTGACTGTGACTGCCATCTGCGTGCGCAAGTGTGAGTCAGTGTGCGACGGCAGATAATAGACAGGCATTTCCACAGATTGTCTGCAGTAGACCAGCAGAGAAATCATAAAAAAAAATTTAAAAAAAAAGTCCACAGGAAAAGTCCAACTCGTTGATGAAGAAAATGTGCATGTGAACTGTTCTGTGCGAGTTCATGCTTCACCAGCAAGTGGTCCGAAGTTTGGCTTCATGTTCACAGTTTAACTTAAAAGTTCAAACATGTACCAATATAAAGGTCAAGTTAATGGTTTTTTATAATGAAATAAAAGTTGTAAATTTAAGACAAAAAGGCTGCCAAAGGTCGGTGAATTACACAATTCATCAACACAGTATCAACTATTTGTAGTTTCGTGAAGCTCAGACTGAGGTTTAAGTCTATGTTTTCAACACATTGTGATCTCTCTGCAACAGGAAATATATATTTACTATAACTCTTCCTTAGTGTCTCTCAGTGTCCAACAGCTTTTCACAACTGAAAAAATGGCCTTTAAATGTCACAAGAATGATACTCTCCTCAAGTGATAAACAGTGCCACAAAATTTAAAGCCATGCTTTATGCTCTGCTGAAAGCGTTATGAGTTTAAGTCGGCATAATAAAACGAACAAACATTGAATAGTACTTTTGTTAAATTTATCTATCCCTTGAGATTGGTTGTTTAATCTGCTAATTATTCTTCCCATTGTTTAGAAAAACATAAAACTGTTTAGTTTATGGGTCTGTTTAATAGAAGACGCAAAAGCTAAAATCATCATCACGTTCGTTGGTTTTTTTTTGTTTTGTTTGTTTTTTGCGAGGCATAGTGACCTCAAACTGCAGCTGCTCAGCTGGAACTTTTAAAACTCAAAGATTATAATTTGAGATGATCGATGTTTGAAATTTTTACACACACAAAATAATAATTAAACAACTTGTTTTCATAGTAATGTCTAAACTTTCCAGATGGTCAAATTATCAGGTCCACTGGAATCTGGCCACATTAAGTTATTAAAGATCTTTATGAACTTATCACCCAGAGGAGCCGTGAAAACATTTTATCACAGGTCAAATGTGTCGAAACGGTTTAGCAGACTTTGTAGAACACAGCTAACCTGTTTAAGATAAATTATTTGAATTAGAGCATTTGATAAGTCAATTTTAATATTTTATTACAACAACAAAAATATTTCCCACAAAAAAAAAAAAAAAAGGTAAACTCTGTGTCATTGCGGTCAAACTGTTGCAAAATGGATTTAGAATGCCAAACTTGAGCAAACTTAGACATGGTTGCGAAATTAAATAAGACTTACTAAGAAATTTACAAAGTTACTTAATCCACATATATACAGAGATGTGTCAACGTGTTTAATTCCAACCTTATCTTAAAGGTGTAATGTACAATCCTGTTCCGATCTGTAAACTCACACAAACCCTGGATGCAGCTTTTATTAGAAGTTTTTCTAACCTCAAATTGATTTACTCCACAGCAACTTATTAATATTTCATAATAGCAAAACAACAACATAACACTGTGGCTTTTAAACTCTAAAGTGAACAGAGCTTTAATATCACAGAGATCTAATAAAAAACTACTTCTGTGTGTGGGGAAGAAAAAAAAAAAGAAACATGAGAACCGTACGGAGAGGAGGAGAGTTGTTCTCGTAATTCGATTTAGTCGGGGAAAGTGCTATATTAAAGAACATTCCAGTTTGATCCGTGTTGTATGTACGTACTCTGACAGGAGAATTATGAGAGGCTCCCGAGTGGATTGTAAGAGTTCAAATCGCTTCAATGACCTAAGTGTGCAGTGAGAGAACTCAGAGCGGAAACACAGAGGAGAAGCCGTCTGTTTGGAGTCAAGACAGAACAATCAGGGTAGTTTTCGACGGGCTGTTTTACAGGCCTGCTGGTTGTGTCCTCTCGTGACTTTTGGATCTTTAAGGAGTTCAGTTAAAAACTTTAAAGCTCGAGTAAATAACCTCTGAAGTGGAAAAAATAAAATATATTTTCCTAGTTGTCAAATAAATATTAGCTGTGTCAATCAAAAAGTAGGTCCGGCTGCTATCAGTTGGAGTCACTCCCACAGTTCAGCATGCTGAGGTGTGATTCTTCATCAGACAGACTGTGACGTACACGGCGGACCATGAGCTTGACTAAAGCTACGATTGGGTCATTGCGATGACGTTCAAGAAACACTTGCATAAATTCTGCAATAGCGAAAAATATCTGTGGAATTTATTGCACAAAATCTGTGGTCGTCTTTCTTATGCCTAGTTCCACTATTAAAACCTGACAGACCACACACTTGATGATAAAACAGTCTTATATATAGCAGGTTTAGTTGTACAGTTTGTGGCGTACAACCGAACGGCAGGAGCAGCTCAATGCACACAAACCAGTTTCAGTCATCAATAATTAGATAACAGACAGAAAATCTTGCAAAACAAGTTTAACAGAGAAACAAACAATAGAAAAATACATATTAGATGTCCCCTGGACTTTCTGGTGCAACATGGTAGTTGTTTTGTTGTCTTTGTATTATATACCAAAGGTAAAGTACCCAGGATTCCTTCATAAATGATTTAGGGCCCTGATACTGCAAGGATACTAAGAGAATTTGCAGCAGGAGTAAAAGCAGTAAAACATTTACCTCTGTGACCTCCATGACTTTGATAGCTGCCAGCTGACCAGTCTTGACATGGCGACCCTGGTGGCAAAAATAAAGAAGCAGTTAGCGTCGCAACCAGTTCAACTACATGAGCATCCTACAAAAACTCTCGACAGTGAAAGACTAAAGAAACTCTCGTTGCCGCGACGCCAACGCATAAAAGAAAAATCTATCCGAGCCAATTCCAGATCTAACAGTCAAACATGTTCACATCCTCTCACACACAGCCGCACATCACACCGTCTTTGAGAAAACACTCAGCCTGTGATGTAATGCTCCATTCACTGCACTGTCTGCCTAATTTCATTTTCTCTTGCGAGAGCCAGTCAGAAAGAATAAGACGTGACATAAGATGAGAGCGAAAAAAAAAAGTCAGCAAAGAGGACTGCAGCTGGAAAAGGCAGTCAGGTGAAAAGGGAGAAATTGAAAACAATGTCAAGCCTCAAGGCTGTGGTGTATGGAAAGTCTATGAAATATACACGGCAGGATGACAACGAGCCAATTGGTCACGACAGATGAAATTGATCATATGTGAAAACCAAATACAAAGTTGCACATCACTGCGAGGTAAAAGTAAATCAGTAAGTGGCTTCAAGATTTTTTTTTTCTTACAAATGGCATTTGTGTATGAAGTCAGCTTACTCTCAAATTCCTACTCCTAAAACCAGACCTTCCACTTCACAGTTACAAACCAAATTCTGTTGCGAGTCCAGACAAAATACAATAAAATCTGCATTTTTAACAATACAAAATATGAGAAAGTTTAAGAGGAATATATATGTTCAAAAGGCACTGCACATCTTCTGTAATTCTAAGAAACCAATCCCTTCCTCAAAGTGTTTGCAGAGACTTTCTCTCCGTGACAAAATATTACATTTTGTCATCTGTTTTCATCATCTGTTTTTATCAAAAAAATAAAAAATAAAACAAAACTGTCCAAAAGTAGTTACAGATGTTGAAATGTAACTCAATATCCACGTTTTTTGTCCAAGTTTTATTGAAAAAGTTAACATTTTTGTAATACTGAGAAGAATTACATGTTCTAACAAACAGCTCAAGAATAACACATTAAATAGCAGGTGCTATAAAAATAATACATGAACAGATGCCAACTGATAAAATTAATTTTGAGCTGATTTGTAATCACACAATAACAATAACACAGTAATAACTAGTGTAAACCCCTAGAGTTAAAACGTCCAAAAAGGAGGGCAAAACACATACTTCTTCAGATCTCAGTGTAAAAATAATATTCCCAATGACTTGGTGTGTACCATGTATTGTCCTTCAAGATAATCCAAAATGTTGTTACACCGCCAACATGGACGCTTAGGGAATTAAAAGAATTATTTTTGTAGCTAAAATATAGCCTCAAATTCATACACTCACTGACTAAAGGGGCTCAGCTTTAATTGTCGTCATGTAGCAGTTTGAGATTTACATGTAAAGTGAATTACAAAGAAAATTGTATTATTAATCACTGAGAAAGAGTAGCGCATATGAAATAAAACTGAATTAAATGGAGAAAGCATTGAATGCTCCTGTGACTGCATGGCGGTGACTAAGACGTCACATCAACTGGATAACAGAAGGGGAAGCAGAAGCACTGATCTCATGTCAGCATGGAGGGACTTGCCCTTTGGCCTGGATGCAAGCAGGGGTTCACTGGGAACTGATTCAGGTGTTGCATCTCCCACAGCAAGTCAGCCAGAGAATGCTGTAACTGGATGTCTGACAGATTGACACAGGTTTTGACAAGGGAGCGATTTGGGGGATCTGGCTGGTCACTGGAAGACTTCAAAATGTCTCAGCTGGCTGCAGACATAGATATCTTCATGTGTGGACGTTGAAGGCTCACACACGCAGAGCTGTTTAAGATCACATGAGACATAAGGAAGCAGGATGTCACTAACGCTGAACTGCACTGCCTGGGTGAATCCCCTTAAGAAGTCATATTATAAAGTACCTAGCATGATAACGCCAGGAATAAAATGGGGAAAAATGGCTCTGCAACACCGGTAGCATTGGGCCTAGAACTTGTTCTAGATATTCCATTTCTTAGTAGATAGTATGATCTAAACCCAGTATTGGTCTGCACATTTACCAAACTATACCCGAATCAGCTAAATTCCTTTGGAGTGCTAATGTTTCTAGTCAGCAGTAGAGTATGTATTTTGTTAAATAAAGAATTAAAAGTCTCCTATTTAGGATTTCGTCTTGGAGAAACTAGCAGTAGGATTGGGATTGTTTTTTGTTCGCCCAGAAAGGCCTATGACAACCTCTATACATGAACTTATCAGACTGGTCATTCGGTAATCTTAAGACAAAGTCATCTGGAAACAATATGCTCAGTTTTTGACAAATTGTGTGCAAACATGAATGGAAAAATCTGTGACCAGAATCTGGCAACTGGCTGGTCAGAAATTCAAACGTCTGACCAGTGAATGCACCACACCTGAACACTATCAAGTAACATTAAAGAACCAGAATCAACTTTATTGATCAAGATTTTGAGTGCAAACAAAAAATTTGACTTCAGTTCTTAATTGTTCAAGGAACACAAACATAACATGTTAAAATATAAACAGAGGGAATAAAATAAGAATAAAACCAATATATACATGTATTTGAAGTCATTCATAAAGAAAGAAAATAAAACAACACTCTTCAGTGTGGAAGTCAAAGGAAGTATACAAGGTGTGAGATGCTACTTGGTAAAAAAAAAAAATAACCAGGACATGGCTTTTTAAGAAGCCATGTCCTGGTTTTAATTAGGCCAAGCAAAAAAACGATGATCTGACAAGCTTCACATTAATACTGCTCATAATAAAACTTGCTGAAGCAGTAAATTCAAAACAGACAGTCCCCCCAACCTAAAAAAAAAAAACCCTCTCACAGTTATCCCTGCTTGGTGTTGAATGAGAAATCACTTACACGAGGCCCACTGACCCCTGGGTGTGTTGTGTCCTCCATTCAGTCCCCAGGCGGAGGACACTGTCCCCATAACGGCGAAGGATTACGCCGTGGAGGCAGCCACTGGCCTGACTGTGATAAATAAAGACATGCCCTTCCTGTCCAGCCAGACTCAGTCATGTCTGCTCGCTGCCACCGCAGCTGACACAGACTTTAAGTGTCCTCCTCTCAGCCAAGCCTCTGATTAACAACGCGACTCAGACGCACACTCGGTAAAATGGCTCTCCATCGGAATTAATTGGAGACAGTTTCTCGCTCTCTGACACTGAAATCCTGCAAATCACACATGCAGAGTCGCGCACACACACTGCGGTAGCCTGCACACCGTTGAATTAAGACACAATTATGTTTCCTCTTGCTTCCCGTCGTTATTCACATGCGCATACAAGATGGCAGAATGAGGTAACACAGTGAAGAGAGCATTGGTGAAAAGGTTACTACAACATATTCCCACATAATGCTAATTAGATACAAGATGTCTCCAGTGAACAAACCCCAAATGAGAGAAACTCCTGCCGTTTCTGTCTGGAAGTTTTAATATTCTGTCTCACAGCTAACTAGATGCAAATCTCCGTCTCAGCCTTCCTCTGATCTGACCTGCTTCATGCCTGTCTGTTATTTAGCTACATAATGTGTACTCCGTGCCCTGACGGACAGACTGACTTATCGACTGCTCTCTGCTAACTGATTGTAGGAACGAAGCTTTCTAAGGAGTCCTTGCTTGCTTGTGATGCTCCGTGTGTACTTGCTCATCCGTCTCTGTGATAAATGTGACTTTTAGACCTTTGGAGTGAGGATATTTTTCATTGGGAAACAGAGCATTAGAGGGTCCTCGGACTTCGTCTTGGAGTTCAAGTAGAATTTTTATTTGCTCTTCTTTCCCCCCCTTTGTCATACAACTGACTATTCACCAGGATTGTTCTGCACAGCTTTCTCAACAGGTTGTCAAGGTGAGAGGTCTACTGTAGATTAGCTTTCCCACTAAAAGTAGTTTCATTCAGCATTCATGAGCAAATGCCAAGGGCAGCTTGGTCTATAGATGTGACATGGACCTCCAAAAAAATATGTTTCCCCACTTTATGCACAAAATTATAAACATTATTATCTTTGTTTCGTAGTTTGCTTTAAATTCAACCCAGTAACGGAACAATTTGATTCCTCTATGAATATAACTCTATGACATAATTAAACTAATTCTTCCAGTTCCTTTCTAATCACCTGTCCCTTGATTAAAATAACTAATTCTAAGTATATTTCATTCAATTCTGAATCATAATAATTAGACTGATAAGTAGAATATGGCAACTTGATGTAAAAGTGCTTTTCATAATTCTTTTATATTATCATTTGCAGAAATGATTTTTTTGAAGCCACTTCTTCCTCCACTTCACAATGACATACTCCTTGGAGTTGGCCTATCCCACAGAACCCTCCAGAAACACTTTTAAGGTTGCGGTTGTAACATGGCAAAAATGGGAAAAAGTCAGCACATTTAATAATTGTTTTGGCATTTGAAAGTATAGTAAGGAGGTCATTTACCTCTATAGGACTTCTATGAATTCTTGCTGCAAATTTACCCAGGAGCAATCCCTGCCAACCATACCGCCAAACCCCATGAGGGAGAGCAGGAGGAGGGGAGCCAGCTCTCTTCCCTGCTCGTTTTCATCGGCCTCTTTCTACCGTTTCCTTCCTTTAGTGCTTGCTGTCTCTCTGCCTTTCACCTTTGCCTTCCTTCCTCTCCCCCTGCTATCACTTTCCTCCCCATTTTTCTCCCATTGTCTCTCTCTTTCTTCACCTCCAACAACCACAAACACTGCCCAGACCACGTCTCCCTTTGCGTCCCAACTTCCAGCCACCAACACAGCTGCTCGGTTTTGAAACCCAGATGTCATTTTAAACCTGCAGGTATCTTGAAACAGCAGAACTGCACACGTTTTATCTCTGCACTGCATGAATATTTGGGCCTTTCGGTGTGTAGGAACACAAATTACAGCTGTTACTGACAAAGTTGGGTTGCAAAACAGGCCGCTGGCTGGAAACAAAAGGAAAAAGGGAAAAAAAAAAAAACAGTTCTGCAAGCACAACGGAGCATGAGTAAAACGAGGCAGATGATACGTGGATGTGAGGAAGAGGAAGTGTGAGTGATTCACTCTGGAAATGGTATTGAAACCAGCTGTTGGAGAGGTTTTGAGGCTGCGTCAACGTAGTTTGAGGCCGAAGTGAAACCGTTCAAGCCACGGCTTTGACCTTTCACAGAGCGATATAATCTTGCCCCAAAAATGATGAATGCTGCTGGTGGGTTTTTTTTTTTTGATGGCTCTCATTCACACAGTTGAGGTCATTTAACGATGCATGCCAATTACACAACCTGGAGTTATTTTAGTTTGCTTCTGCCGCGCTAACTATAAAGGCATTTCTTAAGATCAGAGCTGCGAGTTCAAAGCTTTACTGGCTGTTGTCATTTTCTTCCCACTTAAACCTTCTCTCTGTCTCTCACACATACACTTACACACACATACAGCATGCGTGCACACACACACACACACACACACACACACACACACACACACACACACACACACACACACACACACACACAAAGATGACTCTATAACCGTGCCTTTGCATGGAAGGGAAGTTCCTTTTGCAAACACAGAAACGCCCTGTTTCTGGATGTGTGTGATGCTGCTGTGTATGCAGTGAGTAAGAGTTTCATGCAAAATGTATTACAAATGTCTGATGCACCATTGCAACAAGATATATACTTAGGCTGAAACTCTTTCTCCTGAGGCAGCAAGGCTGCAGATGGATTCCAAGCAGCATGTGATTACTACAGCATATAATACATGCATTATGAGATTGAATACATTCTCATGCCTGACGGTCCTAAAAAAAATAAATAAATAAAAAACCCATCTGTTCCAGATTAGTCATTTTCTGATGATGTACTAATAAAGGTTCTTAAGCAGAGGTAAGGTATCCAAGATGTTTGTAGAAGAAGGCCAGACAGCAGATAATCTGTGTAATAAAGGCGTTGTGTTTTAATATCAGGAGGATATTAGGGCTCGGAGGAACTTTATCTGCACCTCCCCTTCAGAAACCTGAGTAGTCCAGGGTTTTGCTTCTCGTTTCAGGTTCCCTCTAGTTTCAAGTCTGCCAAAAACTACATTGGGTGGAGTGCTGCAGCTCCAAACGTCAGTAGCAATTGAAAACCAAGTTTCAATATGATGCTGCAACAACAACAAAAATGTTTTCTTGAATCATCTTTGCTCTGGAAAAGGAGAAATGTTTTTCTATTTCAAAAGTCCCCTAAGTCTCACATTTGTACCAGACATGCATCATTGTGAGGGAAATTTGTAAAAGAAGAATTCCACCTCCGTCAATGTGCGACTTTTTATTTTGGGACGGCTGCTGACGTCGTGCTAGCTCAGATTTTAATTTCATTCTTTCTGTAACCAGTCTCTTGAAACAAGGGGAGGGAAATATGGTCTTAAAATTTTATTGTGGTATTTTGTAGTACTATTGTGATTAATGTCATGATAAAAAAAAGCTATTGATTTTGTTTTTGGGTTTTTTTTAGGTAACTGTATATCGGTGACTGCATAACACAACATTTATAGGACCATGAACAGATATTGTTCTTGGGGGAAAAAAAGTCTAATTTACCACAGGCTTCTCCAGAACACCACTTGGTGAAAAAAAAGTGTAATTTTTTTAACTAGCCTGGACTTAATAACTGCCTCCAATCATTTTTAAGAATTTATTGACAATTAATTATGCTCTCGTGGAACTAACCATGGAAAAAAATAGCAAAAATAAGATTTTCATTGCTACTGTCGGTTTTATTATTATTTTTATTTATTAAGACAATAATAAATTAATAAATACAAATTCTTGTCATAAGACATTTTTCACAATAAATGACAAACGACACAATATATGCCCACACTTACTTGAAACCATATGTGTCTGATTATCGAGTGAGAATACTTACAATTACACATTCACCAGCTTCAAATTGGAATCTTATTCTGATCAATGAATACACATTAGCTACCAGGTCATGCTAATATCACCACTCTTCAGTGTGAAAGTTGAATCACACGTTTATAGCAGATGGTTCAACATACTGGACTTCCCTCTGCATGTAGTTGTCTTATCAGAGTGAGTCTTGTCCCAGTTCCTCCTGTACCTCACCATCCTTACACCTTTTGGCATTGTGGGATCAAGGATTCCCTGTGTGGCGACATGTCTAGCCTCTGTCCTTACAAAGCCGTCCTTCAGGTGGGTTCAGTTATTCAACTACGATTACACACAAACAAACCACGGAGTAAATGTGGAACAGATTGAAGCTGAGATGTTACAACCTTTCCTTTGAAATCCAACTTGATATTCTGAGAACCCAACGCTGTCACCCGACTGATTATTTTGTTCATGGTTGAGTTGAAGATGAACTCCACCCACCTGATCTGCATGGCTAATCTCATCTTCACCAACTCTTGAGTCTTCTGTCTCTAATGTTTGGGTTTTGCACCCTTTGTTATCTGCCCGCCTATGCAGCAAGCCATGAAAAAAATGATTTAATTCAGATATGTTAATCTCGTCCACAATGTCTAAGTACCAGTATGTGGCATACGGTCCAACTGTTGTTTCTTTGTAACAAGAGTTACAGTTCTCAGTTATGTTTGTGGGCCATAAAATGTCCAGTTTTTTTAAGCTCTTGGGGAATTTCTTCTTACACACTGCCTGCTTTTATTTTTCCACCAAATTTGATTTGTTGTGTGAAAACCATCTAACCATAGGGAAGGTTGTTGTCTTTAAGCCAGGTAATTCTGACATAAGGAATGTGGATGGTAATTTGTCAATCTAGGTTGTCTGTGTCTACATATAACAGACAACTTAGCAAAAAACTCCTTCTAAAATGCATTTTTCGCCCTACCAGCAGCCTATCATAAAGTCACAATACATTCCCATTTCTTTATTGGAATCCATGAAAATACCGAAGATAATCAAATTTGCAAGAAGTAAAAATGTCTATTTCCCAAAACGGGGTGACTCCCAATGAACTGCAAGCTGAAACATTGGCATAGAGTTGACGATCAGCTAAAGTTAAAGCCGTTATGGATTTACTTGACTTTTATTTTTTTGTTTGTTTTCGCGGCTCTGAAGAAAGTATCTTCTGCTGACAAGAAAACCTGGTTTTCTTGTCAGCTCTCTCACTCCTCATGTCGAGCTCTTTCTGGAGAAAGAACAAACACTGAACTTCAACTTGTCCTTGATCCTCTGACGTGTTTCAAAAAAATGGTCTTACACAGCATTTAAAAGTACAGATTAGAATGTGCAGAGTAAATATCCTTGACGAAAGAAACATTGAGTGCCCAGCCAAACTTAAGAAGCCCTGCACAAATGTAGTTCACTTTGCTGCTCCTCCTGGCCAATTACCTATTTTACATGGCAATTACTGGTTACATTTTTTTGAAATTATATTTATTTATAACGGTCATTGTAATTTAGATGCGAGAAGTCACAGGGCACTGCTTTGATGCAATATTTGTTAGGTTAAAGTATTATAGAAGGCATTGACTCAAACTCTGCTTTCTAATAAAATATTTGGTAAGTTGGTCTGCAGTGGTTGAGACTCACTCACTTTGGAATGACAAATGCTTGAAACTAAAAACAAAACTGATAACCAGACCTACTTTCTGATTAATTTGGATGGTGATACTTTTGACCACTTTCGGACAGTAATAGAGCAGTGAAATTTTCTTCCCACATGCCCAGTTGATCCTTACGTCTGAAAACAATAAAAATAAGAAAAAGGGTAAGATACCCTGCTCTGACGAAGCAGAACACTGTGAGTTCAAAACTCCTAATCATACCTTGATACAAGAGCACACACAAAAGATGAAAGTAGCTTATTTGAGAGATATGCTCAGCTCAAGTATGGTAGTGGAAGAATGGCCAAAGTGTGAATTGATCATAATTGATTACACAACAGCCATTATACTTCTGTTTAGAACTTTTGGAAAGATAATTGAACTGTCACATTTATCACAGGAGGCTAACTAAAGGAAAAAAAGTAAATGTACAACTGAAAATGGTTGCCTACTTCAAAATGTCAATCCTTAAAATACTTTCTAGAAGTCTAGAGATCTATAGTTTTGTTTTTTTTCCTTTTACTTTTATCAAAGTTTGATTCCATGCAGGACACATTAAATGAATGAGATGTGAAACAACCAGATTAAAAACAACAATTATTTTAGTTTCAAATTTGGAAACCCAGTTAATTATCAAAACGCATTAGACTACTTTTCTTTAAACATAAACAAGTATGTTTAAAGGTGAAGTAGAGATACATTACAGATTCTCAGATTTTATTACAGTGATGTATTTTAAATGCCTTTCCTGTCATTCTGAACACAATCACATCATTTTTGTGTACAATGTATTCGTGTACACAAATACACAAATACACAATTATCTTTCCAATAATGTTATCTTTCCAACATTATTGGAAAGATAATGTTTATATGCAAAATACATTAATATACATACACAGATAATGTGTGTCCCACACATGCAGTGTGGAACTTTAAACACTTCAGGGGAAGCGTTTAAAGTCTCAATCAGTTTGAGCTGGATTTCCTGCTTATCTCATGCTACTACCCATTAAAAGAAAACATACAATTATGATGTGCAGATAAACAGAGGAAAACCCCAGATGCTTGGTCAGCATCTCCTGTGCTCACAACAGTTCAAACTATGTGTTTTTGTACGTCCCCGGGTGTGTGCGTGTGTGTGTGCATGTATCAGGTATTGTTCTTCAAACTCTATTCTTGTCCTGGTTTCCCCTGTTGGAACTCACCCAGTCACTCCAACAGGTCCCATGAGTCCATACAATGAGATACAATGTCAGTCCTGCACTGCTGCATTTTATATCGCTGCAGTGCAATCTCAAACTGAAAATTATTGAAAATCACTTAATTAATCTGAGCCCATTTAGTTGGCAAGGAGGGAGGACGGGGGATCTTTGTTAGGAAACAATAATTTTGACAAAAAAAAAAAAAAAAGAAAAACCCTTCTGGTGCAATTATGGGTACCCATGGCAACTGGACATTGCTTAGCTTCTCCTTTAACATTTCACAAGATGGGAGAATACAGACGGAGTGACCTGGCACTGTTCTCTCTATCTGGAAGTTTAATGTCTTGAGGCTAATGGTCAGTGAAGAGTCCGCATTGACTTTATTTAAAATATCCTGTTGTTAATAAGAGATTGTGATGCTGTGAACTGCGAACAATATTCCTAGGATCATACAGTAGGAAGTGAAACAGACACACAGCATCACAGATCTTCCACCATATTTAACAAGCTCTGTGATATATATATATATATATATATATATATATATATACACACACGTTATTAGGATTGATCCTAACAGTGAGTTTTGGAGATTTTATTGTTATTATGCGATTCCCTTCTCAAAACATACCTGGAGTGTTGCTTTGATTTTTTTCATGTCAGATGTCCTAAACAACTGGGTGGACCAAGCTCCGCCTTCAAGGACAAAGCTCCTCCTCAGAGCTGCAGTTTTCAAGCATTCTAGCTTCCACCTAACTTCCCCTGTGTTTCCCCATATTCAGCTCCTTCAGACTAGCCAGCAGCAATTGGCAATTACCTGGTGGAACTGTGCATCTGCTGAGATCATGATAGGAGCGATTCCTCGGTGAAACACTGGTTGTTAAAGGGTTAATAGAAGAGCTATATTGTGATGACTTCCTGTAGGCGGCATTTCAGAAAGAACTATAACTTCTTAAAGAGGCAGAGACTCAATTTCAAGGTGGTAAATTAGGAAGTAAAATTTCTTTGAAGTCATACCTGCTACATCATTTTTAATAGCCAAGATTAACAGCTACTGGATTATGCTATAAAATGACTCTGTGTCTGCAAAAAACACAAAACTACCCCTTTAAAAAGATTTCAACCATTAAATCAGCGCTAGAAAATGAAAAGATATTCATAATCCAAGTAGCAGAAACACTAAATATAGTGCTGTTAACTTTATAGAAGCTTTGAGGCATTAAAACTATTGCTAAAAATTCAGCCTCTATGACAAAGTTCATCATTCATCCATATAAGGTGTTTTTTTTGCCCTTTAGTCAGTAAATGTGTGTCATATGTTGAAGCTGAGTGAGTGATTTCAAGCAGTGTTCCTCTCTGTCCTGCACATCTTTTGCAACATTTCCTCTTTCAGGAAACCGAGTGGCAATTGAGTCGCACACACCCACCAACGGCCTGACAGATTTTCCCGTACAGAGCAGGGCACCTCTGAAGAAAGCTCTGCTCTTTCTGTTTCAGAGGCTGTCCTCCAGATACGCCTCTCAGCAGACAAAAACACACGAACCTAAGTCCTGGTCGTATCTCTGTTGCACCATCCATTGTGAACTCAGCAGGATTTCAGTTGGTAAAAAGCGAAATGAAAAAAAGTTCACAAAGGAGTAGTAACATACACCTCTGTGGTGTTGCTGCAACAACCAGCTGCAAGAGTCTAAAAGTGACTACACACCTCTCACCACAAACCCCGACCCACATATAGACAAACAGATAATGTGATAAGGAAGTACACTCCACCCAGCGCCTTTTAAAGATGCTGTGCATGCACATGTGTTTGTGTGTGTGTGTGAGAGAGAGAGAGGATCTGTGTGCTCTGACCAACAGGATATTCCAGTAAGCAGAAGTTTCTGCTTCTTCTTCTTCTGCTAAATGGAAGTAGCTGCCATAAGTTCCGATATGCACAACGACAAGTGATACATTTAGAAATTCGCACGCAATGCAACGCAGATGGAGACAGTTCCTTGCGAGAATATTCATTCATCTTGACCTTTTCCGCAAGCAACGTATTTTCTTTGGCTTTGATGTGACAGAAACAACTCAAATTTCAGTGGATTTCAGTCTCTTTTAGTCTCTGTAAACGTAAATAAAAGTACACCAGTGGGCGATTAATTTCACCGCACTTTAAACAGCAAAACAATTACTCCAATTATCCCAAAATCTGGATTTTCCTTTTGGGAGAAAAGAAATCCAACTGTTCCCTGCTGAAGATCATGGTGGAAACTGGGGTGGATATTAGTCCTTTTGCAAAGATTAATGTGAGAAACATCTTAAAGGATTTAGAGCTGGAATTGTATTGCAGGGTTTATAAGCCTGGCGGGCCACCAGGCTTTACTTGCTCCCCCAACAGGCAAAGCATTGTTTCTTACTTATTATAGGTTTTTTTTTTTAATACACCAGTACCAGTGATAACAAAGACGGGTTAAAGAGTCTCTTTGGCAAAATGGTGAACATAGTATGGTTAGTATGTTAACACATACTAACTGTTAACACATACTCATTTTTAATTCACCAGAACTCCTTAACCACTTCCTGTCAACACACCAACAACTTCAGTTAATAAAGTAACAAGTCACGGAAAAAGGTTAGAAAATTTTTTTTGGACACTTAAAACTAGTCTGAAAATTATTTATCTCAGTTGTATTTTTTTTAATGTTTGTATTTTTTAAGTATCGTCATCAATGTCTTCCAATAACGCAAAATCACCTTGTCATATTTTCCCATTTCCTGTCAACTTTAAACGTATTTCAACTCAAAATCGCGGCGAGCCGCTGGATGACTGCCCTACCACTGGGCTTAGCAGGTTTTCTGGGAGAAACCCTGGTACTGTGTGTTGGTTTGACTAACAAGGTGAAATGGAACAAAAAATTCCAATATGACCCAAAAAGCAGCAGTGTTTGCGAGAGTTGAAGGGTGTGCGAAAACTTCATATGGAAGAAGGTCAACTCACCTTGTATACCTGCCCGTAGGTGCCATTGCCGACCACCTCAACCAGCTCGAAGATGCCTGCTGGATCCTGCAGAGAAAGTGAGAGAGTGAAGAAAAAAAAAAGACAGTAGGAGGGAGTTTAAATTGTACTGTCTCGTTAAAAAAAAAAAGCTGCTGACTTTACTGGAGAAGAGTAGGAAATGATGCTGCTTTTCAACCGACAGAACAAGTTGCCTCGATCTGGGCAACTTGTCAACTTCTTCAGCCCAACAAAGACAAAATCCCGAGTAAACGCAGAAAGTTCCCCCAAACAGGACACAGGGCAGACAGTGAACATGAAATTACAGGAAAGGCACACACTGTCCACACACTCCCTGAGAGGTACCATTAATCAGCAACTTCCACGCTCTGTGCCCACAGTTGGACCACATCAGTTATCACAACATTTGACTGCTCGGTTCGTTGCTGTTTGAGGCTGCAGTTTACTGTCACAGTAACACCCACCACGTCTCACTGTTTACTCAAGCACTGCACTGGAAAACAGAAAACAGAGAAAAACAAGAAGAAGTGGTTTAAAACTTACTCTTAAAGCCGCGAGGTCTATACTGTCCAGGCTTCGCGTGGTGTTTTCTCGCGACATTGCTGTCGGTAAGTTTATTTTTTTTTCTTTTTTTTTGTCAGCGGGTCGATGTTTGTTTTAAAGACATGGACGGTGCGACTTTCTCTCCGCTAACCGTGCCAACTAACGGCTTTTTCCTCCCCTCGGCTCCATTCTGAAGTTTGGCTGAGTGAGTCAAGCTGAGGAGTCGAGAAACAAGCTGCTTCCGGTACGACCTGCCGAAGTAAAAGCCCGACTGCGAGCGATACGTACATTTATATTTGTTCCTCATACGTGAATAGATAGGAAGTGACTCATAAACGTCCACAATCTTTGTTTTTCAGATCGAAAATCCTATTTGCGCACTATATTCATATTTACGACATACCTTTGTGCTCGGTTCCGATGTGCTTTCTTGTACTTTCTCAACTTAATTTTGCAAGCTACTTGCACGAGCTTCCGGTTAAGCCTGTGGCTTTTTACTGTTTGGAAATGGTTCCTGTGTTTTGCTTCTGAAAGTTTCCTTTTTCCTTCCGTTTTTTAAGAATAAACTGACAAAACAACAACAACAACAATAATAATAATAATATTTGGGCAAATAGTCAAATATCTGATCACACAACAAGCAAAGAAATTCTAAACTTTGTTGCTGTCATATTTTAACACTGGCAAACACTTTGGGAATCACAAATCCATCCATCCATCCATCCATCCATCCATCCATCCATCCATCCATCCATCCATCCATCCATCCATCCATCCATCCATCCATCCATCCATCCATCCATCTATCTATCTGTCTGTCTGTCTGTCTGTCTGTCTGTCTGTCTGTCTGTCTGTCCACATTAACCTGAACACAATCCTTTCCTTGAAGCAAGGTGGTGGCAACATCATGCTGGGGGGAGGCTGTTCTTTGGCCCGGTGCGGAAAGAGGAGTACTGCTGATGGAACGACAGATGAAGCAAAATACACTGCAATCTTGGGGGTAAACTTGTTATAGTCAACATTTCTTGGACCTATAAGCTGTTTCGTAAAGATAGCTGTACAAACAGTTAAAACTCTAGAATGTTGAAACTTGTAGCTGTAACTGCAGCAAAAGCTGGTTCCTCAAAGTGATGAATCAGGGGCTCTGAACGCAAAGGCAAGCTGCATGTTTCAAATTGTTAATTTTTCTTATTCAAAAATCTCTGCATTCTTCTTCCACTTCAATGTCATGTGATACTTTCTGTTTGTGTCCTACTTCAAATCACAACAAATACAACAAAATCTGTTGTTGTTAAATGGCAAACAGTTGAAAAGTTGTGACTCTATGCCTTTATATTTCTAAACCATGGCGTCTTGCTTTAAATTTCTAAAACAGAAAGTCCCAGCAATTTATTTTTGAAATCTTTTAAATCCTGTTACAATAAGCAATGAATCAATCAATTGTATAAATTCAAATGAGCTCGATCATTTCCATTCTGATGACTAATATTTTTTGAAGGGCAATTTTGTTTTGAGACTTCATAGTCAATGTTATTTATGTGTGTGGGGTTTTATTCCCTTTTTATTCATTGATTTTGGCTATTGTGTTTTATTTTGGTATATTTAAAATGTCTTCCAGTTGCAGTGAGGACGCTCTGTAGTAAAATTAAACTTTATCAGTGTTTAAAAAGGCGAAATTGCATAGTTCTGCTATGATCAATACTTGAAAACAATTTCTATATTTATTTATCATTTATCGGGATAATTCCTGGGACAATAAAAATTTGTAACGGTTCCACAAAAATACACATTTTCTTTTATTGCCAAAGTTATGTCTTTATCTTTATTTTAAAACCTAAGAATGGAAATAAAATGGTGGATCTTTAAAAAAAAAAAACAATAAATGTTTCATCAAGCAGTGGACGATATCATGTCCACTGCTTTCCAATCGCTGCCGATTTCTCTCTCGTGAAAATATTTGCGGGATAAACCGCGCATCGGTATGACGGAGCTCCACAATCCAGTCTCCTGACTGAACCCGGTGACTCACGGTCAGGACGGCGGAACAGGGGTCATTATGTGGAGGGACATTGCCGCTGTGTTTATGGGCGCTGAGGAGAAACAAAAAGCAAGACTGTGCTCGGGATTTCTGTAGGAGAATGAGAGATTGAAATTGACTCTCTTGCTCCCTCTGTATGTGCGTTTGTGCGCGTTGGTGAATGCGACAAATTACGGCGCGCGTGAGGGGCCGGAGTGGAAGGCTGGGTGTGTATGAGTGTGTTATGTCGCAGGGAAGAATGGTCTCTCTGTGGTTTCACAAAGTAGCCCTGTTCGCACCAGGGTCAGCTGCCTAGATACACACACACACACACACGCATACAAGACACAAACGCACACATTTGTGAATCTGTATTTAATCCGAACAAGACAACGTTTTGTGAGACAACCGGATAAAATAAATTCCTTTTGGAAAGAAGTGGCTTGTTTGCCTCTTTTTATTAAAAATAATATTGGCATTTTCATAAGTGGGTGTTTGCTGTCATTGACTCGATGCATTTCAAATGCATATTTAATAATACTGTGCTGTATTAGAGCGTGAGGCAGAAATTAAATGTTTGACAGTGAATAAGACAGAAAAAAAGGAGGGATGAATTTCTTTTTTTTTTTTTTTTTTTAAACGTACATTTTTAGGTTAATCTCAGAAAATTTTGAGAAACCCCCACCCCAGAAATTTCTAAGTTTGAAAAGTCAAAAATAATTGTTAGAAAAATCCCCAAATTCTGACATAAATCTCAGAAACATGGACATTTCTCAGTTTCACAAGTTGAAGTTTGCTTAGGACTTTTTAAACAAACAATTCAATTCCTCCTGCATCACAGCTCCACTTGTCGAGGTGCAACATAATGATTGTGTCATGACTTATGAAAACAGAGGTTTTTCCTTCAGTTCACAAAGATGAAAAATATCAACTATTTAAAGTCTGGGTGGATGTTCACCAGTCAATGGGAAAGTCTAAGAGGACAAAATATCCTTGAAAATCAGATGGTATATAAAAATAAATGTCCACATTTTTAAAACATCAACTACTTTTTCATCTCCTTTCCAGATTTTC
Source organism: Poeciliopsis turneri (assembly GCA_922788865.1). NCBI lineage: Eukaryota > Metazoa > Chordata > Actinopteri > Cyprinodontiformes > Poeciliidae > Poeciliopsis > Poeciliopsis turneri. Next base: position 2,393,522 of record CAKLNU010000953.1, read on the forward strand.
ACTTAAATTCATGTAAAGTTGAATGTTTTAAAGAGGAGTTTGTTCTTTGTTCTTTATCTGCTTTTTCACTCATTTTCTGACTGGGATTATAATTCTGTACTGATCTACACCCATGGACATGAAGTAATTAATTGGACTTGTCTGTCTTCATTCATAAAATTAATTGACTTAATTACTTCATACTTAAACTCTGACATTGTACCAGGTAGTATGTGCTTTAAATGTGAGGACAGCAATAAACGAGGAACCAAAGAAGAGTCATGCAAAGTGTAGAAATAAATGAAAAAAAAAGAAGATCTTTTGAAAAAGTCTGAAAGAAGAAGGATCAGGGATCATTCAGCTGATCACCTGTCTATTTTTCAATGTCCCTGAGTAATTTGTAAGTCAGACTTAGGTGACTGAACAAGCAAAACAAAAATAACAAAACTCAAAAGAAACCAAAAGAAACTTCAACACTACAGATTTTTTTGTCAGAGTAAAAAACAAAACAAAAAACATTAGTTATCTTCACTTAGAAATTAGTTATAAGGTTATTAAATGTAAAATGTAGTGTTAAATCAACTTGATATAATAACGTAAAAACTTACTTAAATAAGTTGGGGCAACTTTTAAAAGAATTTTTTTTCACTTTTTAGTTTACTATAATTGCTAAAGACAGTTAAGTCAACTTAGCTAAAAATGTATAAATGTTTTTGAACACGTGTTTTGAACTTGACAGTGAAAACTGATGCAACTTTACGGAGTCAGAGCAACAAAGAAACTGTCGCTTTGAGTCAACAAATATCTTTTACAGTGTTCTGTCTAATGGATCCCACCCAAAAACAGGTGTCACCACCAGCAGGTAACCAGTGTTACACTTCACCTACCTATGGTTATAATGTTATGCCTGATTATTGTATATTTTTATAGTCAAATTGATTCTGATTCTGATGATGCCCCAGCCTTCTGTGACTTTCAAATCTCACATATTGTTGGATGTTAATGCAAGTGCATGTAACAGAGTAAAATGTTTCTTTTCACATGGTGATATTTTCATTGTCATATTGTTAGATCCTTGTGTTAACATGATTTGTAGGTGTTTTCTTGTATACTTTCAGTTTTAGACGTTTTTTTGCAACAATTACATGTTCACTATAGGTTTGGTTTTTGGGCCAGTATTATTTTTTCTATTCACTATACAGAGTGAATTGGCAGGAACCCTCTGCATAATCTTTACAACAAACTAGACACAAGATATTGAAGCCAAGATAGGCTTCAATATCAAGATTGTTTTATTGAATGGCAAAGAAAGAGAAGCAGATTGAGTTTTCTTGGGGCAACTCAAAATTTACTTTACAAAGTCATGAAATAAGTAGCTACTGCCGTTAAATTAAACCGAAAATACATCATACTTACCATAAAACACTCCTGCTGTCGAGATGCTTCTCAGGCAGAGCTGATGGGAAGATGAATGCAGGGCCATCCTGAAAGAAAACCTGTCAGATACTACAAAGATACTGAGATCTGGGTGGATGTTCACCAGTCAACGGGAAGAAAGTATTTGGCAAATGATGTGCAAAATATCATTATCTAAATGCGCAGGTAGAGACAAGCAGTCGCTTAAATGCTATTGTTTTTTTAAAAATAACCTTTGACCTGGTATATTTCACTTTGTGAATATACCACCAAGTGAATCCATTAACTTTTCAATAATATTATAATTTAATGACTGCATTATAAAGGAGGGTTTTTCAAAGTGGTGATAAACCACTTCTATCTGTTTACAAAGCAAGTAAAATTTGGAAAATTGCTTGTTCAATTTTCCATTTTTAAAAAAATACTGTCATTTACCCACTCTCCACGGGAGGGCGCCATTCATAATGATATAACCGTTGCCCCAGTGACGGCTCTGCAGAAGGGAAGAACCTCCCACTCCGGAGCAGTCAACCTCAAACAGCACTCACAGCTCAGAACTTGATGAAGCCATGCTTCTCAGGAAGTGAGTCAAGCAGATGGTTTAGCTTTTTATTTTAATGTTGGGGCTTTCTGTTCAACTTGCTATTGTCTGCTCTCAGTGTGGCCCCTCTGGTGCTCAGACTGACACTGAATGCTAATGAGTTTAGACTTGTGAGGGTTTATAGTGTGTTATTGTATGTATGTCAGTGTTCATGAAGCAGACTCATTTTCAATAATGGGACGGGAAAACAATGTGTAGTTTTGAATAAAAAGCTTGCAGAATTTAATAACTGCAAACGTTAACTTTTGCAGAGAAACAGCTGTAATATAACCTTAATCACACGGTTAAGTGGTTGAACCATATAACTTCATAGGCCCTTTAAATGATAAATGAAACAAAATGCGATTACTATAGATTTACCAACAGTGAGAAGATGACAAGTAATTGAAATTCTCATTCAGAAGATGGCTCAGGATTTTAGGATCGAGTTTCTGTTGGAAGGTTATTATTAGTTAACGTCTTAACCGGATTGGACAACTCCCTTGGTGGCTTCGTTTAAATCCAGATTAGTCAAAGCCGAAGGCTGAATCTAAGGACTAATCTGATAAAGATTGAGTCCTTAGCAGTCTTATTCTGTAACAAACCCACTCCAAAAATATATATATTTGGAGGGTTAGGGTTAGGGTAGGGTTAGGGTTAGGGTACCCTCCACACACACATTCAGGTGTGTGTGCCCCCTGATTCTTCAATTGGCCTCATGATTCCGTGGTCAGCCTTAAACACCAACACTGGATCAGGAAATGGACAGAACTACAAACATGACAAAAAGGTTGTCATGTTCACATTTGGTGGTTATTTGCTCAGAAACCTCGACTGATTTTTGAGGCTATAGGCAGTTCCTGTCTGAAACATGTACTGAGTCTAGAATCTTTCTCATTAAGGTAGGATAAATCTGAAGCAGTGCAAAAATATCCTGGTGGTTTTGGTGAAAGACGTTTTGCTACATTTGTTTTTACACTGCGTTATTCTTTGAATCGAGCAGTTACTTCTACTTATCGCAGGAACAAACTTAATTCATGTGTGACTTCTGATTGCGTTTCTCATTAACGGAAACACCGCAATTGGAAAATTTTCTACATTAGCGGAATATTGGCAAAGTTTTGCTCACGTTTGTAATGGAAGCACAGCTACAGACTGCATGAATATTTTCCACCCTCAAGTCAGTATTTAATGGATTCAGCTGCAATCACTTAACAAGTAAAAACCATTCCGTTTTTACTTTGGGTTTTTTGGGGGTGAGGGTTAAGGCGCTGAGTTTAATAGTTATATTTTTCATTTTGTAGAAATCAGTTTTTAATGTGACATTTAGGACGTTTTTGTTTTTGCAAAGTTTTGTCAGAAAGTCACATTTTATATATCCGGATTGATTTGTATAAGTAATAAAAAAGTGCAAAGCATTCTAGGGTGTGAATAAATTTTTTATGCAGTGAAAACGTTTCTCAGCGGTAAACGTGAACTGGTTAACCAGAGGTCATGTAAAATTAGCAAAGCACATTTTTTAAAGTGTCGTAACAAACATTTCTTTGGAATATGAACAAGTTATCCAGTCATCACTCTCTTCTGTTCCCACTTAATCCTGTTAAGTGGAAGCTGGTGCATATCTCCAGGCGTTGGTGGGGAAGAGGTAACAAACACCTCAACAGATTGTTGTCAGGATATCACAACATGGACAGGCCAGGACAAGAACTAAGTCAATTTGCCATTCACCCTGAAATGTTTCAGTTTGGATTTGGACCAAGAACCTCCTTGTCATGAGGTAACCACAGTACCCAAAGCATTTATTCCTCATTTATAATAATGAGTATCTTGAGTCAGTTATTGAAGAAAACTCTTGTTATACGTAGATATCAAAGAGGCTTTAACTGTCACCAAAAAGTTACCAAATTGCAGCAAAATTTCAGGATCATGATCTAAAGTTTGTATTTACAAAGGAGAATCTGTAAAATACCAACCTAAAGAAGAATGTCCAGGCATGCTGGGACTCGATTTCTTTCAAAATAAACAACGGCGTGATGTGTTGTAAGGACAGCACACTGCTGTTAGTGCTGTCCTCCGCTTCAGGCTTAAGTCATTTAGCTTCCATGTCTCAGTTTACTCATTAAAATAACTGCATGAAGGAAATAATGTAGCGCTCTCAAAAATTAGTTTATTGCACAGCTTGCAGAAACACACTGATCTTATTCTTGCACTCGTTTTACTCTGGTTCCCTGCATAATGAGGAAACACTCAAAAACCAAGGTGCACTTGGAAAGAACTCTCCTTTGATATGTTGGAACAGTAACAGTATTTAAAACATTTCAACTTATGAAGTCTTTTAAAAAAGTAATAAATTAGTCTTTAAATAACTGCACAGTTGTTTCACACAGTTTCGAAACTTCTTCTGCATTCCATCTCCTGTAAATAGTTCCAGTGTGACAAACGTGAGGTTTAGAGATAATCACCAGGTTTCTCTGCGTGAGACAAACACCAGCTGGTGTTCTAACCGTGTTCCTCCCCAGCAGGGAGCATGTGAGAAAATGCCATCAAACATCGAAAGTCTTAACAGTGTGGTTGAGTCTCATAAGCTTTCCATACATCCAAAATCTGCTGAGAGTTCTGCAGTAACGTGACAATGACCGAGGCAAAGTAGCAGCCTGTGCTTTCTGAAAGCCTGTTGATGACAAACAAACCGCCGTGTGGAGGATCCGTCAGAGGAATCCCTATATGTCTCATGCACAAACCCATGTACACATCTTCGATGTAGACAGCCTGAACCTTTTTGGACGCTTCCAGTATCCGCTTGGGAAGATCCAGGGACAAGACATAGCCAACTCCCAGCGCATACGGAGGGTACGAATCCTCAGGGAAGACCTTGGGCGACAGAAACCACTTGGAATTTGGGTCTCGAAGAACCGCGGCGCCCCGCGCCACCAGGCCCGTCATGTAGTTGTGGCGGGGGGCTTTCAGCAGCATGTCGACAAGGTTGCGTGCGTTGAGGAAGGTGTCCGAGTCGATCTTCATAGCGTAGGAGGTGTTGGGGCAGTGGGAGCTGAGCCACTCCAACATGACCATCGTTTTTATGGTGAGATTTTTGTAGCTGTCCAAGAAGTTACTCTGGAGGATGTCGTGGTGCTTCTTGCTTTCATTTAAAATCTGTGGAAAACATTTGAAGTCGAAGTTAACATCTGACTTATAAGTACACTGAGTGATAACAATAGCCAGACGTCAGGAAGGAACTGCCAAATTTGGCCAAGATTTGGAACACATGTAGAGTGATTGGTATGCAAACAATCAGATTGCAGAGGAGACTTTCTAGAAGGAGTAAATGAGGGAGTGCGTTTTGGATTAACAAGCAAATTTGTTGCTATTTATCCACTAGTTGTGGAATCAACAACAGTTATCTACAACCATGAGCGAAACTCACAAATGATGTCTTGTAGGCTGTTAAAAGGGGCACTATTGTGTTTTCCAGTCACATAGTTCCATTTTATAGCACAATCAAGTAATTATGTTCCCTTCAAAAATGCTATATGTACCAAATATGACCTAAAAGAAATTTGACTTCCTTATTTTAGCTCCTTGAAATTGGGTCTCTGCCTCTTTAAGAAACTCCTGCTTTCCCTGAATTTTCAGAAGTCATCAAAACTTCTGTTAACCATTTAATGTCCTGACCAGCGTTTCACTGAGATGTGGCTTGTATTATGAGTTCATCAGATGTGCAGTTCTGCCAGGAGTTTGCTAATTGCTGCTGGCTAGTCTGAAGGAGCTGAGTAGGAGTAGGAGAGTTGCCCGAGGAGAAGCTGCATCTCAAAAGCGGAGCTAAGTTTACCCAGGTGTTTTGTACAGCTAAATGGTTGCCACGGGAAATTAAATGATTTCTCAAATATGCATGAAAGAATCAAAGCAAGGCTCTATGTAGGTACATTTTTATGAGGGAATAACATTATAACATGATGTAAAGCTTAAACTAGTTCATAATATTGATCCTTTAAAGGAGTAACCTTTTAGGTCTGTAGGTTTCACAGTAGCAGTGCCGGTCCTAGCCAATTAGGGGCTCTAAACACACTCACTCCTGAATATGTAAATAATTCGTAATTTATCAGGGCATTTCTGTTTATCTGGTGGAGGAGAAGTAAGGTTCACAAAGACAACAGATTTAAATTCGATTAAATTTAAAATAAGGAAACAAAGTACAATGAATAAAGTGTAATAACGGGAAGTGTAATACATAACTGGGAGTCAAATATCACTCGATAGTTATGCTTTATCGAAAGACTGGAAGATTAACACGTAACTCCTACTATCAACTAAATCTAAGTCTGGTGGGGGCTGTTTCTCTCCCTCACTGTGGCTCAACTTGGTGTTTCTGCCACCAGCTTGAGCGTGCAGTGGGACTGATTTGAGCTCACGGATCTATGTGAACAAAGAACTATTTGAGGCATTGCTCAATAAGCGTTCTTGCTCCACCAGACACCTGTCAAACTTGAGATGTTTACTCAGCTCCAACAACGCTCGGTTCTACCCAAACTTCACATTGAGGCATAATCAAACAGAAAACTGAAGCAAAAATTTAACTTTTGTGTTGAATCTATTAACATGCTTTATATACTTTTGTCTTTAATTTGTGTTTCACTATGATCATGATACCGCTGATTATTTTAGATGCCCTATGTACAGTGCGAGTTGTGTAGGATATGAAAGCAATGCAACATATGACGTGTATTACAAAAAAGGAACTCTCTTTATGCTTACAGTTCCAGGAACCGTCACATACCCACCTGTGGTTTGCATGTGTGCACAAACACATAACAGTTGAATCTGCATATAGACTTATTAAACATAAAAACAGAAATAACATGCCTGTTTTGATGTTTTAGCTTCCTTCGCTACATAAAGCACAGTTTTTACACACACTGACATGTAATGGGTAGAAGAAGAGCAGCTTAGAAATTTCAATAAAGGAAGTGGTCAGATTGTACAGACAAGAGAGACATGTTCCAGACAAAACATTGGTTTTGTAGAGCCTAGAAATACATAGAGAGTTGTACGTGTTTGTTCGTGCGATAAGGCTTAAAAAATCAAGGCAGCGATGGATGTAAACAGTTACATGAGACCATGTTTTTAATTCAGCTATCAGGAGAGACGTCTGTGTCTTATTCAGGTGTTGGAGCGACTAGTAACTGAGTAATCGGTGTTTTGGCGATTTTACAGAAGAGCTATGGATTTAACAAGTTAGAAAGACAAAGCTTTTTATGAACTGTGTGAACCTGAGAGAGGTCTGGTGGAGCCAGCTGAACATTACCAGAAAAAAAACAAAGAAACAAAAACGTCTTGTCAAGCTTTTGTGAGCGTCATTCTTTGGACGCTCATAAAATGTCAAAAGAATGACGTTCTGTGAGCGTCATTCTCCTACTACTTCCTGTCATCTTCTTTGAACTTTTGGTCAGTCATAATATCTGGCTGCTGATCACGTGACTTGTGTGATGTGAAACAGAAGTTTCAATAACCACCTCATCCTAGTGCAAAAACTTTTTATTCAAAACTTTTTTTTTCAAAACTTTTTCTTATCTTCAGAATTTCAATTTATGCAGTTTTATGGTTAAAACGCAGCCACCGTCCTAATACTTTAAATGTATCCTTTGCTCTTCAGATTTGTTTGAGTCAAGTGATCACCTGCAGTTCTTGCCGCCAGCTCTGCCACCCATTACACAAATAAAAAAGACATCAGTGCACTTAGAGTTCACCTTACTCAACTCTCGTACCATTTCTCATCTTATCAAGCAGTAAAGGTTGAGAGAAAAGCAGCGTTCACATCACCTGTTCATTAGGTGGCTCTGCGTCGTTACCTATTCTAGACTTTCCCAGGAGGAAGTAGTAGCCGACCAACTGGCCCAACACCCAATTTTCTCTTCCCCATGTCCTGCGAATGATGTCGCGGGCCTCCTTGTTTTGTGGGGCCACTTGGATTATGACCACCAGGAAGGGGCTCTCCTGTTGGCATCGGTTTGGTTCATCCACTATGAAATGGTATTGGTACGGGTATTCCACATAGAACTGTGAAGGTACATATTGAGAAGATGAAATCTGTGGAGGCAAAACAAAATTTTGTTTTATATAATTTAAATATGACCATTTACATCACACAGTTTAATGTACATCATTTTTTTCTGAATGCTTGCACAGTATTACATCTGAATTAGTTTTTACACCAACATCTGTACCAATAGAGATGCATTTTAAAAAGGAGGGGAAACGCTTATTCACAAACAGTCTCAAAATGGAGATTGATTTTCTCACTTTCAGCAGTGAAACCACTGAAACAACTCCACTCCACTTGCAGTAAGCATAATTTTGCTTACTGCAAAATTATGTTTTGCAGTATGCAAAATTATTGCTGCCTTATCCATATTGCTTTTTGAAGGCTTTTTAAAAAAACAAACCAAACATATTTATATTGGCCAAACATGCCTTGGCAGAAGCTACTGTTACTGTAGGAACTGGATTGAAGATTGGTAATGTCAGATTAAGTTGAAGCTTAATCTGCTGAAAATGTCGCTTTAACAGAAATTGCAGTTCATATTTAAGTGTTGCTTGTTTTTTTTACTTAAAACTCTCTACTGTTTGGAGTGCTGTGAAAATTAGAGACAGTAGCATATATGAAGCACAGAAGATTGGTGATCCAGGGTAGGGTTAGGGTTAGGGACATAATAGGGACAATTGCAAAATTACAAGTACAAAAATAAATTGGAGACGGTGAAAAAAAAAATTGGAACTGAACTTATTTCTGATTTAGTTCATCCTTGTGGCTGTTTAGCAGTTAGTCGTGGGAAAGCTCCCCGGGAAACAACCTGGGAATTCCCAACCACAACTTCAAAATCCAACATGGCTGCTGCTCATAGCCATACTACAGGTATAATGAAAATTGCAAAAATAAAACATTAGGAGAGTGTTGACACTGTAAACAAGCTGTATATGAGCCTCATTGTCAGTTCTGGCATGAACTGTTTGCACAAGCTGATTGACACAGATTTGTTTGAGTGGCTCACAGATCAGGAAAAAGCAAGTTGCCCAAAAATGCTTGAAGACACGCTAAAGAGAAGGTGGGAAAAAAATCATTAATGACAACAGACAATGAGTCTAATTAAGACTTAGCTCTACATACCTACACAGCCCCTCACTCCCAAACAAATACTCCTAAAGAGAAGGTCATATATGGGTTCACATTTCATTAAAGCCACCTATCCACTTTCATGCCTGATGGAACCCTGATTTCATACATTCAGTCAAGCAATTAGGATCCCATCTCTAGACATGCATTTTGCAGATCAAAGCTTCCCTGGCACATGCAGGCAACCAGCTTCTCCATGTAGCATGCCTGAAACGCTGTGACAGGAAAGATGCCTAGTTGGAGTCACAATACTTTGGTCAGAGTGGTTTTGCTCGAATTGCTTTAGAAAATTAAAGGCATTTTAAAGGCACAGGACAATCAACAATATGGATGAAGCTTATCAACCGTTCTCTAAAGACTTCTCATCTTGTCATGAGAGCTGTGGTTTGCTTGCTACCGGTCTGTCCAACCTGTTGATCCTAATGGCCAGCAGAGAATTAGGCAACCAGTAAGGTGACTGGATTAGTCATGCTAGTCACCAACCTCTCCAACACTAACGCAAGTGAGTATACTATTCCTCATTTGCTAATGTTCAGTGACCTCTGGTGGTTTCTAATTTACCACTGCCACCCTGTCTCTAATCGGCTCAGTTACCTGCTTCTCCTCTGGGCGAGCAATAGTCTGAGTTTTGGTGCTGGTACTGCGCCAAATTATTGGACTGTGGGAGGATGCTTGAGTCCCTGAGGAGAGCCTGAGCAGGCAAGGTTGGCAAACTCCAAACCAGGATTCAAACCCAGGACCAACTCTGCTACCATGTAGCCTCACATAGTGAAATCAAACACTTATTTGTGTCCTTGTTGTATTTGAATTCCCAAGTTTCATTTACCGAGCACGTTTGCGACAGCAAGGCAGTTCACTGAGCTTTTCATGATTAGAAGGCATTACAAAAACATTACATTGCAATTGCAAAGTAGGGGAAAGCAATTAATGACTGAAACAAAATTTTTCATGTTCCAGTTATTTAAACACAGCTCAAAACAAATGTTTTTTTAGAAACTCATTCTTTCAGCAAATAAGGAAGACATTTATATGAACAGATTTGCTATCCAATTGGTTTCTAATGTGTGTCACATCATTCCCCAATAAGTGATCCAACTTCAGACATAAATTGAGCTACGTTTGGTACACTATGACTGGTGAGAGACAAAAAACTGACAACTAATACATTTTGCAAGTGATGGAATAATTCTACACATCTATCATACAACAATTTTATTTTATGCCATCACCAGTCGGCATGTTTGTGCTTGTTTTTTCTTGAACTGAAATGGTTCGATTTTATTCTGCATCTTTGTTTTAAATATTTTTTAATATACCGTCTGTTATTGTTTTTTTCATCGTAGTCATAGTCTGAAAAGCTCAAATCAAGGAGGAAGCCTTCCTGCACCTGTTCATAAGTTCTAGGTTCATAGACAATGAGAGGTTTTCTATAAGGCCTTCTTATAGTAAACTAATTTAGCAGATTACCAGAATCAACACAAAAAAGTCAGACAGTCCAGTTACAGTAAGATGTTGCTGATGACTCATCCTGTTGAAGTTAACTTGCTATTTTCTTGTTTGACCTAATCCGGGAGGACCAAAAAAAAAAAGAACAAAAAAAAAACATACTCACAGTTTTAACTGTCGTCTTGTTGTCATTTGGTGTCGAACCTTCCCTCTGAATCTGCAAAGGCCTCCAAGATGGTGAGAACCAACTGTAAAGAACTAAAACTCCCACCATCAGGGAGAGCATGACATAGAGCAACCAACGCCTGACTCCTTTCCACGGAGACTTCTCACTGCAGGGAGAGGAGTGGAGCAGTTTTAGTTCTGGTTAGAGGCGCATTCAGTGATCGAGATTCAGTTCTACTTTGCTTCGGACCCATTTAGATGCACATCTTTCTGCCACTACTACAGGCGCAACCACAAAACACATTTGTAGTGCAACTTGAGCTCAATCGTAGTACGCATGTGAAAACAAACTGATGAAAGTGGAGCCTATTCAATTAGTACTGACTTGCAGCCCTGTTGTCTCATTTATATAATTTCGAGGAAACACAAATTCGATTTTCTTAAGTGTCTGACAGAAAGCACTCCATTCTCTAAGCTGTGAAGGACTAGAAATTACAATGAAACAAAAGAGGACGTTTGGAAGTATGGAAGAAATCTTTAAAACTTACACGTAACACACAGTCAACCCCACTAAATCCACCAGCATAAACAGCATATTTACTCCAAAACAACAACAACACACAAAAAAAACACCTTTTTCCATCCAGATCGCACATTAATAGGTTATAATAGGTTAGGTTATAACCTATTAATGTGCGGTAAATATGAGTCCGGTCCCTCCCATCTGCTTTGGTGGCTTGCCATCGAGAGACATAAAGTGAGAGGAAACAGCAGAGGAATTCAACTTGTCACAGTTTGAACTCCCAAATGAAAGTAGCACATCTTTATGTGAGCGCAAAAAGGACGAGCAGAAACATGTTGTCATCTTTGGTGATTGCAGTGTGCGTGCATGTAAGCGGCTGAAAAACCGGCGGCAAACAAACATGCTCATGCAGAAACTTGCGTTTACAAGTGTAACTTTCTAGTGATTGGAGACAATATGGACGAAGGAATCACAACTTCCTTTTTTTAAAAAAAAGATCATTAGAAACTGTATCTACTTTCCTTTTCTTTTTCTTTGCTTGAAGGGATTCAAGATTATGTTTTCCCCTGAAGTTGTATGACAGTTTGTAAATGTTAACCATTAAAATAATCTACTTTTTTATGTTTGGACACTTTTGAGAATCAAAAGCAACTTTCTAAGTTATTAGGATCGTATCAAATTCTGCAATTGGAATCTGAAGTTGAAAAATTATTCAATTCTGTTTGCATGACAGAAGTTCAATCATTTTTGTTGCTTCTTAAAGAAAACACGGCCCCCAAAAAACAATATTTTCCCCAAACAATAAAGATTAAACCGTTGGTAAAAAAATAAAAACGCATCTTTTCATCCTCAAGCGTGACACGGCCATAAAACTGTGCCAGCACATTTTATTCAAAATACAGATACAGGCTTACCTTTTTGGCAGAGACTCATTCAACATTGCTACTTCTGAGAAGTCCATCAGCTGAAGCGAGTAAGAATGAGGACATGCCTCCGCTTGCTGTCTATTGCTGGCTGTGAAGTGCTTTGAGAGGAAGTGCCTCAAAACAGCATCTGTTGCCTTTTCTGATCCCATGCCCTCCTCTGAAGGTTGTTTCAGAAAACATAAGCGGAAAACCTGCTACTGGACACATTACGGATTTCTACTTCTTCTATTAGAGGCAAGCCTGGTTACTCTGAGAAACTATGGTCAAACTATGCTAATAAAAACTCCCTCTTCCTTCTCTCTCTCTCTCTTTCCTTCTGTCTCTCTCTGTCTCTCTCTCTCTGTCTCTGTCTCTCTCTGTCTCTCTCTCACCCATTATCTTTTGTGTTTGTACTACGTCTACTGTTGCAGCTGGTGCTAAGTGCTTCTGTTTGACGTTTTCCACAATGCAAAGGCAAAAATGGGGCAGGAAATCTTGATTGAGATCAAATAAATAGGTTAAGAGCCGTGCAGAAGTGATACGTGACCTTAGATCTTGAGGAGTTTTCTTAGCAAATTTGAAAAAAAAATCTTACCTAAAGGTTTATAATGCGAGCTGTAAGAGATTCAATATGAGAATAAATTAGAGGGACTTGTCTTTGTGCTTGATATGAGTTCCTGTATCAGATCAGCTGCATTCATGAACGCTGCCTGTTTCGACAACCGCACACCTTTGTGTTTTGTATTTTGTTCTGTTGCTTGCTGTTAAGCCATAGAAAGGGGGAAATAAAATCTATGTATTCCTGTTTGGATGTTTTGATCAAAAGCAATTGAAACTTATTTCATGTGAAAAGTACTGCTCTTCCACCCAGTTACAGGTTTTGATCGTTTTCTAATTGAGGAAGTGAAGATGACCAAAACTGCTAATGGCCGTTATGGTTGAGAATTTATTGATTTCATTTTTTACATTTGGGAGATGTTTCATTCCCACCCACTTTGCCAACCGACTCCATTTTATTTTCTACTTTGTTGAAATGTGATAACGTAAGACATAATTTCATATATGTCGTCTATGAACTCATACATTCTCTGTAAATTTCCACCAAAACTCAAAATCAAAACTCCTAAAACAAAGGAAACGTTTAAACAATTTATCAGGGAATCAGTCGTACCTTAGCTTGATAAGATAAATGGCAATTAGAATTTAAAAAAAGGAGAAAAAGCAGTAGGCCTACTCCAAAGAATCCTAAGAAACATTATTTTTCTGGACCTTTCCCCAGAGTTTTTAGTTGCTTTGGCCGTAAAAATTAGTGCTTGGTGCAGACCTAATCTTTGTTTTGGGATATTTTATTACGCATTATGATTTTGAAAGCGGCACCTTCATTGAATTCAAAACCTACCAGCCATAATACTTTTACAAGGCTCTGAGAAAACACTTCCAAACCACATGTTCTGCTTAACTTTATGTGTGTATATATATATATATATATATATATACATTATATATATACATATATATATATATATATATATATATATATATATATATATACACATACACCGTATATATATATATATATATATATATATATATATATATATATATATATATACATATACGCAGAGCTTAAATAAGTGTTAGCGTCTGAGTAGTTACACAATTCTAGCTTCCCCTACACAAACCGACACCAACAGGATGCATTCTGAAAGACAAAGGAAACAGTTTGGGTTCATTGCAAAACGGTCGACTCAGAGTTTCTCTGAGAGCTGCTGAAGGCTGTACCCACAACTTGACTTCTAGATAATTAGATTGTAATCCCAGCAGTGGATCTAGACATCTCTGGACATTCAGTTCTTACGAGAACTTACTTTTAGACGACATAAAAGAATGAATCCCCATCCCGCAGCTGACACTGTTCACCTCGACTGCGGATTGATGAGAGGTCTAGCTTCGCCTCTTACTCTTTGATTGTTCCATTAGCCATCAGCTGCTTTGCTGGACCTCATCCAAACTGCTTAAAGATACTTTACAGGAAGAGGTTACTGAAAGACTGCAAAGAGGAAGCAGTTAAGAAGCAACATGAGCTCCTGTATAGATCTGGTTTTCCTCTGAATGTCGTAACCTTCTGTATGCCCCATTCAGAAGGAAGGTTGTGACACAGAAGAAATTTGCCCTGACCTGTGAATGGAAAGAACCCAAATGCGGAGGGGGAAAATGTGGCATTGCTTTAATAAAGTAATAAAAACTTACAGAAAATGAGGCATGGAGAGCAGGACAAGGCATGCAGGAGGTGAACGGAGAAGGTAACAGAGGAATTAAGTTTTACACAACAAAAACGAGAGCTTAGGAGCTGAGGCAAGGCTGGGAAAATTACCCAGGAACCAAATCAACTAATCAGAGAAAATGTGGCACAGCTGTGGCTGGGAGAGAGCAAAAGAAAAAAACTGGGGTTTGTTGGAACAGAATAAACACAGACAACTGAACAGGCTGGATCCAGCTAGCTAGGTAGCTTAATAGAGATATAGCTGGCTACCTATATCTCTATTAAGATATCTATCTATCTATCTATCTATCTATCTATCTATCTATCTATCTATCTATCTATCTATCTATCTATCTATCTATCTATCTATCTATCTATCTATCTATCTATTGAAGATAGATAGTCGGCCATCTTGATAGTTATGTAGATAGGTAGAGACAGAAAGCCAGTGAGATAGATTGCTGGCTAGCTTGGTAGCTAATTAGCTAGCTAATTAAATAGCCAGATAGCTTTTTTTTTTTTGGCTGCAAAACTGATATAGAAAGTTCATATGTCATGTGATCAAAAACCAAGTTTTACCACTGGTGGAAAAGACCAAGACAACAGGAAGTGACTTATCATGCGAACAACATTCACCTGTGACTTTAATTTTTTATTTCTTTTTTCATGGAAACACTGCAATTGTGAAAGTGTTTTTGTTTTTTTCTCCCCCCCCCCAACATTAGCAGAATCCTGACAAAGTTTTGCTCATGTCTGTGCAGCGACTGCTCAGCATGTTTTAGCCTCAGCGCGTCTGATTTCAACCGATGGCTGATTAATGGGCATTTGCTGACCTGCAGTCATGTGAATCAGGTGTGCTGAAAGCGGGGAAATTACTAAAACATGCAGAGTAGCGCGTGGCTTGAGGACCAGGGTTGGGAAACACTGCAGCACAGACCGATCATGTTGCCTCTAATCTCCTTCGACAGCACTTCACTCTCACCGACGGTAGTGAAGAGTCAGAACGTCAGAGGCAATGAAACATGAAAACCGAGAGCAAACTGGTTCTGAAGACACGCCGGATTTCACAGGATGACAGCATGAGCAGATCTTTCTGTGGTTTTTATGTGTCAGACTTTCAAATCAAAAAGAATTTGAATTTCTCAGTTTCTAAATAAAACCGACACTAGTTATGGCGCTGGAAATTCACCATAAAAACAACAACAAACAGTTTGTCTATCTGTAATATTTGCTGAAGTTTTTGAATCAGAATGCATTTTATTTTCATTTAGGCATTATTCCATCTTAGGTCCTATTGGCATGAGAAGATATTCAATATCTCCCTTTTGTAGTGTCTCGGAAAACAGATATGTATGGGATGCTATTTGTTACAAGTCACATGTAACCTTCCCAGTTGGCTTGCTTGTCACCGAGTATGATACAGAATGGCAACTTTTCACAAACACCAGCTGCCATGTTCTCCACCCGTTATCTGCTACATCTCTGCCTTACCATCACAGAGGCTGCAACACTTGGTTCAGGATGTCAGATTAGATTTTCAAAGTCTAATCTGACATCGGCAAGAGAAGGACAGCTTGCTTGCAGAGAGCTCCAGGTCTTAGGAGCTTTAATGTGCAGCTACTGCTTGGAAACGGCAAAGACTTTCATTCAGACATAAACAGGGAAAAATACAGTGAATACTCATGCCATTACTGAATGCATTTTCTATAAATGTGTGCTATGCCTGTCGCTTGGTTTTGCTGTTTCTTTGCATGCTGTGAAGCTGTTACCAGAAAATACTTTATTTCTTAAAGAGTCTGCCCCAAATGGAGCTGGCCTTTGAGAATCTGATGCTCGTTACCCAAAAGGGGGATTTTCTGTAACGTTTGCCAGAGCATAAAAAACATTCTACAAATCTTTTTTTTTTTTTTTTTTTTTTGGTGTGAATGCTTTTTTGGTGTGAATGCTTCACCAATTAAGTGGTGAATGCACCACTTAATTGTCGGTGCATTAAGTGGACCAACAAACTGTGGTCTGGTTTTCTTTTGCAGGGGGAAAAACCTTTGGTGAATGAGTTACACTGAACGTACAGACAGCCAATCAACACATGTGAGCCCACTGTGCATGAAGTGAACCACACATTAGTGCAACCGCTGAATTCTGCACTTTAACAAACAGAAAGAAAAAGCACTGCTACACAAGCTGGGTTTTCATTACAAATGTGTCTATATTCTACTAATGTTGAAAAAAACATAATATCACTATTGTGGTGTTTCCACTAAATAATAAATTAAAATCACACGTGAATAATTTGTTCACACAATAAGTCATTAAAAATAATTGCAGCGATGAATATATTCATTATTCAATCATGATGTTAGCGCTCATCTATCAGCCAATCAGAGGAGATGCCAGCATCTTAGTCAGGCTTTGGAGCAACAAGCCCTGCCTACTTGGGAGCGGCTGCATATGCAGCGTTTTGGGGAAATTGTAGTCTGCCATTTTACAGAAGAGCTTTGGATTCAACACTTTAGTTGAATCCAAAGTTCAGTTCAACTTCAGTTCAACTTTTTATGAACTGAGTGCTGCTGTGAGAGCTCTGGAGGAACCAGCTGGATATTGCCTGAAAAAAAAAAGTAAAAAAACAAACAAGCATCCTCCTCCTACCACTTCCTGTCATCTCCTTTGTTGTTTCCACCAGTAGTAACATCCAGTGGTTGATCATGTGACTTCTGTGATGCAAATAAAATTTTTCCATTGGTGTTTTGCAACAGACGCCTTGCAGTTTTCCAACAGACATCTCTTTAATGTGGCTGAAAACCATCTCATCCTAGTGCAAAAATGTGCTGGTGTGAATGTGCTGCTAAATGTGTTAATGACTGAAACAACTTACTGTGACAGGAAAAACCACTTAATTGCCGTTATCGGTGATCATGCTAACAAGCCTTCACGTCAGGCTCTGCTGTAAGCAGGCAAATGGGCATGATTGACAGCGATAAGACCCTCCTCCCGACTCTGATTGGTTATTTCTAGTTACCAAAGGGAGAAGACTAGATTTTTTTTTTCTCTGTCTCATATTATACTGTCATAACACGGTGACAGTTTCAACAAATATGTAAAAACTGACCCTTTTTTTTTTTTTTTTTTACAAAAGTTACATACGGCACCTTTGGTGATTCAGTGACCTCTTTTTATGTGTGCCAGTTCTGTATAATTACAAACCTGCGACCATCTGTGTGACCAGTTATCAGGTGGAGGACAAACTGGGAAAATACAGCAGAGTTTCATGTGAATTTTTGCTTATTTAATCAGAAAACCAAGACTCCCTGTTTACAACAGGGACGTGTCCAGTTCCCACTGACCACACGCCAGACAAAAAAGCAAAAATCTAATCTTTCTCTGGGTATGACCGACCAATAAATGAACAATATTAAAACTTTTAAAAGCCTTATGTTTGTGTGCCTCCTTCCTAATGCTGCCCTGGGAAACACCATTAAGCTCCTCACACCAAAAACCATTCTTCACTGCTTCACCAACAATACTGAAGCCAGATGCAAAAGCTTTGTGACTTCTGTGCAATAGAGAATCAGAGCAGAAGTAATCTCATCCTCTTCTGCTTCTCATAAGTGACAAGAACCATTTTGACCTTCAACCACAGATTGCTCCTTTTATGTAAATTCATGCCTAAAAAGTGGCACGGAAAAGGGATGTGTGCACAAAGGTACTGACTTTTTATTCCAAAAAGTCCACCATTATAATATTTAACTGTTTTAAACCCTTTAAAAATGTACTTTTCTCTATAAACTGGCACTTAGTTGTGGTTTAATTTCAGCATAACTTTTCTTTGTTGGCCGTTGGACTTTTGGCAGCCGCAGCAAAACTTCACACATGTTATTCGAGATAAGATACACAGTGTGAAACCTGGGTGTTATGCTACCAAACAAAACAAAATCTAAAGATCAGTGGCACAACATGACTCAGAAATATTGAGAAATATGAGCCGTTGCTGCAGAGGAAGTTAAAGGGCAGGGAGAGGAGAGGGTTAAAGGAGTCGGGTTTGAAGCAGAGAAACGAGTGAAAGACATCAAAAATTAATAAAACAACTAATGCATTTTTATTTGCTCTCAGTTAAATAATGTCAACAAATATATTCAAAGAATAGTCCAAGAAATGAGCAGAAAGGGGAAAAACAAACAAACAACTATTATACCGTATATTGCCATCGAATATAACAACTCATAATTATTGTATCAAACAACCTCAAAATGTCCAGAATTTTATTGGTTCTAAAAGGACATTGACAGTACCTTTGTGTGAATTCAAAACATTATCCACATTGCTTAAATATTGCGGTCTAAACTATTTCTTTTAAAGCTCAAAAAGAAGAACGTTTGATTCAGCTTGGAGTTTTAGAACGGCTTCTGCGGTGGGGCCGCGCCGCCTCCCTTCGGCTGACCGCTAGAGTTTAAAACCTCAGTCCGTCGGTAGGGAGGGCGGGGGGGATCCATCGATCTCTCCGTTCAAACGAGGAAGAGAACAAAAACAGAAACGCCTCTGGAGCACGTGGACGCTAGTGGAAAACCTAGAAAACAAATCACTGTCATGTTCGGATCTATACAGAAGTAATGGAAAGCTGTACAGAGATTCTTGTAACAAACGGGCAGTAAAAACAAATCTTTGTGAAAAAAAAAAGCAAAACAGTCAAAGAGGATTAAACTCTTAAATTAAACATGATCAAATAAATATAAAAGTTTTTATCAGAGGGAAAAACCTCCTTTTTTTCCCTTTTTTTTTAACCATCACGCCATGGCCGGACAGGAAACAAAACATACTGCATCAACACAACAGGTTCCATATAAAAACAAAAACAAACAAACAAACAAAAAAAAGGCTGCAACAAATGATCGTGTCATTTTTCTCTTTTACCTATGTTTATTGGCTCCTCTTTTGGTATCTAAATGGGTGGGTCATGCAAATAGAGAAGAAGCCGAGTCCGTGTTACGGTTTAGTTCGGTGGTGACGGATAATCTCCGATTCCGTCTGCTTCCCCGTGTCGACTACATTTGGAGGTTATGGTAGACGGTTACCATCTACCACCAACTGAAAGCTGCTAGCTACCTGAAGGCTACAGTTAGCTAACGGGTTTCAGTTAGCCCATTGAAACCTGTTATGATTGTAAAGCTGATAGCTATTTATTTGAATATTTCCTAAAAAAAAATCAGCTATTTTAGTTAATGGTTTACATTGTAAAAAACAAACAAACAAACAAAAAAAAACATTTCAAAGTCAACCAGCTCAGTTTCTATGAGCCAAACCAGCTAGCTAGTTATAGTGCTTCAAGAGGTTGACTTGTTGTTTTAAGGTGGAGTATTTTTCCAGTAGTCAACAGGTAGGCTGATTTCCCAAGGACTGACCTACATTCAGGAAAAGAATGACAGAACTCAGCCGACTGACCCTTCTGTGGAGAGCAGACTCCAAGTCAACCGGTTTCCATAGAAGCTGGTGTGAGAACAATCTGCGATCAAGAAACCTTTTTGTGCTGTAAGATGCAACTTGGTAGCTGCCTGGACAGACAGAATCCCTAGAGCCTGCACATACTAATCATTTAGGGTTCCTGGACCCTGTTCAGTCTTTTCTCATACTTTCATCCATGCATCTGTCTAAAAACTCAATTTTCTTCTGCCCAGTGAGGGGCCATGTTGTTGGTCAGTCAGCAGCAGCACTTCCTTTGCAATGGTTGACTTTTTGCTATCCAAGCTGGTGTCAGTCTGCAGCCAGTTCACTCCCCTCATCACGGAAAGCAATTTTTCTTAGAATATGTCTTTGTCCAGTACACTTAAGATTCAAGACATGCCTGATCCACCAAGGTTCTTTGTTCATGATGTGGTAAGAAGTGACCCAATCATCAGGCAGTCTTCGAGGAGCTATCTAATTCCCAAGTCTGTACAAAGTCAACCCCGCCCCCAAACAAAGTCCAGTTGTACAAGCAATCCACCAGAAGGCGTCTGCCCAGCGGTCCATAAACGGGTACCGACTGAGCCATCAGTCTACCAGATGTCAGAGCTTAGTTCTCTGCTGGTGAGCGGTACGAAGGTGCTGTTCAGGTGGAGGTCTGGCTTCTTCCCAAGGGTACTGCTCTGAGACACCTGGCAAACACAGAGCCACAGGTGTCAACAATCCACTCCTACATATGTCCGAACAAAGCCACAACTCTACGAGACACACTGCTACTGCATGCTAAATGTTTGATGCCTTATCTACACACAGAGTCTCGCAAAAGTATTTATACTTCTCAAACCTTTTCACATTTTGTCACATTTCTTCACCAAACTTCAACATATTTTCTTGGGTCTTTATATGGTAGACCAACACAAAGTACTGCATATTTGTGATTGACAAGCAGAAGCAGCCAAGATTAGAAATCTTTTACAAATAGAAATTTGAAAAGTGAGGTGTGCATGAATCCTTCCCTTGTTAATACGTCAAAGAACTTCGTTTGGTTTTAATTACAGCTGCAGGGCTTTATGTCTCTACCATATTTGTACATCTCAAACTGTGACATTTTTGACAATTTGTCTTTGCAATAGAGCTTAAAACTCACACAGGTTGGATGTTGGGCATTTCAGAACATATTGTAAGCGTTCAGGTCTTACCAAGCATTCTCACCAGGATTTAATCCAGTCCGTTTTAATCCAACTCCAGCTTGTTTGTCTAGAAAGTCCAGTTTGTTTGGGGAGATATGAATAATCAAACTCTGATTCAGAGCATCAAACTGAACTCTGGTCCATCTACAAACCTGGGTCTCTGTTTGGTTGACATGAACTCTGACCTGGTTCGAATGCAAACATGAATGCCAAGTGGAACTGAGACTGCTCCAAAAGCAGGAAGGAGTCTATTGTGCAGGGCATTCTGGGTAAATACAACCAAATATAAACCCCCTAGTCTAGTGCTTATGGGAGAAATGACTATTGATAAGACAAGAGAGAAATCCTACAACCGCTAAAACCTGAGGCCATTTTTGTTTACACTTCATGAAGAAAGAAGTTGCGCTCATAATTTCTTCGGAGGTTCTGGTGGTGTTTACTTCAGTGGCTCTTAATGCAGCGCCGCCACAGGTAAAGGTAGGGAAATAAGTTTTTCAAAGTATTTGGTTTGAGTCTCCTGTAATAATAAAGGATTTATAATAATAATATGACATTTGAAGGCACTTTGTTTGCGCTGTCTTTATTTAGGGTTAAAACTTGTCAGACCTTTTAGAATCTTAAATGTAAATAAAATAAAATTTAAAAAAAGCATATATAATTCACAATTATCCACTGGTTTGGTTCACCATATTAAATTCCTTTAAATTACTGTACTTTAAAGTTTGGGGTAGTAACTTGACAAAATGTGGAAAAGTTTGAGGGCTATGAATACTAGTCCAAGCCTGCTGTTTATCATCATCCTGTCCCAATTTCTACTTTTAGAATAAACACATATTCTAGCGTTACACAAAACGAAACAATGTTTCTTTAATCTTCTCTTTTATCCAAACAGACCTCTTGTTCCCCAGTGAACTGCTCTGAACCCCTGGGGAGAAAAGAGGGCTTTTATTTTTATTTGCTTTCAACTCCGAGTACACGCAACCACATAACAGTATGGATCGTTACAAAAGGATACTCTGTGCAGATGGTGGGTGTTAAGAGGCTGTCTAGGAATGAGAAAAACCGGAAGACGCGTGTTCCCTCACCTGCCCATTCAGCAGCGTCATGGGGATGTTACAATAGACATGGCGCCCCCCGGGGCCCAGGGTGGAGAACTGCACCGTGGAGGGAGGCGGGAGCGGGGGCGACATGGAAGAAGGCTGCGGGGGGGGAAGCTGGAACTCGTAGCTGCGGCAGAAGTGCCGCATTTGTGCCGCTGTAGCAGTGTGACCCCCTCCCAGTGGCAAGGTCATCTGGTTGTAGTCAGGGATCTCCGTTGCCAAGGCAACCTGCGAGTTAAAAAAAGAAGAAAAAAGAAATGTAGTTGGGGATTTTCCAGAAGGTTGTCATAATGTTTAGATTTTCACACTTCCTCTTGGGATTAGTTATGAAAACAAGCCATCTGGAAAACAGAGAACAAAATAAGGAACATTTGGAATTACAATTGGAGAAAAAAAAAAAGGACCCTTTGTTATCTTAAAACATTTAAAAACAAGGAAGAGGAAGGATACATCAGATGAGCTGTGTGGTGCAATTCTACACCACAGAATAGGAAAACAATTTCAGTAAGATTATTCAACATAAAAGCGTCACCTATATCTTGTATTGTTATCTGAGACTGATGCTATTTTCGTCATCAGTTCATTGCATCCTGTTGCTGCTGTGTTTTTGTTGGCTTGGATTAGTCATTTTTTTCTGAGTTGCCACTTCCACAGAATGTGTTTGACTAATTGTTAAAGATAAATTTATCACATTTTGACATAATGTGCCTATAAAAGCATCTACTCTGTTGGATGTTTTACCTTTGTATTGCCCTTACAAATCAATCATGATGAACAAAATGTGAATTTTGAACACAAAATAAATAATTTGAGTGAAAACTGATTTCTGCAGAAATAATAGTGACAGATAAAATGAAATACGCTACACCTTAGGGATTCTTTTGTATCCATCCCCTGACGAATTGGCGTCCGCATTTACTGACCTGATGGTGGCCATGGCGATTCTCATTAGGGGGTGCTAATGAGGCAGAGGTGGTTGTCATGGCGATGGTGGAGACAGTGGTCTGTAGGTCGCCAAAGAGGCCCTGTTCACCGGAGTCCATCACCTGTAAACGAGAAAGAGTTTTCTTTTTTTCTTGATCAGAATCTACCAGGAACCAAAACCATGTTAGTGGTAGAGAAGTTGGGAGGTGAGGTCAGTGAGCAGCAAACCTCACTGCTATTCACTGTTGGTTATTATTGAGTAGGCTGGATGGCTAACATCATGCTTTCACGATGCTTCTCCAACTCTTCCAGATGGTGGTCCCTGTTGCTCATGAATCCAAGCAGAATGTCTTGAGGTATGAAGTAGAGGTGGGCAACACGGACTTTAAGTTTCATCATGATATTTTGTGATGCCATTGTGAGAATAATAAGTGACACTAAGAACAATTTATTCCATCTTTTTAGGTGTTTTGCTGTGACTGTGTCTCACAGAAATTATAGACTCGCAAATACAAATAACGCTCATGAATGACATTTCAGTCGGTAATGAAATACCTTAAGACACCAGGCACAGAAACAAGTGTGATTTATATCACTAAGCTGCACACAGTAACTGTGTTTTCAGATTTATTGATGCTTTTGTTGAATAAACAGTGGAGAAAGCAATCAATCCTAAAAGACTGATTGCTTAACTATTGAGTGTTTTTAAACTGTATTAAATTAAATTTTTCATGACGACTATGAACCAAATTCTTATAAGAAATTAATCGCAATACATGGTAGACGATATGATAAAAGCCCACCCATTGTATGAATAACTGCAGACTTGAATATGTCAGTGTTCCCAACAAAGATCCTAACAGTGCAGAATTGTACATTTCTTAAGCTCCTACTGCATGTTTTACAACAAAATGTCAGAAACATGGTTTAGTTTTTATTGAATGGTACCTGACGTCTGGACAGAGTCTCTCTGCGTTTAGCCGGCATCTCATAGACCACCTGCTTCCAAAACTTGGAGGACAGCTCGTTGCTCTTTGGACCCCTCCACTTGATAACAGATAAGACCTTCCGAGAAGAACAGCAAACGTTAGCGCTGATGTCACTTCCGTATCTCCTTTCCTCCATCGAATGCCATGATCTCCGTACCTTGATGGTATGCTTCAGTGCGTCCACCTCTTGGTAGTTCATGACGTTCTTCAAGTTTGCGCACTCTATCATGATCACCTAGGCAAACGGTGATGAGGGAAGAACAATGTAGGACCTTCTTAACACTCAAACAAGAAAGGATGCGTCGGATTGAACCCCACCTTGATCTCTCCTGTAACCAGCATGGAGTGGAGACGCGTCTCTATCTGGAAGATGCTCCAGCCTCTTTTGGCAACAAATTCTGGAGTCAAAACAATGATCAAGCGTCTGCTTTGCTCCACACTGCGCGCCAAGTCCTCAATGTAGGCTGATGGAGAGAGAGACAGAGAGAGAGAGGAGTGTTTATGCGGACCAACAATAAAGATCCATGAAGAATAATCTTGGCTGTAATATAACCCATTAATTTACATAAATTAACAAGAAGAGTGTGGAGTGTTTTGGTCAACCGCAACCTTTGTGACATCGGAGTCTTCCTTTATGTAGCCACTAGTTCCAACAACATGATATGTACAGTTGTGATTTTATGATGTGAAACACTTCAAACTGCCTTGTTGCTGAAATGTGTCATACATATAAACTTGATTGATTGATTGATGTGCAAAGATCCTTGAAACCTAAGTCAGTATCCACTGATAGAGTGCTGTGCATCTGCGAGACATTCTGACACAACCGCTCTCTGATCAACTTCTTTATCATCTGATAATCTCAACCACTAGGGGGCATACTAGATGATTTGATACTAACAGACCTCTTGATTTTGGATGCAGAATCAGATGTTTCACAGTGTCAAATCATGACAGAATAAGGTTCAGCAACATCGATGAATTGCATTGAGGTTCAATGTAGGACGAACTGGCTTGCTTGGTGTTAGGCCCTTACAATGGGTGTGAAATACGAGGCCATAAGTGACCCATCTAGTCAACGAAGTCATCATGCTCTATCACTGAGTCATTTGAGTATTCTGGAAGATCCAGTATGCTTCGTGTAGAGGGCCTGGGCCCTTGGCTATTGAGAAATGATTGCTTCCTGGAGGTGTGGGTTTTTTATTTAAAGATCAGAGCACCCCCTTATGAATCCTCTCCTGAAGCATCATATTTTATTGTTTGCTTTCCTCCCACGGCCTGATTTCTACAGGACATCCACCGTGGGTAGTGGATGACTGAATAACTGACATGGTGATTACGTGGCAGAACCACTTGTGACAGACGTTTTGACCGACACAAAACAGGAAGTGGTTTCTTAAGCACTTTGCTGATGGGAAACATCTTGGTCAGGGGCTGAAGGTGAAACAGAAACACAGTTATTCCTGTTTACGCCTCATTTCCAGTTAGTTGTTTGCGGCGTTCTCCCTGTCGGTTTTTGCAACACGTGATGCTAAAATTGCTTATTGTTTGTCTCTGTGCGTCTGTGAACAACAGATCTCTGTATCGCTCCCTTCTCCTCTGTCATATCTTCACCTGCTAACTGTATTAATGACAGAGACTCTCCAAATACACATTGCAATTTCACGCTCAATTTGAGAGGCACAAATAGTACAGAACATCCCCAAATTCAGCCTGTTTCTTCCCTGCCTCTGATGCGCCTCTCCCATCGCTCGTTTAATCTCTCTCTCTCTCTCCTCCCTCCACTCCTCTCACCCCCTTTTTTTTTCTCATCTCCGTTTGTGAGGATTATGTTAATCAATTAATAAAACAGCACAGACCAGTGACCATGCCGCCACCTCTTCTCGCTCTCGTTATTTATTTTCGCGCTCTCGTGTTTGTTCCGAGGCGCTAAGTGGGCTGGATAATTGAATGGTGTGTTTAAGGTCTGCTCCGCCACCGGCTTTGGAAGAAACAGTGGAAAAAAAAAAAAAAGAAAGAAAAAAAGGCGCATCACTCTTTCTTGGTTGGTGTTGCACTCGTGCTCTCTGTTCCTCTCGATGTGTGCGTGTCTTTATGAACAGCAGACATTTGTTTCAGGGATGTTTTTAGGGCAGCAGTGAAACCTCTCAGACTTTTTTCATGATATTTTTTTCTTAGAAACCTAGATTCAGCCAACCGCAAACTATGTGGGGCAACGTTATTCTTCAAGAGCCATATTTAAGTGGCAATATATGTGTATTTGTAAACCAATAGTAAAACCGGGGCAAAGGGTTTTTACTGTATTACTTAGAGGTTATGAATTCATTTTTCTTTGAACTTTCAGAACATAAGCTAATAATTTGAGTTAAAGTAATGGCACATTCCTAGTTGATAAATAGAATCATTTCAGGGATTACTACTCTTAAACGTCTTACTTCAAATTCAAAAGTTTATAATTAACGCCAAGCTGTAAAAACATTTCCTCAATGCAGATTTCCTCTTAGTTTTGCCAGACTAAGTTTCAACATCAACACATGTCAAGATTAATTCACGCCTGTTGTGAATTAAATGGATGGAAATGAATATTTATGTATTTCAAGCATTTCTTACAGCTAAAAAAGCAACAGTAAGTATTTGTTTCAAAATGTAAATGTTTTTAGAAAGTCGGTTTTGGAGGTATAGACCTATTAAAGCCTTTAAAGTGGATTTTATCATTATATAGAATAAAAATGTTATTCCTTTCTCCATTTTTGTCCAAAGCATTCTGTCATTCCTCTCTGTTTCATGAGCAACTCTAAGTCAGAGGTGACGTGTCTTATAGTCCCAGTCAGACATTATGATTCCTGCAGCATAGCTGAGGTTTATCTTATGGAAACAAACTGAGCTCTAATAATATACAGGAATCACGTTGACATCAGACTTTGGATAAAAGTGCCTGTTTATATTCATCAGTACAGTGTGAAAATGTTCAAATCTTCTCGTCTTTACTCCTCTTCTCTCACTTAGTTACTTTCAAGGGACAATGCTAGATATTTTCCACACACTGATGTTATTGACAATGAAACTAACGCAGTACAATCTCAGTTCAACTGAGATGCCAATAATAGCAGCATGTTTTAAAAACAAACCAGTCGGATATTTTGGGTTTTATTTCATTTACACTGGACTTTACAGAACTAACAAGAGCAAATCACTCCTAATTACATTATATACATATATATATGCAAGTGTTTTGCAAATGTTTGTGCCCTTTCTGAATGTGTGTGAATGACACGCAGTCCTGTGCAGACTCTGTAGCCTGTACAGACGTGACCTCACGTCTGATTGAAAGTGAGTGTGAACGTTAGCGTCTGATTGAAAGTGAGACTGAGCTTCATTTAAGTAGGAAAACTACTGCATATGTTTCTTTGTGTGTACGTGATGTACACCTGAGAGCCGACAGAGACAGATTAGTTCAGCAGTAAGTGCGCTGTGATGAAGCTCTGCACACATTTTTATTTATTCTGACAGACTGATGAATTCTGGGGATTGGGGATTACAGTGACCTATAGAGAGAGCGAGTGTGGTGGTGTGTGTTGGCGTGCGTGTGTGTGAGAGAGAGAGGAGGTTGATAAATGGAATGATACTTACTACTGCTGGGTATTAAATCTCTGTCTGGTATAAATAGTTTGTATCCGTAATGCTTTTCAAGAACGTCCGGCAGAATCTCCAGAGCGAAGGTCTCCTCATCGCTGCTCGTCCTGTCAGGAGAGAAAAACGTAGGGAAAATGATTCCAGACTCTGAAATACGAAGATTGGGGGCCTCTGCTCATGGCTGCACTTATTTAAAAGGCTACTTCACATGTTTGGGACTGGGGTTCAGCTGAGAAAATGCGACAGTCAGTGTCTAATAGAGGTGTAGAAAAAAACGTGTCTATAGAGAGTCGCAATTTTTAGTCTTGGGAATTCTGAATCAGTTCAAAATGCTCAACATTTCTATTTTTGGGGGAAAAATTATGTTTTTATTTATTTATTTATTTTTTTTTATTTAAGAAAAAGCCAAGCAGATAAGCTAACCTAAAAAATTTTATGGACAAACCTATTTTTGTTTAAAAATAATAGATGGAATTTGATACAGTATAGGACCTTATGTACTTGTAAATAATTTTTCTATGTGTCTAAAGTGTATTTTCCTCCTGTCAGTCACATCATTTAAGCAAACAGAATCTCTGGACCCATTGAATACTATAATTGGTTTCTGAATTAAAAGTCATTTCTGAATCAGAAATCTTTTCTGAACGGAAACCTGAATTTAGATGTTTAACTTCTTCAAATATTATATTTACTTCCATCAGTAGTTTGGGTAGATTGGTTTTGGTAATAGAAACCTGAATCTATTAACATGAGGTGAAACTCTTGGACTTGCAAAATATTAGTTTATGTTATGTGCAAAAGATTCAAGGTGAAGATTACAAAGAGGACTGAGAGTAAGCCTGGTGGTGGCAGCGTCATGCTGGGGGGCTGTTTTACTGCCAGAGGTGCTGAGGCCCATTCTATTCAGATAGTTTTAGAGAAGCTAAATGGATGAAACCTGGACACGACTGGTTGTTTCAACAGAAAAAGTGGGACCAAAACATCATGTTTAATGTTTAAAGCAGGCTGGACTGGCCTTCAAAAAAATCCCTGACATCAAGTCTATTGAAAATCTGCAGCGCAAGCTGAAAGGTTGGAGTCTGAAAATTGACTAAAATAAGCTTAACAAAATTCAGAGGTGGTCAAATATTCAAGCGCTGGGGATGTGTGTGTATGATTGAGGCTGCGGCTATCATCTCGAGCCGTTATGGATGAGTGAAAATCCATCAAAAGTTCAAACTTTTGCATCAAATTCTTTTAAATAATCATCCCAGTTGCTCGGTGTGTGATCATTTCACCCCTCAAAAAGAGTTCAAATAAACACCCAAAATGACATGGTAAACTTCTGACTGTGAGCTCCAGAGCTGATGGGCTTTAAGAAACATTTATTTAGCAAATCTTTATTCTTCACCATCACAATGCACATTAGTTCTCCTTACTTAAAAAAAATATGTGCAAACACGTGGCCTCGCTGATTTTTACAGTTGTCATTAAATTAACTGATAATTAACATTATCTTGTACAATTTTGGTGAGTGTTACTTAAGTTAACTTAATAAATCTGAATGATATGTAATTACTGACACAGTCCAAAGGTTACTTTTTGTACATGTAATATAATCCAAATCTTTGTGGAAAAAACATATTTTGATAACTTGAAACTACATTTATAAAAATGGAACAGCTCCTGGCTTCTTCATTAATTTCTTACTCAGACTTGCAGTTAGTTATCTGTTTCTCAGTAAAACTAACAGAGTGCGGTTTGTCGAGAACTTTAACACACAACTCACTCATGGTGCAGTTTCATGTATGCAAATGCCCATGAAAAAAAAGCAGCGCTAAGAAATTAACAAGGTTCATTTGTACCTCAAATTGCTTATAAGTAGGTTAAGGAAAGCTAAATCCACTTAATTTATTTGATTAAAGTGGACATTGTGAAGGTATTACACTGTTTAATTCAAATGTATCAGTCTGACCTGCCCAAAGAGTCCAGGTCCACCTTAGTATAGGACAGGTAGGCATCGTACTCCTTGTTGTCTGGGGAGAGAAAAGAAAACAGATGATGAAGACAACCTGCATGGACTCAAACCCATCGCTTCTCTAGCTGTGCTTCTGTTACAAATGTACGCACAATTTTGTCATAAGCAGAATTTATACAGCTTCTGGCTACTACTTTAGCATTTCTCTTAGAGAGGAATGCTGCCTCCGTTATCCACAGGTCAAGCGTTTCCCGCCAAATACCATGAAGAACCCCCGGGAGGAATGCCGAGCGGCTCACCATCTTCAGTCTCGTCGCTCCCGAAGTGTCTCCGGTAGCAGAGCATGATCTCCAGGTTGTAGCACTTATAAAGCGCGGTTAGGATCCCCAGCAGCAGCAGGATGACCCCAAGGCCGCCCGCCAGCTCCAGGCGATACATATCTGCCAGAGATACGGCGGGGAGAGATACGCACAGCCCATGAGATCCTTATCGACTAACAGTCTGAGGAATTCCAGCTGCAGGTAAAAGCTTTTATTTTCGTGTTCTCTGACTTTACTTTGCTTTGTCCTTCTTAACAAACTACTGCGCTAACACCTGAGGGTATCTACGGCAACCTGACGTCCAGAAACAGATAAGCAGGAGCGTCAGTTCCCTTCAGAGTTGCCCTTTTTCTAAACAGAATCTCCTTCAGTCTCAAAAAGAGGAAAAAAAAACCCCCAGAATCTGATAATAATGGCTTTTCAGTTGGGATGATTATTTTTTTGATGAGTCACAGCAGCCTCTAGAAGCATCATTCAGAGGCCGCCAATCATTCCTATGGGTGCAGCCCAGATAAAAGGAGCTGTGTGACTAAAGCAGAAAACTCTCCATAGAGAAAGCAGACAGGTTGTTAAGCTTGGGTCAAATCAGCTGGCGGCTAACGACTGCTGTCTATTATGGATATTTGTGTCTTTCATAAGAGTGATTCAGTTTGAATGTTCATGATGAAAGACGAAATGAACAACCCACTTAATGCTTTAAATGGAGGTCAGAGAAGGCAGACCTTGATGGCTGCGTGAGAGGAAATGAGTTTGAGTCAGGAAAGGCTTTAAAAAGAACCCGATAAAGATAAAGCTAGGTGTACAGCTCTGCTTAGCTCGGAGAGATGACTATCATTCCTGAAAGGAAGTGGCAGTGCTAGTGACATACGCACCACCGCTGCTTAATTTTATCTGTATAATGTTTTACTTTGTCAGTTTTTATTTGAAGAAACTTCCTGTTTCACACGAGTATTGACTTGTGAAGCCCTTAGATCAGTGGTACCTGAACATTTTTCCGGTGTGGGAGCGAAAAGTATTTCGATTTTTCAGGTTCACCTGAGCAAGAGCAAACTAAACACACATTATTTGAATAAAACAGAATGATTTCTGCAGAGAAATGATCTGTAGAGTTTTGATTTCAACTTAAATGGGCAGTGTTATGTAAAATAGGCTTTTTGAGCATGTCATGCCTCATCAAAACAGAGCTGGCGTGTGATGTGTTTCACAAATCCTTTAATCCCCGTGGCAACCACTCATCTGTGCTAAACGCCTGGGTGGACCTAGCTCCGCCTTCCTCCTCCTTCAGATCAGCCGCTCAGCTCCTTCAGACTAGCTAGGAGTAATTAGCAAACAACTGGTGGACCTGAGCATGTGCTGAGCTCATTATAGGAGCTACTGCTCAGTGCAACAATGGTAAAAACGGAGTTAAGGGGTTACTAGAGGAACCAGGTTGCGATGACTTCCTGAAGGCGGAGTTTCAGAAAGAGCTTCTTAAAGAGAGAGAGACCCAATTTCAAAGCAATAAATTACTGGATAAATATAACATTTTTATAACAACCGAAGGTAACATATTTAGTTGATTGTGCCATACAATGATACTACGTGCCTAGAAAATACATAAGAGTCTAAGGCATTTACCAGTTGGACAAACCAGCTGTTCATATTTTTTCTTGATTTCCTTTATGTCTTTTCAGCAAGAACGGGCCATTACTCTCTCACTTGACTTTGTCAAGTAATAAATAGTCCTAATTGTTTTTCTAGTTTGCATTCTAGTTTGATTTAGAATAATCCAGTGTGACATGATCAAGTCTCACATGTTTTCTGATATTGCACAGTTTGCGTTGAACTTTAGATTTTGTGTTAACGCTCAGCCTGTTAGAGCTTCTCTAACAAACACTTGAAGTTGACTTGATGTTTTGGGTCACAGTGTTTCTCTATAGGAACAGTCACTTTGCGTGTCCTGCTGTGTGTTTCATCTGCAGTGCATACATACTGAATCGTTTTCCCTGTTTTGCTTCGGTTGGGTTGAGTGGTGACACCGACATGTTTGCTTCGCGAAACCATTCAAACTATTTTGTGTTTTACAAAACCAAAGATTAAGAGAAAAAAAAAAACCAAAAACCCCACAAACAACTCCTGCTGTACTACAAAACGCCACGCCTTATGGAATCACATCGACATGTCAGACGCAATCTCAGATGCAGTGTGTGTGTGTGCGTGTGTGTGTGTGTGTGTGCGTGAATGAATGATAGTGCCTTCATAGGCAATATGAGTGTATGGGAGATTAATGGAACATGGCTGGTGAATGACACCCTGGGAAATATGATCCATTTGTGCCTCCCTCTCCACCACCATATCATCCGACACAAACACACACACACACGCACACACACACACGCAAGTAAACACACGCTGGCTCATCTCGTCCCCAACTTCTCCTGGAAGCACTTCATTCCATGACCACTCTTTATTGATTTTTTCCAGTCACGGCGAGGAATTCTGCTCCAAATCCACATTTCAGAGTGCAGCTGGGACTTTTCCTTAACGCAGTACGAGACACTGATATGTTTCCAATGACATAAGGCGCAGCATGGACGGACAATACTGAATCACGTTGCAGTTGAATTAGCTTGTGTCTTATTTAACTGAGACAAAGGAACCATGTTGTGATGACTTCCTGAAGGCGGAGTTTCAGAAAGAGCTTCTTAAAGAGCTCCACACTTAGTTTACTTGAAATAAGACAAAGGTAACTGTTCAGCAGGATATTGGAGCTTGTTTTAAGAAAATCATTTCTTAATATTAACCAAAAAGCTCTTGTTCCACTGGCTTATTATTTCTCTTATAACATGTGAAAAATGTCTTGTTCTGAATGAAATGATCTGCCAGTGGAACTAGACCTTTTCCATCAATATTAAGGAATTGTGTTCTTAAAGCAAGCTCACACATATTGCTAAAAAGTTACTTAGATTTGCCTTATTGCAGGTGCAGGAAGATATTTGCACCAGCAACTACACCAAATACACATGATAAGATTTTATCTTTGCAGATTTCTTCACATTTTTGCTCCTTTTTTCTTACCTAAATGTTTCAGATCAACAAGCAAATGTCAATATCATCCATTATCTTCCACATAATCCAGAGTCAGGTTGGGTTTGAAGAACACCCCGACGTTTTTAGGGGCAAATGCACAAAACTGTAATTAACTTTCGGTTCAAAAACGAGTTCAAACAGCAGTTTTCTACTATTTCAACTCTGGAGCGACCTCGAACGTTTATGAGCATGACTAACAAGCCAATTAAACACAGGAATAATCATGTCAAAAATTCTAACACCCCAGTAGCCATTGTGCCATTTTATTTTTTTGCATTGCTTATGTGGAAAATATGGAAATAGCAATCATTTTTCAGCTTAATGTCATATCTTGAGACTTTTATACGACTCTGCTTAGAGTTTTATGACCCACACAGGAGTTCTTCAAGAGCCAGAGTCAGTGGTGTGTGTGTGTGTGCGTGGGTGTGTGCGTGGGTGTGTGTGTAGCCTAGTCATTGGGAAAGAAGCAGGTACATCCTGAACAGGTATCCAGGTTTCATTGAAACAAATTAAACAATCAGACACACACACACGCCTGTGGATGGTTTTTGAATCTCCAATAAGCTCCGCGCATGTCTGAGCTGTAATACGAAATCATAGCGCAAAAAGAAAACAAAAAGATTGATAAAGAAAATAAATACAGCTTCATACACAAAGTCGAGACAGCAAACATTTTGACAAGGAACAAGTTGTTGTTTTTAGGTGAACAGGTTTTCTTTACAGGTTAGCAGTTTGTGTTTGTCAGACATCAATGTGACCTCATGGCACCAAATCACTCAAGTACTTTCATTTTCTTTTGTTTCGTGAACCCAGAGCCGCTGCTTGTGTGTTTTATTCTTGCTCACCACTTCATATAAAGTCACATTTTCTCTTTGACAGAGAGACAAATACATTTATACTGAAGGCTGAAAATCTTCATGTTGCTTGTGTCAGTATAGGTGCAATTTGGATGAGTGTGCGATTCTTTACAGCTGAGAGCCATATCACTGTTATCGGTTCAACAAAAGTGTTTGCTGTTGTAAAATACAAAGTTAAGTTTCTGTATTTAAACAAATGACTGACTTAAAACAGAAGAGAAAGCCAGTCTGATGACATGGCTAGTACATTAGCTTTATTAAAAAGCTTTAGTTAACAAATTTTATGATCAGTTTTTTTAAGGTATCTTAAGGAATTCGCAATCTTTCCCTTTTCATGCCTCAGATCAAACTGATTCAGTATCCATTTGTTTTTTTCTGTTTTCATTCAAATTTGAATTTGGGTGATTAATTTTGTTAAGTGACATAACGCTCTCTATGTCTATAAATCAGCTTCATTTTCTTTTTAAAAATGTGTTTCCTAACACAGAAACGTTTTATTCCACGTTGTTTATTTTTGTTTGTAAAAACAAACAAACAAACAAAAAACTATGTCCACATTCACCACTATCAGAAAATTGAGGCAAACGCAACAGTGACAACTGATACCAAAAATATGTAAATACAGAGAAGTAAAATAAGTTGGGTAAAATGGGTGGTGGGAGGAATTTGAAGAATTAATCAAGTTAAAACAAAACAAAAAGTAAATTCAGCCTCAGATCTCATTTTGTCATCCACACATTTGGAAGTTGTATGTTGTTTGTTTTCACTCCTGCATCTCATTTAAATGTATATAAACTGACTAGTTTTAAGTTGGACCTTTTGTCTTCTATATCAACTGGATCAACTGGATAGAAAACAACTGAGACAGATAACAATAAAAGTTCATCTCTTTATTAAAAACACGGGTTCTCTTAAAGTAATACACTTTCTCAGATTACCCACTACAGGAAAAGACATTACCACGACTGACCAGTAGGCGTCTCTCTAACTCTACGTCCACCAGCCGCATCACTTCCACTCAGAGTTAAAGCACAGGAGGAAGGGAATGAAAAAAGAAGTCCAAGCAGAGGTAAGAAAAGCAGCAAATGTAACTAATTGCCAAACATTTGCTGTGTGGTAAAATGACCTCAGAACGCCTGCATTGGTAATGAGACAGACTCAGAAATCTGTTTCTCCTCACCTCCCCCTGTTCCATGAACGATTGTCAGGTAGTTTCCATTAGTAACGACTTACTACCTTCGTCTGAAACCCGAGAGCGAGCAGAACCTTAAAATTGATTTCGAACCGTGCTTTTTACTCGTCCGCCGCATAGAGAGGAGGTGAACTGGTGTCTGTGGGCAAAGGGGGAAGAGAATGACTAAAGAAAGTTCAATTAGATGAGAAACTTTTTCCTCCTGCCTTCGAATCAGAACCAAACACCAGACTGGCACCTTAATTTGTTCCGCTGCTTTCACTTTGTGTCCCACTGACTCATTTTTTTTTGTCTCTCTTTTGGTTTTAT
Source organism: Poeciliopsis turneri (assembly GCA_922788865.1). NCBI lineage: Eukaryota > Metazoa > Chordata > Actinopteri > Cyprinodontiformes > Poeciliidae > Poeciliopsis > Poeciliopsis turneri. The sequence continues at coordinate 2,428,940 of CAKLNU010000953.1, forward strand.
TAAGCAATATGTCAAAAAAACCACATGCAATATTCCTCAGCTGGGCTCCAGGAGGAGATGTTTCCTGGTTCTATACAATATGGATGTGTGTCATCAGATGGCAATATTCCTCAATACTTGCATTTTATTTCATAAATTGATATATTGCACACAACAAAGGTTGAATTTAGGGATGAACAAATATGATCATTTGGGATGATATTGCTATCCGATGTTAATGATGCTGTTATGTTCAATAACAGATATTTACCTTTATTTTATGTATTTTACTGCCGTTTTGACACATTTGGAGAAGAAAACACAAGAAACAGACGACAACAAGACAAAAATAAATATTGGTTGTTCAAATTGGTTCAGTTCTAATATCAGTCAAATACCAATATGTTAAAAAAATGACAGACATCGGCCGATACCGATGTTACTGCCGATATATCGTACATCCCCAAATAAATTCCATTTGTTTTCCATCTAAAACTAGAATGCATGGAGGAAGATGAAGAGTAAAGCTTCACTGCAAAACGAAGCTTTGCTCTTCATTTCACTTATAACCAGAGATGTATCGATGTGATATTAATACCCGTATGAGTCCCGATATCGAAAAAAAATTCTGTAATTGGTATCGGTGACAATTACCAGATCTATTCAGTCTGCTTCATTATTAATTTCACGTTATATTTAGAATTTGTTGCTGTTTATCTTATTTCATTGTCAGTTTCGGTTCATCTAATTTCCATTGGCTCTTATCCCCCTAATTGAACGGACTCAGATTAAAGATGTTATTTTTATATGTTTGACCAAGCTTGTGAAGATGTTGGGTGTTTTAAGTGTGCTGTACTGGTGCAGAGTTAGAAAATACATTTGGAATTCAGTGAGAATGCCATATTTAAAAAAATATGGATTGTGTTTCTTGTACAGGCATTGTTGGAGATGGTGGAGCCAACAGGTAGATACCAACAGGCTCCACCATCCTAAAACTATGTCCAAAACCAAAAAAGAATCTTTCCAAAGCTTTCACAAAACTTTGAACGGCGTCAGAGGAACAATGTCCCCATCTGTCCTACCAGTTTGTCACTTTCTCTCTCCTGTCAGCTCCTTCAGTCCGTCTCCCTTCCTGTCGCCCCAGCCCCTGCTAAGACTCCCGTCATGGTGGCTGAGGGCAGCTCTTTCTGCTCTGTCAGTTACGATAAGTGGACGCTGTGTGTACCATAGGTGTGCGTGTGTGTGGTGCGTGTGTGTGTGTGCATGTGTGCAACACGGATGCATCAAGCCATTACCTTGGGTCAGTGCAGAGCGAGGGCACATCCTAATTCAATCACACACACACACACACACACACGCGTGCGCGCACACACCCACACTCGGAGAATGAAATCAAGCTTTGCTAACGTGCGCTAACTTAGGATAACTCCTATTTTGTTTAGGGCTGCCGTTTTGCGTTCAGGGACCCAAATGCGACCCTATTAGCTCCAAGGATTTAGGCAGGAGAATCTGGAACAATTGGCCCATTTAGTGAACTTTTACACAGAAAGAAGAGAAAGTTTGTAAAAGTCTTTGCTTGTCTGAACGGTTTTAGTCAATCTAAGGAGTCGGTGGCTTGGAGAGTAGAGAGTGGGTTGATTTTTTTTTTTTTGTAACAAAGTTCTGTAAGTGAGAAAATTACAAACACTCACTGTTTGTTTGACTAAACCCAAAGAAAGCAGCATCTCCAGCAGAGACATAAGAAGCTGATTAAATATTCGCCTTCTGTGGCTTTTCAACGCGCCTTCAGCCTCAGACGAACACGCTGGGCTCCCTCTGAATCCCGTCAGTCAGCCAGGCTGCTCGTTGCAGCACGCAACTATTCGATGTCACACGCGTGTTTGGTGCATCTCTGAAGAAATGCAAAGCAGATCTTTTCGGTCACAGAATGGTGAAAGCAAACATTTTGGATAGAATGTGGATGGTATTTCCCACTGCAGTAGACAAGATTTAACACATAAATCAAAACATATTTCTGAGTTCTGCACCAATATTGAGCACCCCAATAATGCTTTCATGAACATTTCAAGACCCAGTAACTTGCACATACTGGATTTTCTGGATTACAAATTGCTTATATGAAAAAAAAAAAAAAAAGTGCATCTTGAAGGTGAAAAAGTCGTATGTTAGTTGTTCTGTACTAGAAGTCATAGGATCAGCCAAACTATTTGAAAAATGCCACACATTCTGGAAAATACAGTATTAATAAAACTGATCATTTGGTAATTTATGACGAAACGTGAAATGTTTTTAAAAACGTGTCTGCATTTGTTCTAAGACTCCTGAAAGGCAGGCGTTGCTGCATCTCTGTCTTTGAGTTTATTTATAACTACAAAGTTAACTTTTACTTTGAAAGCTAATAAAACGATCAAACCACAAACAGACTTAATTTATCACCTTTGTGTTACTTTATTCTTCCTGAAATATTACAAATCTTTATATTTTTCCTTCAGGTTTACGGTAGCCCTTCTCGCTGCACTCTATTGAACCTTCTTTTGACAATTTCTTTTCAATGTTGTCATTTTCAGCCTAAAATAAAGGCGATTATATAAAACTCTCTCATATGGTTGTAATATATGTTTGAGGTTTACATGGTGAAATTTTGAGAAACCAGCAGACCGAAAGTCCTCGATGAGCCACACGCTGACTGCACTGCCTTCTCGCGGCTTTGAAGCTGGAGTTAAATCAAGGTCAAAGCGTTTATCTGCTGCTCACTCTGATCAGTGTAAAACGATCAGAGAGCAGATATAGGTGAGAAAAAAAAAAGAGGATTCTATTCTTCGGGATTTGGATTAGGGGGGAAGAAAGAGCAACAAACCACATCTCTACAGTGTTGTGTATCTTCAGAAGTGTCTGAGGTTTTAGGATTTAAAGAAATAATTTAGAGGAAAGCAGAAACGAGAAGAAAGAATCGTGACAGAGTGCTTTTGAGCAGAGCAGTCCACTAGTTGTAGAACCCAGTCTGAGCTGTTGATCAAGGTCACTTTAGGGTCCTGCGGATAATGAGGCCTGTTTAGTCCAGTTGTCGTTGGTTGTTCAGGCGCCGCTCTTTCTCCCAGGTCGGCCCCGGAGCCCGAGGGCCGGCGCCTCGCTAACAGAACCGTGAAGAGGGATCTGATACGTCCAGGTAACTGGAGTATTCATTTGCCTAGAAAGTCTGATTTGTTTGAATGCATCATCAAACTCTGGTCCGACTAAAAACCTTGGTCTCGGTTCAGTTGAAGTGAACTCTGGTGGGATTCGAATCCATGTGAGAACGCCGAGCAGACCGGAGACTTGCTCCCTAAGCAGAAAACTGACCGCAGTGCAGGGCATTCTGGGTAAATACAACCCAAACAAACACGCTAGTGGGAGAAACGGGTCGAGAAGAGGAATCCTCCAACTGCTAAAGTTTGACGCCACCACATTTTTGTCGACATTTCATGAAGAAGGAAGTTGCGCTCATGTCTTCTTCAGAGGGTTTTGTGTCATTTCTTTGGGTGGTTCTTGGAGCAGCGCCACCACAGGTGAGGAGGGGAACAGCTTCTTCAATTAGTTTAGTCCGTTTCACTCAGTGCAGTGTAAAAGCGAACCACACCAGCTGAAAATGTAACAAACGATGCAATTTTGGTCCCTTTTGAAACTTGAGTCTGCTGGACTATCAGGCATTAAAACACCACAGGTTTTATTTGACTTTTCTTTTTCCAAAATCACTTTGAAAGTTCTCGAACTGATTAAGAATGCTTTTTAAAGAAATGAGGAATGTTCCAACACTTTTCTGTCAGTAACACATGTACCCTGGAGTGAAGCTCCCTGTTTGTTAGTTTGAAGCTCCGGCTGTGTGAGCATGCATGCATACGGTTGTATGTAATTACACTGAGGGTAATGAGAACTCCAGGACTCTCATCCCGACCGCCTCTGGAAGTGCCTCGGGGTGTGGTTCCCTCTGGTGCCGGCTACGTACCAGAACACAGGTTCGGTTTGTAAAGCAATGCGGCGGGAGTCAGATGTTTAAAGAGAAAGATGTGTTTCCAGTCCTCCGCCCTCCTCCACTCGCATCACTTCCCCCCCTCCCGCTTCCCTTTTCTTTCCCCAAACTTTGTCTCCGTCTGCATCTTTCCGCACTACCTCTCTCTGATTTCTCGCCTTGTTTTGCCTCCCACTGCTTTTCTGCCTGTTTATCTTTTCCAGCGTTTTCCGTTCCTACATACTTATGCTTCATACGGAGGGCAGTCACCCAGCTCTATTTTCTTCCAGAGATCTGAGCCAACCATGACAACCCATCTTCTCCTGCAGCGCTGTTCTAACACTCTTAGTTTCTCTCTGTCTCTGTAGTTGTTTTTTTTTACTGTTGAACTTTGACTCACACCGGCCTGTTCTCTCTGTTCGCCAGATGGAGAGCAAGATGCAGCATGAAAAGAAGTTGCATCCTGATGCATATTTAAAGCAGCAGCTACTTTGTTTTACAGTTAAAGAAGCTCTTAAGCCCATTTGAGGTTTTCACATTTCATCTTATTTTAATCAAAAACTTGTATTTTTTCTGAATTGTGTCATAAATTAGCTCAATGTAATGCATTAATGTTGCACTTTCTTTTCCAAGACTATTGAGCAGATATGGAAGCATCCAATGAGACTCAGTTAGGTTAAAAATAAACCCACCTGGAATAAAATATTCTCAACAACTAATTGTCATGACTGAATGAATTATTTCACAAAGAATGGACAGAAATTCTCATCTTCTAGATGCACAAAGAACCTTAAATGTCTGAGAGCCAAATATGCGGTTCTATAAAATACTGACTAACAGGGGCTAAATGAAAACTTTTCAGTTTTTATATTTAAAAAAAATCTATGAAAACAATGTCAATACTCTTCCAATGCACAATTATCTACTTAATTGTTTTGGTTGCATAAAACCTCTGGTGTTTCTTCCACTTTAGGCTCAAAGCAGGAAACAAAGCGAGCGTGGGCCCCTGCGCCGTCCGTGTCGTCGGTTGTTCAGGCGCCGCTCTTTCTCCCAGGTCGGCCCCGGAGCCCGAGGGCCGGCGCCTCGCTAACAGAACCGTGAAGAGGGATCTGATACGTCCCAGGTAACTGGAGCAGACGTGGGTTTATATTTAGCGAGCTCGGGACGAGCGTGAAAAATAAAGCGGCGCTTTAGGGAGAATGCACCGCGAAAGCTGCGGGGCTCCTGAATGCATCGTGGTGTTTATTATAGTTCGTCTCTCACAGTGAAGCAGGTTGAACTCATTAAAATGAGACAAAAATATAAACCAACACAGGCTGATCCAGCTTGGACATGAGGTGGCTGCAGTTCAATTCAATAATGCAACAAGATATATTGAATAATGGATTAGAAGAACTTCTTTACATATTTAAATAGCCAGTTTTGGATAATAATAGGATGAGAACCAGTTAATTACCAGAGATTGAACTTCAGTGTGTTATTTAATTTTCTCCAAATGGTTTTTATAACCCAGGGATGCAGAGCAAAGGCAATAATAAGACAATCTCAAACATTAATAAAGGTCAGCCAGTGTTTTGATCCAAGGGGACGCCGTGCATATTTAACTGTTATTGAAGGATTTTGTTTCCAGGAATCAGTTTTCGATAGTTTCTCTGAAAAACAATTAATTCAAGCTTCAGCTACATGAACACGTTTGTTTTTTGTGCCATGGCGCCGGTACGTCTAACAAACTTTAAAATGCGTTTAAAATGCAAATTATTCTGGGAAATAAACTGGATTATAAGCAAAAACAAAAAAGGTTTTAAAAACATAAAATCAAAACACTTTATTTGGTTATCGATGCAAATTACTGCGAGTTTCTGTTAATTGGAGATGTAGCAGCTCAGGTTGTGACAAGTTTTCATAATATTGGAAAAACACTTTCTACTACAGTTCAGAGTGGAATTTCATCAAGAATCCATGGAGGGAGATAAAGATTAGGGTGATGGAAAGGAGGCTCTCCGACCACCAAAACCTGAAGCTCAAGAAGAAAAAACTGGTCAGCAATGATAGGAGTTTGAATTATATTATTTGTTTCTTTAATTTTTATAAAACAATTCATAAGGTCATAATGTAAAACTTCATTGAAACAACTCATACTGTTTGGACTATTTTTGTACAACTTTATGGTTGTAATATTATGACTTTATTCTCAGAATATTTTGAGTTTATTTTCATAATTCTATGACTTTATTCTTATAGTTTTATTTATTTTACTATTTTACTATTTTAAAATAGAAAAAGACATTTTATTTGATTGTTTTTGTATTATTATTATTATTATTTTGGCTTTCCCACAGTGAATACATTTCTCTTTATTCAGTGCAGGAAATGTCAAGAAAAAAAACCCATGAACTTCCCAACTCCAATCTTTCCAGAGGAACTTGCTAACTTAACTGTCTGACCTTTTTCAGACAACAGAAAGCAAAACCTGACTCTCCTCAAGGCAGCAGAAACTATCTCTGGTAATTGTGATATGACAGATTTCTCCTAGTAAACAAAGAACCCATTTTTTTTTCTCCTTTTGGTCGACCTCATGCAGCAGCAAAGACAAGCCGAGAGGGAAGGAAAAAGGCGAGAGCTGTACCTTTCTTCTGCAGTATTGCGCTCCCACTGCGCTTCCCGATGCGGTTCTCTACGTAGCAGGTGTAATTGGCCAGATCTGCCTCCTCCACGGCGTCAAACGTCAGCGACACCTGCACTTCCTTCTCGCCTAAATGTTCCCTCAAGATCCTGCGGAGACAAAAACCGGAGCACAGATTTAATTCCTGTCGGTCACCGGAGACCTCTCTGCTTGAAGCTGCCGATAAGGCTGTCCAGATCTGAGCCACCTGCTGGGAACAAGGAGGCGTTTACATGGGACAATACGTTTGTAAAAACACCGTATGCAGAAAAGTAAAGGAAAAAATGTTCATCCACAAAGTTCTTAAGACTTTTCTGTTCAAAAAACATTATTCCAGAAGCCTCGCTCTTTCTGGTTTTATTTTTGTCGTTTGTTCATGTCATGGAGATTGTTTTTTTTGTCGCCCAAAAAACACAATCTCCATATTTTTTTTTCTTACCCACATGTTCACTTTCCTCATGTCATGCTATGATGGTAAAGGGAAAAGAGCTAGATGGAAGATAAATAAATAATAACATGAAGATACCATTAATAAAATCTACAAAAGTCACATGTGGCCTAAAACTTTTGCACAATAATCTAAGTAACTGTAAGCAAGGTGAGCATGGCAAACAGAGAGTCATTAGCGCTTCAACACAGGATCATAAAAGTTCAAAATGCCACCTGAAGAAAGAAAAGAGCTGCAATTTTAGTTTGTTTTTTTTGTGTGTTGGTATGAATTTCTTCCATTTTAACTAAGTATTTTGGTAGCAAGCTGAATTTTGGGAACAAAACTCCCGGAGTAGAATCCCATCTTATTTTGAAAAACAAGCCGTAATGCCACAGAAGAATTTTTTTTCTCCCTCCTCAGTACAGAGTATGCAGGTTAAAGTCGGCTTTAAAGGAATATGAACCAGCCAGCTTCTGAGACACACAGGCCTCAGACCCCATGGGAGGCTTTGCAAAGTGCAACCATGACAAGCACAGAGGCTTATGCAGTATTTTTTATGTACTCCTTTTCATTATTCTCAATAAAACATACTTTATTTCTCACTTAGGACTTTAATTCCAGTTCGCCGAGGCCAAGAGGTCTGAGACGCATTCAGTGGGAATGATCTTCCACTGTCAGCAACGGAGGAGAGCAAAAATAGTTGAAGTAGGAGTTAAGATAAAGGTTACTCATCATAGTTTGGAGGGTTTCTAACCAAGACATTCAATGTAGACACTCAGGCACGGTTGATTGTCCCTGCTCCAGCACACCTGAATCAACTAGCAGAGTTACCTCCTCAGTATGGAAAACAGTTCTTGCTAATGACCTCATTATTTGATTTACTCGGTGTGTCTAAGCAGAGACACATCTAAAGGTTGCAGGACACAAACCTGGATTTGAAGAAACCTGATATAGAGGAATCTTATTTAAGCCATATGAACTACCAGAGCCATTTGGTTGGTTACAATCCAAAGTCTATTATAGCAGAGCGTTGCTCTTTGAAGCCAAAACTGTACTGCATCCAAATGACTTCAAACTACCCCAATCTACCAGTCCATGTCTTCCTCAGTGAGAAAACTCAGAGATAGTTCAACTCCTCCAACTCCTCTACCTGAGTCCAGAGGTACTGACCTCTTGTGGCCGTTCCCTGTAAGACTTCTTTAGCGCCTCTCTTTCAAAAATGATCCAACTTCTAGTGCTTGTTCTGCCAACCAATAACCACTACAACCCACTTCACCTATGTTTTAACATTCATTGAGTACATTTAAACTTTCTGAAGTTCAAAACTTCCTGATCTCAACTACATGTAGACTTAACTGTGCTGCTGTTCTTAAATGGACCCTCTAGGGTAGTTATCTAGAGTTTTAAAGTGTGGAGCTCACACTTTTCCGTGACAATTTTTGTCTTTAATTGCCTACTTCAAAGCTATTAGAGGTACAGCCGGGCAGCCATAGACGGTAGTGAGAGTTTTATACATTTAAAAGGACGGTTTCAAACACAATGGAGCAAGTCGAGTAAGGTTCACCTTCAAATTGGATATCTGCTCTTTAAGTTGGTGTAAATTCTCAATCCTCCACAACTTGATGAATCTCAGTGTATAAATTAGAAAACAACCGGACAAGAAAAAAAGTCCTGTTACCTTCTCTTTTATCATTTACGATTTCTCCATCTTTTATTTAGTGTTTCTTGAGACTGTATCTGTGAATATAGTAAAAGCACTCATGTTACTTAGTGTGTACTACATATTTTAAATTTACAAACACACATACAGTATTTCCATTTTAAATATGTGCAAAACTACTTCCTGTCTTCTTTGTGGTTTGCACCAGTGGCAACATCTGGTTGTTGATCATGTCACTTGTTTAATGTGAAAAAAAGATTTTCTGTGCAGCTTAGTGAAACAAAAAAAATAATTTGATGCTCATCATAGCATCAAAAAACAAGTTTTTTTTCAAAATTGCCACGTTTCCATTAAGGGAATTAATTTTCTAAATTCCACAATTGTATGGTCAAATGGAAACACAGCTAATGTAAATCTCCAAACTGGAAATAACACACATGCAGACGTACGAGTATTGGCATGCCTTAATTTCAATTTACAAACAGTCCATACGGTTGCCACCAGCGACCATAAGGTGTCGACATAAAGAGCTGCTAATGTCTTCCAGCCGCTGGACATTGACATCCTAACTCAAAGGAAGAGGAAGAACAGCAGCTACTATAAGGCTAAACTTCCTCCTGAGAGGAGCATTTAGTAGAACCTGCTTAGCTGAACATAAACCAATTTAAACTTCAAAAGTTGAGCAGTGCCATTTTGAAAGCAGTGCAGAAGAGGAAGGTGATCTAGTGGAGGGTGGATGGAATCGGGGGAATGAGTCCATGTTGGTTTTTTGTGCCCGTTAAAAGCCACCAAGAAAAGACCGAATGGTTGGATCAAACTATAACCTATGATTCAGAATGTTCCAGCCCCAAACATTTCAAAAAATGTTTCAATAACAAATAGGTTAAAAACAACAAACTCCAGTACATCCTAAATACAAGATACCAGCTGGTTGAAACTTGTTGGGGATTTAGAAACTAAATTTCTGCTCAATGCCAATTACAGGTGCTATCTCTCCTGAATGTTCTGTGGCCTAAAGCGACTTCTGATCAGGGGAAAATGTCGACAGACAAGAAAAAAAAGAGTTAGAAAGAAATGAAAAACTGTATGTAGGGGGGAAAAAATCAATCGATGCATTGGAAAAAAGATATTATGAATTCATTGCACATGAAGGGACTCTGAACTGTGAACGCTGAGTTGCAAAAATGGTAAGTAGCTGGACGGCCGAGCCGTGCCCTGTCGGCAGCGGCTCAAAAACTGATGATACTGCTCATATTTACTATGTTTACTGTGCTTTTAGCATATTTTTGATCCCAAACATTTCAATTATTTACAAGACAAGTTGGCGTTTCTCAAGGAAAGATGCATGCCTTCAGAAAAAGGTGGAGTGCAGAGAAAAAGTCAAACCGCTGCCTTTCAGAGGAAAGACTTAGTCACAAACTGAGAAAATGCAAACATTATTGCACTCTAACATGTGCAATAATGAAGATCAAATCAGTGTAATAATACAGCTAAACTTTGCACATCACACAATTGTTGTTCATTGCATCGTTTCTCAGGAGAAATTGTTTGAATGCAGTCTTCGGGCACCACCCATTCGTTTCCAGGGCTGTGCATGGACACTATCAACAAACTCCTGTCAGAATCATGGGGGATCTGAAAGCTGACAGATTAATATGCGTCACAGCGGGGCTCTGTCCGCCTCGGCGCGGCAGAGGCGCCTCTTGGATCTGGAATGGCAGCGTGATCTGATCAGAGGCGGTCATAACACTGAAATGAAAGATACAGAAGTCATCTGGCAAACAGTGTTTTATTACCACAGCGAAAGGATTAGTCCCACGTTCACAGCTACCCTCAATATTTACATCCATGTTTTCACAGAGACGAATATCATCATAGGGCATTGGCTCAGCAGTCACTGACAGCATCCTGAAGGCGGAAGGGCTCTTTACGTCCAGCGTAAAGAGATGGTGAAGTTGAAACTCACACTTTGTTTTTTCTCGACCTAAATGAAAATTTTAAAGCTCTGGGCGTTCACTGAACATTGACTTCACAAGAAAATGTTATTTTACCAAACCATCTTAAGAATTTCTCCTGCATATGTAACGCTGTCCAGTTTTGTGTGATGTAGAGACTCAGAGGACACTGAGATTTTGAGTGTTTTTACACCTGATGGTCTGGGAGACTCAGTTCGACACGGTTTGAATGCTTGATGTTCACAATGCGTTCAAACTGTGCCAGAGTTCACCTCAACAGAACCAAAACCCAGCTTTGTAGGTGGACTAGAGTTGTTTCTCGGTCCGCTTCAGAGTTTGATTACGTATTCACACTTGTGAATGGGTAAACCGGACTATTGAGGCAAACGGACTAGAGTTCGATTACAGTGGACTAAGCAGGTTGGTGTGAATGCAGCCTAAATTATCCACAGGTCCGTAACACAATGGGGTGTACAATATTCCACAGATGCTGAGCCTTTGAGCAAAGCAGTTACTTTTAGGTCAAATACACATATTATTGTCCATTTAAAGATGTTTCTACTGGGTGCGTTCCCAATCTGCAAAGTCTCAGTGCTGACCAAAATATCGGATGGAGAACCTCAGTCCACCAAACTTCAATGTTCGTAGGTTTGAGATTCTCATTTTGTCTCCTCCAAACGCATCTATTGTAAATGTGATCAAACAGCTGTGATACTTGATGATGTCATGTCCACATGAGTAGCTGAAATTTTCACTTAAACCTGAAGGTGTCTATAGTGGAGGAGGAGCTTCCTTCTTGGTTGGCACCTTCTGAGTCCTTGTTAATAAATTGCTTCACCATGGAGGTTATAACTCAACCAGTGTAGGTTGGAGGAAATCCACATTACACTGTTTTGGTTTTTCCCCTTCTCCTTGAGTTTTTAAAATAATATTTCCAAACTGTCAAGGGTTCTAAATTAATTCCATTCCTACTAATACTTTGTTTACCTCTGTACTTAGTGTTACAGTAAACAGGGATCCCCCTGCATACACAGCACAGGCCTGCCTGCTGATTTGGCAACTTTGGCTTGCACTGCTTGCATCAATTAAAATATTTTGAGGCCTGGCTCTGCAGCGCAACGGTATTGACAGGTGGAGACGCAGAATGAAGTGATGAAGTCAACTCAAGCTTAATGAGGTTGCTGCACCGTTTCCGGGTACGAGGTCTGAAGAGCCAGATGACGAGCCAAGAGTGTCATGGTGACCAAACGGAGCGACGGCCTCACCAAAGAACGCTCTCTGTGGACGAACCTTCATACGTTTTGAGGCTGTACTTTCCATTCGATTCAATAAGAGTTTAAACTTCTTAAACGTTCATAAAATAGGTTTTTTTTTCTCCCTCTAATTTTGAAGAGGTGAAAATAGGAAAAAAAAAAATAGAAAGTAGATGAATCATATGAGGTCAGTCTGGTCTGTAGTTCTGATTGAAGGTTTTGCTATTGATAACCTTCAAAGGATTACATCATGTTATAATGTTATTCTTTCATCAAAAGCATTTCTGGAGAGTTGCTGAGATTCTTTTCATGGATATTTAAAAAATCCTTTCATCTCCCTTGACAACCATTCAGCTGTGAAAACGCCTGCCTGGAACTAGCACTTCCTGCTTGGAGCTGCAGTTTCCAACCTTGTGCCTCACCTTTGGCCGCACTCAGCTCCTTCAGACTAGCCAGCAGCAATTAGCTGAACTGAGCATCAGCTGAGCTCATTACAGTGTTACTCAATAACTTCTGAAGGAAATGTGGTGGCATAATTTTGGTGAGATGGCCCCTCCTGGGAAGCTCTAATGTTGGTCCAATTGCAGAGGGAAAACGTAACATTAGCTTGTAACAGCAGCGCCTAGAAGCAGCTGTTACACTTTCAAACTGAGAAAACTAATGTGACTCAGATCTGAATATGAGGACCTGATTTTTCTGCTGAAAATCAAGTCCAGTGGTTGAGCTGTTTGCGTCGTTTCTGCAGCATGTCCGTATCAGAGTTTACAAAGTTCTACTCAAAGAAGCAAGTTTGCTACTTTTGAAAAAAAAAGGCATTTTTTCCCACCCATTATCCAGAATTCCAGAACCGCAGAGCTCAAACGGGACTTAAGCCTTACATTCATCTTTAAATGTTTAATGGATTGCAGCAAATCGTACCCAGGCTTTAGGTCGGAGCCATGGTTTTCTCAGCACTCCCTTCTCCTCCTTTTATTTTATTTATTTCTTTTTTTCACAGAAAGCTGAAAAGAAACAGCTTCAGCCTTCGCACCTGGCCAAGGTCAGGTGTTTCAGGGGACACAGACAACCTCTCTTTAGTGATACTCAATATGTGTGTGTGCACGCGTGCGTGTGTGTAAGAGAGCGTGTATGACGTAAATATTCCAGTGGTTGCCATAGCAATCTGGCGGGTTGTTCTAATGATGTTTGATGCCCTGCAGACAACCAGTCTTTTCCCAGTAGAGTCTGATGTAATTGGTCCCAACAGGGAAGAAAATGAATTCAATTAAACTTTATTATTAGGATTCATAATTTTTCAGGCGAGTTGAGAAGAATGCTGTCGGAGGATGCTCGGCGAGTCATAAATCACCAGAAAATTAGGTGCTGACGGTGTGAGCGGTGAAGATCCAGCCGAGTCATTGGGAAACTCGTCAAAAACACACACACACACACACCTGCGCGCTCTAAGGTGAAACCGCCTGGCTCTATCCCTCCCCCGTCGTTGTCATGGTAATGTGATGAAATGTTCCGCGAACGCCGTCGTACTTACATGATTTCGCTTTCTTTGATGTGTCCTGCCAGCTCCTCCACGTACTTCTCTCCTTTCTTCCAGTAGATGATGGGTCTCCTGTTTTCTCCACTGTAGCCGAAAAAGGCCTTGCAGTCCAGACTCAGGGGCATACCTGCAACGTACAACACAGACCTGTCAGCAAAGGCCATTAAAAAAAAACACACACACACACTCGTTTTGCATCTGAAATTTCTGACTGAATTGTGACTAGAACCCCGGCTGTAATTTGACAGAAACTTGGCCATGGCAAGACTTTTCGCTGCAGGGAAAAGTAATGATTTACCCGGAAAATTCTCCAAATTCTTCACACAGAGTAGAAAAGATGGAGGACTATGAGAAAACTAAACAAGAAAACTTTATTTAACTGATACTGCTATAGGCTTTCAACTAGTCAGCTCGGCATTTTTGACAAAACCTCCTGTCATTCTGCACCCTGGTATGCTTTCAGCATCTGTGATGAGGAAAGAATAAAAACAAATCCCTGTGTAGGTTTTTGTTTGAACGGATACGTTCAAAACACCTGAACTGCAAAAACACAAAATCTTGCCAAATAATTTTTGCTCTAGTTTCTAGTGCAAATATCTTCGTTCGCTTGAAATAATATAACACTAACACAGAAGTGACTTTTCTGTAAGACTACTTGAGAACCTCTATAAACACACTTATCACTGCCTGTTGAATATTTGGATTAAACACCAAATATACAATAGTATAGTACATGTGATTTTCATAGCGTTTCTTATTTAATGGAAACACCGCAATTGCAAAATTGCGGTTTTTTTATTTGTTGTTTTTACAATAGCGGAATATTAATGAAGTTTTGCGCACAGTTGTAGAGGAAACGCAGCTGCTGAAAGGCAAGTCATTATTGGTGCCATATTTCCATTTCCTTTCTTTTAAAAAGTATCTTGGACCTGCAATTACAAGCGGTTGGGATGCTACCATTAAGCCATGCAATGTCAATATTCCAAGTACTAAAAAAAAAAATTAATAAAAAATTACAATTCAAAGTAAAATACAATTACATTAATAATAATGGAAACATATGGTCACATCTGATACTTGTTCTCCTAACACAAATGCACACACAATCACGTAAGACCTTGAAATCCCCACCATGCTGTTATTACAGCTATCAGTGGCGATGATGAGGTATTAATGAGCATTCTAATGGACGCCACCTCGTTAGGCAGTCAATTAGCAGACAAGTATGATAGACCTCGGTATTATCATGATGACAGCTCTATACGCACAGTCAAGAACCAAACCGCTGAGGCCGTCTGTTTGTAGCATCGCGTGCTACGAAAGAAGCACGTTAGCGCAGAGCTGCTTCAGACGTCCACTGCCACCGACACTTCAGGCAGACGAGACAAGCAGCTTTCTACCTTTGCTGTTTGAGCTTTCTAAAAATATGATTCAGAGCCTAAATTAAGAGAAAAAGTTCAACGAAAAGATTGAAAATTATTGCTTCCCATGAAAGCAATATTAAAACCTATTGTGCTGTCTTGAACAGGGTAGGGTTGGTATGGGCTACACAAAACATGCTGACCAGTTTTTTGCACAAAACTGCACAAAATCACCCAGCAGATTTAAGTCTCCTCTCTTCTGCCTATTTTGAACTCCTTTCAGAATGAGCCGTTTTACTGTCTCCTCTTATCTCTTTCAATCCAAATAATCTGCTGCTGGCCACGCCCTCCAGTTCAGTGTTTGCAATTTCATGTGAAAATGGCTGAAAACAAGTGCGCCATTACATAACTGAACATCTTTGAAAAGCAGAAGTGGAGCCTCCCGCACAACCAACAACAATGCAGCAAGTGGTTTCTGGATGGTATGTCGACAACAAAACGCTTGTCTTTTCCAGCAGCCGTTGTACAGCATATAGAGCACATATATACATAAAGCCAGATGACCAAACATGCTAAAGCTCTGTTTGGGTTGCGAGGGTTTGTCTGAGGTTGCTAGGTAACGGTGCAGTTTGACTCAATAACTGAGAACTTTTTGAAACAGTTCATTTTCTAGTCACCAAAAAGATGAACTTCATGCCAAGAAATGGCTGGGCGGTCTCCGTTTTTAAAGTTTTTAGAAGCAGATGAAGCGAATAAAAACAACAAAAAGCAAATTTTGGTCCAAGTTAAGAGCAAACATTCAATGAAAAGATCGAAAAGAGGACTTCACCTCCCATGGAAGCAACTAGTAAACGTGATTAAAAAGTAAAGAGGTGAGAAAAAGAACAACAACCCACCAACAGAAAGGTGAGCACTGATGCCTAAGTATTGCTGAGAAGTTGCAGTATTAGGCAAGTTCTAAACGTTAGGCTAAACGTCGTTGTTTAGCCTAAACACAATCCGTGCACGCAGCCTTAAAAACGTCAAGTTTTCAAAAGTCAGCCATTAAAAAGATCTCCGTAGACGGCCAGCGTGCACGGAGGGCCCGATATGGAAATGCCTGATGATTGCTTCAGGTGTGGTGACAATCCTTAACTTTGATTGATGGACCTGGGGGAGAAACGATGGGACACTTTGACGCACGTCAATCTGAAAATGCTAATTCCTAACTAAGAGAAGACGTGGTCGTCAAATCTCTGCATGCGTACGAGCGCGTGCGTGTGGGTCGGCGTGTGGGTTGCTGTGGTCTCTCTCGACGGTGACAAACATTTCCTCTCTGACCGAGGCGTGCGGCTTCCTGTTCCCCGCACACATAATTCAGAACTGGCCATAAAAAACAGCATTGGGGGGGAAATTGGTTTGGCTTGATTGCACGAGTGTGTTTTTGTGTGTAAGGACGTGTGTGAATGTGAGCGCTGCAGTAATTGATTAGCACCCTGAGGGTGTGTTTGTGTTCTCAGCATGTTATGGTGATTAAAATCATCAACTTTGTTTGCCTTCGTGTGGAATGAGGGTGTGTGCACACACACTGAGACTGTTTGTGTGTGTGTGTGTCCTGCAAATAGGCCGCGTCAGGCTTCAGATTGTGTGCGTGCGTGTGTGTGTGTGTGTGTGTGCTTCATAAAGTCTCGTTTTTTTCCCCCTGTGTGTGGCAGCAGCAGCAGGGGGTTCATACGCTGTTGAAAAAAAAAATGATTGCGTTGTTGTCACTACTTGAAAGTAAAGACCTTACCCCAGTGGCTGATGGGAATTTTCTCAATTAGGTTCATCGCCGTTTCACACTGCAGCTGAGTGTGATTACACCGCGACGGTGTGAATCAAAAGGAAAGAAGTCTTTCTCAGTCTTGAGAGAGTTTGCAAACACCAGCAACAACAACAACAATCAGGCGACTGTTGTGTCGAATCCAATAGATTTTTTTTCCCCGTCTTCACTCCGACAGGCTTGTCTGTACTTGTTAGTGTAGTGTCTCGATACACCGGACGTGTAGATGCAGCAGAAGTCGTGCATTAGTCCAGACTCTGGTTTGCTCTTGGCTCACTTTTAAGCGTTGCTACTGAAGCGCGAGGAACTGCGGCTTATCAGACATCTTTGTCTGTTTGCTGGTAAAAAGAAAGAAAACCTGACAACAAAAAAACCCCAAAAAACTTTGCAGTATTTCAAATACAAAAAATGCCTGTGACCTGTCAGTATATTGGACAGGGGAACCATATGGGGGGGGGGGGGGGTTATGACCAGCAGGGGGCCCGCAACAATTTTTTTTTTTTACTTTTTTTGTTTATAGAAATAAAAAATAAAATGGCGGCCTGTCAATTACAAAATTAATTATATTGTGTTTTCTAAAATTGTTTTTACAAGTAAAAATTAAATGTTGCTCCTCCTAAAAAGCAGACATTTGCCCTGAACACCCCTTAACCCCCAGTGTACTTGAATACACAAAAGTTCACTTACAAGCTGCTGTGAGTGAATGTATAAACTTTCGTTTGGAGTTCGGTTCAGTATCGTCTCGGTTCAGCGTCTATTGCTTCGTTTCACTCAATAACGTTTCAACAAACGCGTTCAGAGCCACAGTATTTCATGCTGACACTTCCAAGATGTTTTGTTTGTGCCGGCGCATGCTTTCAGGGTAATTCCTCAACTTATCTGCGTTAAGAGTTTCTGTTAAGAAAACACAAATGTTGCGATTTGCCGGCGAGGGATAAAATCCAAACCAGCCACCTATCAACAGCAGAGTTAATTTATATTTATGCGATTTCAATCCAACGGGTATGAAAAAAATCAAAAATAACCCTGAAGGAGCGGCTTCGTGATATATCTAGTCTAATGAAAAGGGAGAGAAGCGATATGAGATGGTTGTAAATTCATAGAAACAGCGAGCCGGTCGTCTTGGCTTGTCCCTTTGTAATTCTTGCAGCAGCTATTGGCATCATTAGTCTGTTTCACTTGTCAGTCTTCGGGGCTCTCCTGTTCTCTGCCTGCGTTTCAGCGGAGTAGATTCTTTCTCATCTCTCCGTGTATTCCTGCCAGTTTTCCTTGTTGTGTCAGGACGTATTCTCTTTCCAATTACTTGCTGTCCACACCTCCGTTGTCTCCTCTTTTGCACCTTGTTTTCCTTGGTCCCTCACTGATTTGCCAGGTTTTACCTGCAGACACGTCTGTCTCTGAGAAATCTGAAAAGCACCTGGGTTTCATGAAGTGCTGCGAAAAGGTATTTACCTCTCTATGGATTTCTTCTTCTTCTTGGTTGTTGTTGTTTGTCATATTAAAACGTATCGGTTTAAATGATACCATTCATCCGTGGTCTGTACCTGGTTATCGTAACAGGGTCACTGGTGCCCATCCCAAGCCGTCATTGGCCAATAGGTTGGGTATGACCTGAACAAGCTCTCATAAAGAAACAAGCAAACATGCGCGCGCACACACACACCACACACACACACACACACACACACACACACACACACACACACACACACACACACACACACATATGCATACCTAAGGGGTAATTTAGAATCCAGTTGACCTAAAGGACAGTCTGAGTACCTGGAGAGAACCCACACACACACGAAGGTGTATTTGGGCTGTAGTTCATGCTATTGAACTACAGCCCAAAACTTAAGTGAGATTGTTTATTTCAATCTCACTTAAGTTTTTGCGTTTAGTAAAGACAACTTACTCTTTTGTGTTGAATTAATTGAAGATTACAAATTTTTAACTTAAATAAACTTTTTACTTTAACTTTACTTGAAACGATTAAGTTCAATGCCCGTATTCTAAGTCTGTCGTCAAAAACAGTTTTTTCTATTTACTCAGTTTATTTTTAGAGTATCTGACAATTTTTTTTTTGTATGATCTGTAAAATCTAAGTTTGACAAGAAAGCCAATTTTCACAGCCCAAAAGTTCTGCAAGTAAAAATTTAAATCCACTCCAAATAGAAACACTTTACTGCTAAGTAAAGAATCTGCGGATGGAAACCTAAAGGACAGTCGGTCGTTCTTATCTGCCAGTTGTAATTCATCTCCTCCATTAAGCCCTCGGCCCACTTAAGACCAAGACTGATGTTAAATAAAAATCACTCAACTGAACTGTTTCGTTTCGCTGGGAAATAAAAAGGTGTCAGGGGAGGCGATGTGTTTCAGTAAAGATTGGCTAATTTTCAATTAGCTGGCCGAATAATAATAAAAAGGAAAGCGCTCTGAAGGCGATTTAACCGTCGCCGTCGTCCTGCACGCCTCAGCAGCTGAGGTGGCGCTGGAGTGGCTGCTGCGAAGGTGGATGAAATGAAAAAGGCCGAGGCGAAACGGCTCGCTGAGAAACGAGCGGCCAGGTGGATAAATGAAGACGATAAATGTCGGCGTGCCGAAGCGGCGGCTCGCGCCATGCGGGGGATCTAGACGTGGAAGAGCAACGGCACATGGGTTTCAATCAGTTTTCAGAGCTAAAAATTGGAGAAAGAGCAACTTTTTTATTTTCTTACAAACATTTTTAATAATATCCGGATTAAGAGAGTGTGTGGGCTGTTGGGAAAAATTTTGGATTAGTGTGATTGGATCTGTGTAGTAACCAATTCTCTATTATATATTCGTATTACAATTTAATTATTGATTATTCCTCCATTTTTGTCAAAAATCTAAGGGTCCTTTTACATAAAGCAAATATTTCCAAAAGAAACACTATGGCTAAAATCATTTGTCGTAGGCTCTGGAGAGAAGCTCCGCTTCAGACACTGATGGCCTCATGCTAGAGGAAAGGTCCAGCGACGATGAACCGCAGCCTGAAGGGCATGGGAGGTCACTGCCGCCACTCAGAACGGTCATTGCTTCCTAGACTAGAATTGCTGAGGTTGCGACTGTCATGCTAACCACTTCATCACCCTGAATCCACCAGACTCACGTTGAAGAGCTGCACCGCTCAAAACAGCTTCGTTCTGATTCGTTTTTGCTCCAGTTCTAGAAACCGTGCAGCTGGAAGGAGTTTTGCTCTTACTTTTCTACTTTCAGAAAGCTATGTGTAACCGTGGCAACAAGCTATTGTTTTTACAGCTGAGTATAACGCCTCTTCAGAGTGCCACCAAGTGTTTGCTAATTGCTGCTGGCTAGTCTGAAGGAGCTGAGTGGGGACGTTATGAGGGAGTGCTGCTCTGTGACGCAGAATCTCAGAAGCTTGGAAACTGCAGCTCAGGGGTGGTGCTGTGCCTCGAAGGCGGGGCTAGGTCCACCCAGGCGTTTTGAATGGTTGCCACGGGAGACAAAAGGATTTCTCAAACATGCATAAAAGAATCAAAGCAACACTCTAGGTATGTTTCTGAACAGGGGATAGCATTACAACATGATGTAGAAGTACATTTTTGTATAATTCTGCTCCTTTAAGGTTTTGGGTTGTTCTTAGAAAATCTAGATACAAGTAGTTTGGGGCAACCATGACATGTGGCTGAAGAAATCCATTCATATTCAATCTGCAGCTGAACAAACAGGAATAAATCTGGATTCTATTGGCTGGAGAAGGACAAATATGTTAGTGCACAAAGATATAGATAGCTCCAGTGAAAACCCAGAAGCTAGGTGTTGGCACAATGGCTGCAGAAGCTGAGAACTTTGTTTGAGGGACAGTGGGGTGCATGTGGGTGCTGCCGTCTGGAGCGGATTCACAAATTAAAGATGACAGGTTTTCAAATCCGTGTTCCGCGGCTGCAGCGTTCTACTGAAGACCATCTCAAGATGCCACACGGAACCTTCTGGCTTTCCATAATTATAGCCACACTCGAGCAAGACATGCATAAGCACATTGTCTAATTCTGGCAGCGGCAGCATCATTCAGTGATGCTGACTTAACAAATGCACTGATCCTTTCCACTTACATCTTGCCTCTGTGCAGCAGAGCTAAAAACATTCTGCAAGATCTGCACATGGCCGGAAACACACCAGAACTTCTCTGTGCCAACAGCATACATAAGTTTTAATATATGGGGTGCTTTTCTTAGACGTTGATTCCTTTAGCTGATTCATTTGTGAGGTCAACGTTGCAGGAAATAGCAACTGTTTTAAAAAAATATTTAATTTGGATATATCATGCCAGCAATTGTACTTGGATCTAGATTTGGCAGCCGTCTCTGAGGCACAAAACCAAAACCAGAATATAAAGTTAATGACCAATAAGAACATTTTTAAATTGAATAGTTCCACTGAAACTATTCAATGAGAAAGAATCTCAGAAGCTTGTATTTTTTAATCACTGTAATTAAAAAATACTTGAATTATCCCAATAGGAATTAAATGTAACTCAAATCATCCAAGTGTCGTCAGAGAGGGCAGCAAGGATCTCCACTAGCAGTCAGTAATGCAACGAATTTATGAAAGCCTCTGCTGAAGATTGTTGGTGTTTGACAGTTACATGGATGCAATAATAATAATAATTAATAACATTCCTAATAAGTAAATGACACTTTAAATCAATCAACGTGTCAAATAGAACACTTTAAGACGTAGTATGTACTTTTTATTAAAAAAAAAAAAAAAGTACCGCTCCAGGTCCAAATCAACCAATCAGAGCCAGGAGGAGGGTCTTAGGAATGTAAGTCAACCTGTGACTGTACTGCTAAATGTGCTAATGGCGAAGAAACAACTCTCAGTTACAGCAAAACTGTGTATCTGCCACCACAGGTTGCCACGCTAACTAATGTTAGCTTTCACGACAGACTCTTGTGATGGGAAAAAACTTTATAGTAGAGAGAAAGCGGGAGAAAAAGGTTGGGGGAGAGTGGCGCACACATGGGCATAATTAACAGCACTAAGACCTGCCGCCTTAGGGAACACGTCCTAACTATCAGTCGCTAGCAAGCACTGCTAATCCACCTCATTTGCTTTTGCCACTCTTTAAATCCCTGTCTGGTTAGAAAACCAGACAGAGAAGCATTCGAAGGCAGGAAGTCTTTAAGATGGGAGAGATTATTTGAACTTCTTCCTTCTCTCTGCTTCAACCTCCTTTTTAACTCCTGTGGAATTTGGGGTCATAGTTCAGGTATTATTTGAGCTTTTGAGATGCCAATCAGTGAAAACAACACCTTGTTTTCCCTGCTGTGCATCACATGAACTGACCAAAAGTTATAAAGCAAGAGCAAAAATCCTTCCAGCTGCACAGCTTCTAAAAACAGACAGAAAAACTGTCCAACGAACCAATGAGAAAAATGATGAACAAAAGTCTACAAAAAAAAATAAAAGAACAAATCAAAGCTAACGTAGCAGCGCTACTCCAACATGCTGCCGCCGTTCTACAGTCTTCCACTTTGATTTGAGCGGCTGTATAAAAGCAAAAACCATGTGTTCTGCTTTGTAAACACAGTGTTTCTGTTGAGACTCATCTAATTCTCACACTTTACACGCAGAGAACGAGCGAACGAAAAAAAACGAAACACACAGGTCGTCCATCTGCTCGTCAATCCACTTCCTGTTCGTCTTTTAGCTGCTCCGCGCTCGTATGCTAACGTTTTCATCAGAACGGATCCATCTGTTCCCTTACAAACACACACACACACACACACACACACACACACACACACACACACACACACACACACCGTCAAACCTTCAGGTGATTCTGAGAGTGAGGGTGTGTGTGTGCGTGTACATGGACCAGGTATGGCGGTGTAGGGGGTAGGGCAGAGAGGGGTTGTCTTGGTAACAGCTGAGTTTTGGGTCCTGGGCTCTGAGGGTACACAGCTGCAAATGGCTACACAGATGGTGCCTCGCACACGCGCACGTGCACGCCCATATACATAGAGACACACACACTTGCCATGTAGATTTCCAGGACATTCGTAGGCACAAATCCACGTGTGAGTGAGTGGGCTGCTCAGCTGAAAGTACTGGATCACACTTCTTGTTTTCTCCTGCTTCTATTTTTAGGAAAGGTGCATACGCGTCTGCTCTGCTCTTCCGAACCCTCGTTTTCATCGCTTGCTTGATGTAAATAACCGCTCAGGTTAACGATGTTGAGTGTGAAGGGCAATTATGTGCTTTCTCTTCTCTTCCTTGAATGCTACTTTCTTTCTTTATTCGCTAAGTCGAGAAAGAAACTCTCCGTTGGCGGCATGCTGCCAGAGTTTCGCCTTCTTCCTCCACAAGGTGTTTTGATTCACTAGAGGTTTTAGAGTGCCTGGCGAAAATAATTTTAACCTCTAAATCATTTGGGTTTAGTCACATTGCATCTGCAAATTTAAATGACTTTAATGGCTTTTGAAATAATAAGTATTGTCAAAACGGCTGATGATTTGTGCCTCATCTCTGACTGTGCTCCGTCACTAAATCTCGATGATGCTTTCCACTCCAAAACTAAAAATATTTGACATCCAGTGAGAGCTACGTCCTTGTAGCACGAGGCTACATCCGTTCACAGGCGGACAACTGAGCAACCGGCTCTGAAGAGGTTGGACATCCACTGGATTGCCTACTTCCTCTGCTGGTCATTAGCATTGATAGGCTAATGTTAGCATAGCACAGGCTGGGAAGAAGAATGCTTAGACTGGAACGTGTCATCTATTTGATGTATTGAAATGTTTATGGTGATGCTTGGTTTCCAATATGAAACCAAGCATCAACATGCTGTGATACCATCTGATCTAAGGAGAGCTGAAAACAAACACAACACACTCTTCAAATTTTGAGAACTGTTTTTCTACTAATGCACTGACTGGAGTTGGCTTGTTTCAATCATTGATAATAAATGATAGTGAGATTTGAGGTTATGAAGTGATGAAATGTGAACGCGTTCACACGAAATGTAGGCTTTCGCCAGTCAAATCCACTTTTTTAAAGCTCCAATCCCAAACGAGACCCGAGTGTCTTTACTGTTCTTCAGCAGATCCTTTTATTCACCAGATCACAACTGAGCCTGTTGATTACTTGATAGGACTCAAAATCAAAACTCACCATCTCACGGAAACTTTTGCACTTTTTTCCCCACAAAGATTTGAAATTACGACGATGTGAGAACTTCGATGAGCTCTGGTCGGATCCAATATAATTTGACATTACAATCAGACCGGAGGGACGGAATGTTACGAGCTAAAAATGAGCCACGGGATCACTCTTGGAAATGCGATGAAATTTCCTGTCTAACAGGAAATGAAGCTGCCACAAAGCTGGAAAGAGTCATATTTTATTAGCCTGAATAAACTAAATATTTTTCCCTCCCTCTATCTCACTTCATCAGCCTCCCTCCCTCCCTCCTCTTCTTCTTCTTGTTGTTTCTCTTTAGAGAATCGGAGGCGATTCCCACAGATAGAACTCTCCGGAGGAAAGTAATAAAGGAAAATCCATCCTCCGTCTTCATCCATATTTGTCCACTTTCTGACAGCTCTAATTAACTAAGTCCTTTATGCATGTGCAAGTGACATTTGATTGGCTGGGGGCCCGGCCTTGTTAGGAACTGTTTTAAATTAACGGATGAAATTAGATAGGAGATTACAGCAGATATGTTTGACAAGGTTAATTAAATGACCAGTCATGAGGGGGGAGCAGATCCTAATAAGATAGATCTTCCATTAATAAGGTTGCTCTCTGCAGTCCCAGTTTTCCAAGGAAGCGTTTGGAGAATTATACCATTGGTACTTTAATTTCAACTTGCTAATTTGATTACTCTGAACATGTGAGAGCATCTCTGGGAGTTCATTAGTTTTAGTATTACCAATTTAACAATATTTGCAGATGGATCACATCTGCTAGGAAACAGGGTGTATCTATGGCAATGGAGGTAATGCGGGGAGTAAGGGGGGCGTTTCACTAGAGCATGACTTCAGGATTTTGTCCTTTTCGGAGCCTGGTATGCCTGAGTGGCATTAAACAAAACACAATGTAAATTATAGTGTGAAGGTTGTTTTGTTTTTCGACAATTTTTGTCTCCAGAAGTGTGTGTCTAATAATAAAATAACCTTCAAACTACAATAGCTGTGTTTCCACTGACCGTATAATTGCGCAAATTGGAATTATGAAAATAAATTTGCTTAATCGAAACGCGACAATTCTGAGATGAGGTCATTTTTTGACCTCATCGTTGAAATGAGTGTATGTTGGAAAACTGCAGTGGAAACACTTTTTTCCCCATTTCACATCTAGATCCCCAAAATGTGTTCAGTTGCTGCCTTGCGACCGACTGCTTCACTATACATCTTAACAACCAAATCTGCACACTCAAGAAGCGACCAGGTAGAGCAGTCAACTCATTTACTGACAGGCCACCAGGTGGCAGTAATGCAGAGAGTTGGGTGCGAAGGAACCCAACTCTCCTGTATAAAGTTCCTTTATAAAGAGAAGCTTAAGGGTTGAAGAGGTATGTGAACTTTCTTTGTAAAAATGAATAAAACCAGGTTTCAGCAAAAAACGTCACATAACATTAGCATAAGACACAACAACCAACTGGCTGCTATTTAAGAGCAAAATGTTCGGCATCTGTACTTGAAGTACCTGTAGGTCTTTAAGGGAATCCTACAAGCCAACCGACGAAGACAAACTGATGTTTTTGTCAGCAACATAATCTATTAAGTCATTTTTACTAAGAATGAAACAAATTAAGTTCAGTTCACTTTACTCCCAGCTCCTTTGTCTGAAACACCATGACAAACATGTAAAGAGAGCAATTTAGCTGTAAAGAGACAGAGATGAGAGACGAGAGAGAGCTTTTTTTTGTATTCGATGGCAGAGGTGAGTGTGCTGAATAATAGTGAAGTTCCAGCATTAAAAATGAGTGTGCATAAAAAGGCTGACACGCTGTGCTTATTGACTCAAATAGAGCTCCCAGGTTTCTTTCTGTTGGTTTGTGATTAGAAACCAACATTTGTCCATTGCACATAGTGGTCGGATCCATTACGAGTACAAATGGCTTCTATTTACCATTCTCTGCAACACCTACTATTATTTATTTTCTTTTACCTTATGAGACAGATTTTACCCTTTTTTTAAAAAAAATACCTGGATGCACTTTCCTTTGGTCCAGTACTTTATTTTTCCTTTGAACATTTCACTCAAACCGTTTGTGTTTTATTTTTTTTAACCCATTTTCAGTCCGGTTCTAACATTACTTTGTCTACACCAGATGGATCAAGGACTGCTGCTGAAAGTTTGATATTTCATTTTTTAGAGCTGGAATCAGAGTTTTCTCATTTGAGGAGCAGCTTTACATATGATGCACAACTCTGGTAAGAATACAGCATGGCAATATTAAACCACACGACTTGTTTTGCCATCAAAAACCCATTCAGTCATTTAGACTCCAAGAGTTTTTACCTTTGCATGGTCTGGCAGGGTCACCTTTACAAAGGTTTTTTTCTATTTTTTTGGTTTGGAGTGGTTTCGGGAACCAACAGTCTGACGGGACAAGTTGTTGTCAAACCATAACATCTGCTCCTGAGCTTTGCTCTGACACCGCCGGAGACGTTAAGCACCAAAAATCTGCAAGAAACTTCAAGAAAACTGCAAAACAGCTGAAGCACCGAGTTGCTTTAAATCTAGGCTGAAACCCGACCTGTTTCCAGCTGCCTTTGATGATGGAGCATTGATCAGCATGTTTGATATGTGTTCATGATTTTGATAACAGCATTTGACATTTATTGCTTGTTTCACAACTGGTGACTCTCTGGTGTTTTTATGATGTAAAGCACTTTGAACCGCTGTCAGCAGAATTCATTGAGATGATCGGCGTAGACTCTTATTATACCTTATGTGAAAACTGTCTTTTGTGATACAGAACAAGCAATGGTGCAGTGCTACATTCAGGCTGAGATTTCCCATGATGGTTCAGAGCTATCATGTCAAAGCAACTGTTCTCATGTATAAAGACGTGTTGATTCTCTGCCCAGACAGACAGACAGACAGACAGAACTCGTGCATCATCACTCTCGGCTTACAAGCTGGAATGAAACACCAGACAGTTTTGGTTTGACGTTTTCCTCAATTTTCTCGGTCTTTACCAAGGAGGCAAATTCTGCAACAGCACAAAATGATGTTACCAGACTACTGATGCATAAATGTTGAAAGAAATGAAGGCCTTTCCATCCATCATCTCCAGCAGTCATTGGGGCAAAAAGGCAGAGGAAGGGGGTATAAATTATTTTCAACATGCATTTTTTTTTTATATTGTAAAAACAAACAAACAGCAACCTTTTTAAAAATGACAGCTGTGTGTCTCATTTCCTGTAAGAAATAAACTTCTCGTCTTATTGGAGATCATTTTTCATCCAAATCTGCCAGGGATTATAAATGATTTTGAGATTAACTGCAAATGCCACACTGTTCTTGAAGTCAGAGGATGCTACTCAAAGGAAACTAAATCTTACCAAGATAAAAACAAAACACTTGCTAAATAAAATAAACATATGTGCTCTGATCAGTGTCCAATTATACACTATAATGTTTGTTGCAAGACATAACTGAGGTTGTTACTAAAAAGAAGAACTTGTTCTTGACTCACCAGCATATAAAAAAAGGTTAAATAAAGAAGTTTCTTCCACGTTTCATTCTTTAAAGGAAGATGTGAAACATGACAATGACAAGCAACAATGTGATGAAGACAATTGAACGTGTATTATACGAACATGCTGCATGTTATTCTCCTCTACATCTTGCGCACAATGCTGGAGGGCCAAAAGATGATGCTTTTTGTTTGCCATCCATCGCTGCGCTTGTGGAGAACAACTCTGGTTGCTGCTGTGTTGACTTTGTTGACAGTTGGTACCAAAGCACTGCATTCCTTTTTCTTTTATATGTCACAAATATATTTAAGACTTGGCCTGTCATCTTAGCTTGACAGCTAAAATCAATGGTCGTCAAAAAAAGCTAGCAGGCTTTTTTTGCAAGGGGCCGGAGGACAGGATCATGCTGGAGTGACGTCACGTTGCAAGGTGTCTGCAGGCTTGCTAAACAAGGTAGAATTTAAACCAAGGCTCGACCCGATGGCTAAAAGCTAAGTAGTCTAAGCAGAAACAGTACATTTCCCACCGGGTTGGAAGGCAGCGAGCTGAAAAAGGAACAATAATCTGAAGCAGGGGTTAAAAAAAGGAGTAAATCCACATGAGGTTAGGAGTGTTAATAGTTTCAGTCTCTGTGGTTCTACCGTGTGTGTGTTTGGGGGAGGTTTTGTGACAGAACTGGGTAGTAGGTGACGGCCGACTGACAGCTCTTACCGGAGGCTTCCAAAACATCCAGGAGTGTTCCACTTAAAGACGACGCTTAGCAGGGAAAAAAAAAAAAAGACGACTTGCATGGGAAATTAAATCTGGTCCCAGGACTGTCTGAGTCATCTGAGGTTTAACCAGCTGCAGGTCACAATATGATGACACAACTCTAATGTGTCCAGGCTTGAAGCGATGACAAAATTAAAGCGTCTCCAGAGGAGCAGATCGACTGTAAAGAAAGCTTGTGTAATGGTTTTAAGGGCTATCTTTTTGTGCGTAAACAAAACCCACAAAACAACTACTTTGATTGTAACTTTAGTCGCTTATTTCACACCAAATTTCCACCAATCAATAATAACACATATGACACGTGGGTCGTTGTAATTATCCTGCATAACTGCCTAAATTTAGGCCTCAATAATGCGTCATTCATGCATATTTGAGATAAAACGTTGACTTCTAAAGGCTTAAATTAGGCTTTTTCACCAACACACATCAATGGCGCATGGCAGTCGAATTCATTTAAAACCAAATATTTGCATACACCAAATAAAAAAAGCCAATCGTTCCAATCATTTTGACCATTCAAACCAATTAACACTAGAGTCACGTTCACCCATCGATCTGCAGGCAATTTAGGGTTAAATGCCTTGCCTATGGGCACATCAGAGCGACAGGATGAAGCTGAAATTGAACCTACAACCTTCCGATCACAAGGCAGCTGCTCTTCCCTCAGAGCCACAGTCATAACCTGCGCGACACGGGCTTAACCTTTTCGGTGACGGACGGTCAACTTGGTTCAAAGAAAGTTACAAAGAAAATCTGTAAAAAAAAAAAAAAAAAGTGTAGGTTTTCTAAAAATCCAAAAATTCAAACAAGAATAATTTTTGTAATTGTAACCGACATAAAACAAAAGACGTTTGGTCTGATTTAACTTTGGACAGTGTGTGTGTCTTTGCTGTATGTAAATGTTCAACTGTACGTAAATAAACAGGTACAGTTGAACATTTACATACTAAACTCAGTTACATCACATGTGTTTACACCCTGAGTTGAAACTTTAATCGAGCCTTTTACTGGAATAACACCTGCACGTCTTTCAGCTTCAACTTTTCCACAACTTTGTCTCGGAGCCACGGCTTAGCTCTGCTTAATCTCCGTTTTCAGCTCCAGACTTTGGCTGTTTTCGTCACGATGCTTGTGATTTACCCTCCACTCCGTCTGTATAGTTCACTTAAGCTGAAACTGTTTCGACACAATTTGTTTTATTCATTACTGTGACTACCGCTGCTTTTCAAAGTTGTGCAGAGCGTGGCTGTGCATGTCGATCAGCTCTTGTGAGCTTTTTAAGAATTAGTAGCTGAGCTTTGTCTGCTGCAGGAGGCAGAAAGCGTTTGAAAACATCAAACACCTAAAAGTGAGATAAAAAACTTTTGCCCCTTGTTTGCCTTTTAGCATTTCTCTTCTCTTCCTTGAGCTCCCACAGCGGTTAATAGCGTGAAAATGTAACTGCATCCATCCACTGATTTGCTCACTGTAATGGATCTATGCACATGCATGCTAACATTGAGGACCGGTGTTTTAAACATTTCTTTGGCAGCAACAAAGAAATATAAATATAAATTGTAAGTAAAGGTAAACTCATTTGATTGCCTGCGAAGCATATTTGTGGGTAAATAAGAGATAATATTGGAAACTACTGTTCACTCTCAAAACTCTTTACAGGGGTCCGTACCAAGACGACAAAAAATGGGTCAAATTTAATTTTAGTTAAAGAAAAAAATATATTTATAACAATTTTCCATGTTTTATTTTGTCTTATTTCAAGAGAAAACCTACAACCTTCTCATGCTCAAATATTCATGACGTGCTTTGATTAAACTAATTTATCTTCGGTGTAATTCCAGCACCGAGAAATTAACTTGATACCAGGTGAGTCTCTCTCACCTGAGAATGTGAAACTGCACTGGGCTGATTCTGCCTTCAAATCATTTTAACAATGAGAAGATTCATAACTTAGAAGTTTGAAACAGGAACAGGTCTGTAAAAACAGCCTGCGTGGTTCACTCAAGAGAGAGATTCATTTGATGTATCGAAGAGTGATGTCATCACTGCTGATGTCATTGTTACCATTGAAGCTGAACATTCTACTGGTGAATACACATCAAACACGTTTTGAGTGTCAGGTGAATCTGGTTTACATTCAAAGTCAATTCCCCTGAGGAGGGGAATTGAGAAACACTGCATTAGTTTCATCATATTAGGACCAAAGCCTGGTTCTAATTTGATGGACTCATTGATTTGGGTCAGGGGTAATGTTTAGAGGTAAGATGCAAATTAAGTTTTAATTAATATTAGGGTTAGGAATAGAGTAGTATTGGTTAGGGTCAGGGAAAATGTGTGGGTTGGGCAAAATCGCAGCTACTAAAATGAAGGGAAATCAATGCAAAGTTCTAATATGGGTCAAAACAGTTTTGACAAACCTGTACAGCATTTTGTTTTCTAAATCATTCTGTAAATGAACAATGATGTTAGGTTGTATTTCTGCCAATTGTATAGCTGCAATAGACTAGTAGTCCAATGTGTTCAATGTGCTCAGACACATTCAACACATTAGAACCCAATCAGAACCAAAAGCTTACCGTTTGGTTCTGATTGGTTGTTTCTGGACAGTAGCAAAACCAGATGACTTTTCACAGATTCTCTGTTTCATTTTCTACTGTCAGACACTTTTAACAAATATTCATCCATCCATCATCTAACACACACATTCACACCTTAGGACAATTTAGAGAGACCAATTAATCAATTAATGCCGAGTTTTAGCAAAACCTTGGTTTGGATAGTGACCTTGGTTAGAACCACCCGAGTGTGGGCCGGCGTAAAGGTCGAGCCTGGCACAGCTTACCCTTCCTGCCAATGTCGATATTCTTGCTTCTCTGAAAGGCGATATCTGGAATCGATATCCCGCTTGTTTCAATGACTTTCCAACGTGCTCTGAAGAGTGATCTGTCGCAATAGAACTGTGGAACAGGTCTGACAAAACTCTGTCTATGAGCTACATTCAAGAGATTCCTTTGTGGTATCATAGAATTATGACATCACTGCTGATGTTATTGATACCGTTGGAAAAACATTCTTTTCCTATGGGAGTTGATAAGCAACCAGTCCTAAAGTACTGCCATCTGCTGGCCTCGCTTGGAAGTGCTCTTCTAAATAAAATTACTGCGATGCTATTCATCATCTGTTGTAAAAAGGCTGAAAAATTCTGACACTTTTCTTAGAATTCTGAAATTAAATTCTAAAATATATTTTGTTTTTCTCTACAGTAACCCTGATATTCTTTTGCACCAGCAAAGACAGTCAGGTTTTTATATATTTATCATCTAGTGGTGGCAAAAGCAACAAAAAAAAAAAGCTAGTAGGCTCTGAACTTAAGATGGAGTTAGACATCGACAGGAAATGTGTTTCCATATACCATAAAATGTAGGTATTTAGGAATTTTTTTTGTGTGGGTCAAGGTGAGGATCTTTAAGAGGTACAAGTGTTTTAAAAAAATGTCCGCTGTGCCAACAATGCTAATATTAAATATGTTTCACAACAGTAGAAAAGCTTGCCTTTTAGTCATTTTCTTGCAAACAAAAACTGAATTTGCTAAAATCGTTACAGAAGGTAAAATCTTTTTATGAACTCGAGTGGAAAAATTCTCGTCTGTGAATTTCTGCTTCAAATTTCAATTTAAAATTGAACGAACTGGAGCAGATATAACCGGAAACTGAGTTGAAAAGACAGACCACACAGTTTCTGAAAAAAGGAGATAAAAGTAACGTCTCCAATTAGATCCATGGGAAAGACGACACTGAAGCATTGGATACTGTGCTCAAAAGAGTAAATTTGACAATTGAGGTGCTTGTTCTTTGAAAGAAAATAAAAGAAAAAGAGTCAAAGAGCAGATCTTTCTCAGGTGACTGGGAGGGAATCATTGGACGCGATCAGACTGAGCCGTCTGTCGAGTGTTAGTCCATCCAGCTCTCAGTGCAGATGAGAAAGCACATTTTACAGTTTATCTGTGCGTAACTAAACAAACCTGCGAGCCTGAAAGCCCACTTCTTCCAACCCGGGTTGCTCTCGCCACTGTTACTTCTGCCTGTAAGAAGACAGTCCAACAGCTGTTTCTCTGACTGCCTGGCTTTCATCGCATGAATCTTGTTTCTCCTCCCAAATCAAGACTTTCTCCAGCGGTGGTGCAAACAAAAGCTGATTACCATTATTTATGAGTTCCACAGACGAATTAATTCAATTTCATAAATTTCATAGTACTTTGAGCACAAAATTGTCACTCTTTTCTCCGCAGTTACTTTTTTAGCTCCTTTGAAGCTGATTTTCTTTGACTGTTCCTGTGTTTTGTGTGGTTTGTCTATCAAAAAAACAAACAAAGACACATTTAGCGAGTGGAGTGAAGATGTACGTTTGAGTTAGCATGCTAATTAACGTGTAGCCATCTTCTATTCCATATATGATGTTATTTTGCATCTTGTGTGAATCTATGTGGCCTAGTTTAGCACACACAACTCCCACAATGTTTATTTGAACCACAGGTAAAAATATAAATCAATCAGTCGTTGCATCAAACTTATCAACCCCATGTTCTGACTAAGTTATATATTTTTTCTACAGACATGATGCAGTGTGATGTCATGCTTGTAAGGTTTCCCCCCCGAGCTTCCTGTGGGAGGGCAAAAGCTGCTCCTTGGTGATGACTGCCATTGGCTTTAGCTTTCCAGTTGTAAAGGCAATATGCTAATCTTGAGTGTACGCCTGACATATAAAAGTAAAAAAGACGCAGAGCTTTGCTACTAATTGTCAACATTATTAGAACCAGATAATATAGACAGATCAAAGTTTTAATAAAACAAATATTAAAGGAGAGGGTAGTAGGTTAGCTATGCTAGCTTGACTTTTACAAACTTAACGAGTACATGTGCTGCAGAATCTGGTGTGTTTCAGTTCAGTTAAAAAAAATAAAAATAATGCAACTCTGACAGATCATCAGTAGAGCAGGTGTTTATTTGTAATATTTATTGTAACTAATATTTGTATTAGTAAATCACCAAATAAACACGAAGCCTCAAAACACAAAACTGTAACGTACCGAATGTTCTGTTCTTTGTCTGCGTGTGTTTTAGTGTTGCGTCCTGATGCAGAAGTGGCATTGTTGTCAATCAGTTGCTATGACAACGAGGATAAAAAAAGGAAAAACTGTACAACTGGTTTTGAGTTGTTCTTCAAGTAAGTTAAAAAAGTTATGTAGAACCAACTGACATTACATTTTTAAGTAAGTCCAGAATATGTTTTTTTGAGTGCGTTATTTGTGGGATTCTGCATTAGATTAATAACACCTACATCTCCAGTTTCAGTTTATCTAACTGCTCCACCACGGCAGCGAATGTGCCAAATTTCCAGATGTAAACAATAACATGCAACGTGTCTACAATCCTTTTGTGTCTTGCCTGCTTCACAGTTGCACGCTTAATAATGTGACAGTCTTAGCTACAGAAATTTGGGACTTTCATATGTTTTGCTCGCTATATTTTTTTCTACTTTTCTCCTACTAACTTAGATGAAACATCATAATTTTTATGCTGACCATCCAATAGTTTATCATAACTGCATTTGCATTTGGTTTCTCATAAAAATGTCTATTTCTTTAAGACTTTGCTTCCCAATTTGTCCCCTTTTTAACTCTCAATTGGACAAAGAAAAAGAAATCCTCCACTGGATGTTTTGGCTTTCGATCCAGTGACACTATGGAGGCACTGCAATCTTCTGCTCTGAATTACCCAGCATACAGTCGGATGACTAACTCTCAAACGCCATCCCACTTTCTCTAATGTACGAAACGCTAAAATATAAAACCCTCTCGATCATTTTACCATGGCCTTCTCCCACCCGATGTTCTCCACCTCCCAGTGGCTGTCTGAAACGGCACAATGATGTACACAACTATTTTAAAACATGGAAATGATGAGCACAAAGAGAAAGGCAAAGGAACAGTTGGATATAAAAGGGAGCAGACAGTGAGATAGAGGCAGACGCCTCGCAGAGACAGTCAGACAGACGGGGGCTGATAAATACGATGGCAGATGAGAAAGACCAAAAAAAAACCCAGAGACAAGAAGGGAAAAAGGGGAAAAAAACCCCACTTCTTATCTCACTCTGCCTTTCACAGCCACCCCCACGTTAGCATCTAATATGTCTCAGTATGTGAACCTCTGAAACTATCTGTAAGCATGACTTGTATGATTCAAACATTGGCTTTGAGAAAATCCGTGTATTAGTGGTCACTGGAGACACAGTGTCATTTTAGTGAGCAGGAAAAACATTCAAGTATCTGACAAAATCCTCATACTGTCTGAATCCCCAATGTTTCACTGTGTACATAGCTTACTATCACCCAACGCCTTTACACCTCAAATGTACATTTAACTTTAATGTCGACTCTTTCTGATGCTAAAACAAGGTTTTCTATTCAAACGGGTTTCTACGCCTGGTAGGAATCAGTAAGCAAAGGGGCAGTTCCACAACTTTGCAGATCAAACATTTGCATCTTGAGAACATGGGAGCTTCTCTAGATGAATTGGTAATAGTGTCAGTATCAGAACAGAATCCAGAATGGATTTGGGGCAAATATCACTGGAGTTCTGCACCAGCTAGCCTCTTAAAACTGTAAGACCAAATACATATACAGAACTATGACAGGTGGAGCGCTTGGAACTGTATAATACTAAACACTGTGACATTCAGTAAAACTTCATATGAAAGAGGCCAATTCAAATACCAGCTGCAATCAAGTCCACCTTAAAATCAAGCTGATATTTTGTCCCAGCTATTGTTCTTCAGAGGCCTGAACACCTTCATCATATTCAAAGAAGATCCATTAACAGACATAAGGAAGTTTAGCTGTCTTTTTATAATTGCAAATATTCTATTATCTTAGCTCTGATCTCACAAATTACTCAATCACTGATGACTAACGAATCCAAAAAGAAAACAATTGTACTGGGAACGGAGAACAAATAAATGTGGGCCGTGTGGACAGCGGACGAGTCAATTCACAAATGCAGTAACTTGCCCAGAGTGACATTTAGAGGCATTTATTTATCCCTTCTGTCTAATTAAAACTGCATTCAAAAGCAAATGCCAGCTTTGTGCGAATGAGTCAGGGATACTAATGTTCAATTAGCTGTTAAAATTCCTGATGGCAACTCGGCTGCAGAAATGAATAATTTTCCGGTGTTTGATGAACAAGGACTTGAAAGGGCTAAAAAAAAACGACCTTTAGACTTTTTATGGTCAGAGAATTTGTCAGACTTATATCTGCTTGCTTAGCTAAAGGCAAAAGTTGGTTATATTTTCTTCAGAGTATTGACAGCATTATGATCACAGCCATGTCCATGAAAAAACCAGTTGTACTTTCACACCACTCCCAGTAGTACTACCTCACATACCTTTGGGTAGACTGGCCATTGCCTGGCAGCACTGTTCCGCTTGATCCAGATCTCAGCCTAGGATTTTTCCTGTTCACTCGGGTTCCACCGGCAGAATTTGTACCGAACAGCAAAGAGTAGAAGTTCTGAACCATGACGTTGAGTTTCTGCGCCGCTTCAGAATGTATTTTTAGCAATGGCAGTGGAAGAAGTGAACAGAGCCGTTCAGTCTGCGTGCAAATACTGAATTAACATGAACAGCCATTTAATTCAGATGAGCACTTTTTACTTATTTACTTAAGAGTCGTTATTTACAGTGCAGACAATGTCTGTTAAGCTTCATAGCGTCGACCTACGATTTAAAATTTTAATCTAACCCAAGATTGAAATTTCAACACACCTCCAGAAGGCCATCCTTTCTCAATAGCCGAGAGTCCAGACTCTCTCAGCGAAGCGGAGAACCAGGAGCTGGGATTTAACCTTTTGGGACGTTTCTATTCAATCGGAGGAATTTTCCTCCTCTGTGAGGTTTCTGCAGCTCCGCCATCAGTTGCAACGTTGCGGTGGAGTACCAAAATGCACAGGGGCAAGAATCTAAAAGTGGGAAACGTTTCGTGCTCGACGGGAAGGAGAAAATATCGACGACATGAACGTTTGGCTTGAGTAATAAGCTGTGCCTCTGTGAATTTGTGTATGGCATTTAGAAACCGACACGAAGTAAATGTTGAGCCTTAAAAAGTCGCAGTGACCCTGTGATAAATGGTGGAAAACATTTTAGATCACCAATCATTGCACGAACGCTGTCTAATTTACTAAGCCGTAATGCAATTTCTCATGCTTTGGTTTAGGTGATTTCTTCCATCTACTTTCGCCTTGGTGGTCTAACATTCCCATTAGTTTTCCCTCTAGAGCCAACGCTCATCAGTTCGCTTCATCTGCTCCATTCTCCAGGCCCACACCAAGAAAAATAATGGAAACTCATTGTTTGGTAATTACTCGATTAAATATGCCACTGAATTCTCTGAAAGTATCTTAATTTATTACTTCAAATTGCCTCAGACAAATTCAACACTGGAGAATAAAACTCAGGATGTGCAAAACGTTCGTTGGAAAAATAGGGGAAATGATTAGACAGCACAAAGTTTCTCATAGCTCTCTTTTTTGAGCTTTGTGCCTAAGAGACAAACACTTCAACGGCGTCTTGGAGTAAAAAAGGACGCGTATTGTAAGACTGTTATGTTTGCTGTTTATAAAAAAGTCAAGTGAGCAACAACTAAAACGTACAAATGATCCAACTAGTTCAGTTATGTCCCAACATCAGCCTACGTTCAATGCTTTACAAGTCTAAAATTCAGCTTGAAGAGCTGCTCATTAATTTTCCATATTAAACTGTAGTTTCAAAGCTGCTGATGCTCCATCATAAAGATTCAGATTCTCTTGAAATATTGGTAGAAATCAAAGACCACATCCCTGCTGTTTTAGCTGTTGTTGATGCTTTAGAGAAGCAGAAACGCCAGAATACGCCATGTTTCCCAATTGTCTTGTGAGCAAACTTTTTGTTGGGGAAATTGTTTATATTTATCAGACATTTGATCAAATATTATTTATTCTGAATTGCTTTAACTATGTTTCTGAGTGTGTTTTAAGGAGGCCTCACTGAAGGGAGCAGTCGGTTTCAGCAGATAACTGCTCGGCAAGAAGTTCCAGTGCCCTTGACACAAAGGTTGTTTGAAACTGTGTAACTTGTTTTTGTTTTATCGTACCTGGACAAGGGGCTCCAGAAGAACCCCTTACTGCCCCTTTAATAAATCTGAAACAGTCGCAAACATTTGTGTGGAAAATTTGAGGAAAGACATTAAGTTAATATAATTTGAAATCAGGCTGTGACGTAAAACGTGGAAAAAGTGAAGCGCTTTGAAGACTTTCCAAATGGACTCGAATGGTAAATCAGCTCCTAACGCTTTGTTCTCTCTTCATCGATGTTGTTTTCCTCACATCTGTAAACAAACAAAACGGATGCATTTACGCCCAGCTGTTCTGGAACAGTGCAGGAAACACAAAGATGAAACGCTTTCACTCCAACAAACGAGCTTTTAGAACGTAAACGAGCAACCCCACCTTGTCTGGAGACAAAGAACGAAGGATGAAAAGAAGAGATAAAGTGAGAGATGAAAGAGGAAAAGAGAAGACATGAAGCAGAGAGGAAATGCTTGTGTTTGTGTGCGTGTGTGTGCGTGCGTGTGTGTGGTGTGTGTGTAGGATGGAGGGGGTGGGGGGAGAAATGAGCAACACCACTGCGGCTGCTGATGTGACTCCTCCTCAGGTTAAAACAAGACAATAATTAAAAATGTACCGCGGGGTCACAGTGTGACTGCCGGGTGTGTGTGTGTGTGCGACCGAGTGTGTGTCTTGTATGCAGCCTTTATTGCTTTCAGGAGAGAGTGTGTGTGTTTTGTGGGGTTGATATTGCAGTGCCCATTAAAAGGTGTCTCTGCTGCAGTCGGTGTACTGAGGCCTTGGGGTCTGTTTGCTACTACATCACACACACACACACACACACCACACACACACACACACACACGCATCAGAACATTTCTGCCTACGGTGTTAACATTGTCAGAGAGACCGCTGAACAGCAGGGCAAACCCATGCATGCACGCACTTGTGCAGACACAGACGCGCGCGCACACAGCTGGTGAGGAAGGCAGCCAACTGGGCTCACTGCAGAACACAACACACTGTTTGGCACACGAGAAAATCTGAATTATATCCTTTTTTTGTGTTTATTTCCAGTCCATCATTTCATTCCACGGATTTTTGGGAAAACGACATCCTGAGACGGAGGTCGGGAGATCGTCTTTTGGCCTCTTGCCAGATTTGGAAAAGTTTGAGTCCAGACCGATCGCGAGCCTTTGCTGCTCGCCGGCAAACGGAGACGAAAGGAGTAAAGAAACGCGGCGGGACAGCGGAAGGGTGCAGAGTGCGTGCTGACAAGGAGCGGGAGGGCCAGCCGAGCGTTCAGAGATCCACTATCCTTCATTTAACTCGGCCAAGATGCTGAAATCCCTGCCAGCTGTTCTCTAGCCAAACCTGACCTCTGACCCCGCACCCTGAGGCCTCCACAGACCACTCAGGGCTTCAGAAAGCGGCTCCTCACCAAAACCCCACAAACAACACCAGAGTCAGGAGGCGGGTCTTATGGCTGTCAATCATGGAGATGTGCGCGCCACTCAGCAGAGCCAGTGTGAGCATTAATAGTAGTTAACATAGACGCCCATGACGGTGGATAAAAGGTTTACTTGTAACAGAGAGTTGTTTCTCTGCCGATAGCACATTTAGCAGCGTGTTCACAAGGATGATTAATCAACGAGGATGACGCAGTGTTGACAAGGCAGAATCCAAAATAATGCCAACGTCTCTGAGGCATGGTGCAACAAAAGAAACTAAAACTCCAAGGTGTTGCTTTATTTCAGTTATTTGACTGTCAGGATGAACAATTAAGATTTTCCTTTTATCGCTGTGACTGATAACAACTTTTGATATTCAGAAGGATGGAAGGAACAACACAGCCGAATGTCATCAGTAGAGAAATGATGAGACACATGTGAAAACTAACTTCTTATTTGGCCAAGAGGGACAAAATGAAAAAGAAGAGAACAGGTCCGAATGCTGAGCCCTGAGGAATCCCAAATCGCGGCTGGAGCAAAGATCAACACTCTACACTCTTCTACATTATTTTGTAGAAATCAGTTTTCTCGTGTTTTTTTTTTTTTTGTAATTTGTTGTCAAAAAAGCCTTTATTGATCATGAGTGATTTGTAAAGGCAGTGAAAAGGGAAAACCACTCAAAGGGGTTGAATACATTTCATAATCACAGTGACACCGATCCCCTCTGTAACACCTCGCCGATGGTTTTCTATGATTCGTTCTGCCTACATTTCAAACCAACAAAAACCTCTCTGAACATCCATACGAACACTTTCCCACGCCATCCTGATTGTTGTTTTCGTCCAAGCCTCTGCCGACCCGACTTGCCTCTTTGCATTTTTTCCACTGAATCACCTTGAGACTTCTGCCACCCACTTCCTCCATGACCTCATTATTAGAAGCCCCCAGAAAAGCTGATGTAGTCACATACAGCACTTAGAAATATTCAGCCCAACGCTCCGCTCAGTTCATAAAGGGCACGGTTATTATTGCGGCATCATGCCACGGTGCTACTCCCTCTTTTTCTGAACCTCTGACAAATCAATTGTTTAAAAACAAAAAAAAGAAGAACATTCACCCACAGTTTCTGCTCCTGACTGCATCAAACTCTTACATAATTCCACTCTAGACTATTGAAGGCACCACTCTGCAGCAGATTTCTGTTAACATTTTGCACCTGGTCAAGCTCAAAGTGCAGAGGTCACGTCCTCCTCCAGGTTGCATCAAGACATAATTGAACAAAACGGCAGTTTGTGGAAAACCTTTTATGGAGGAGTGCCCTCTATCTATCTGTTTTCTGACCCACTTTGCCCCAACAGGGCACCAGAAACTTCTGGCTGCAAGACGAGCAGTTGCACCATCGTTTAGCCACATTTTAAAAATCAAAACACAAGTTATAATTTTGCACCAAAGTTGGAGATTTTCTTCCAAAACTGGAG
Organism: Poeciliopsis turneri; assembly: GCA_922788865.1. Taxonomy (NCBI): domain Eukaryota; kingdom Metazoa; phylum Chordata; class Actinopteri; order Cyprinodontiformes; family Poeciliidae; genus Poeciliopsis; species Poeciliopsis turneri. The sequence continues at coordinate 2,469,094 of CAKLNU010000953.1, forward strand.
GCGGCACAAAGTGAAAAGTTTCGTCCTTACCAGGCGTGATTTCGATCACCGTGTCTTGTCTCTCTGGAGGGAAAAGGACTTTGGGAGGCTGAGTCGTCTGGAGCGCTGAGGGTAAAACAGAAAGAGACCAAGAGGACAGATGATTATTACCAGTGTGCAAGAGTTTCAGACTAATGGGGTCTCAATGTTCAAATTTTATGAAAATAAAATTTTTTCTTTATATATATTTTTAAACCTTTAGCCAGATAGAAACAAGACTTTGTTCACAAGCACACGTCATGACAGACAAGTAGAGAGGAATAACATTTAATATATTTCAATGTCTATTTCAGTTATAAATATGACAGTAAAGTGAAGTATTGTGACAAGAATAATAATAATAATAATAATAATAATAATAATAATAATAATAATAATAACAGACTAGACCTGGCACGATGCGTTTTGCTGGACGATGAACTGACCCAGACATTCTTGCGATAAACAATAATATTGTTGTTTCGAGTCCATTTGGTGGTAATGGAACAATAATGCAAGAACACATTCTCAAGATAAAAATAAAAATTAGCAAGAAATTTGTCACAATGAACAAATGCACACATTTTAACTATTCCTAGTCACAATAAGTTTAGCGTTGATTGCTTTGCATGGAAAAAATGTTAAAAAAGTTCAAGAGATATTAACACTTTTACAGAATCTTCATGTTTAAGAGTGAGAGGTGAACTTTTCATCAGCTGATGAGCATATAGTGGTGATAAAACGTAAAGACAGCAATGGGTCGTGTTGCATTTTTAGGATCTCAGCCGTTTTTTGTTCGAGCTCTTTACACATTTACTGACTGCGCTGAGGAAAGCAGCTATTGTCAGAGCGCTTGTAAATACAGCGCCTGACAAGGTTCTAACATTCAGCTGAAGGCGTTCTGACCTGTCGGATAGGATCAGATATATATATCTTTAGAAAGGAAATAACCATGTTTTAGTTAGGAATATCTGAATCTCATACGTCCGTAGGGAATGCAACCAGATGCAGCAGTTTTGCACTCTACATGCAGGTCAGCGAGTCCAAATAAATGGGTGCGCAAACGTGAGGATTCTCGTTGGTCTCCAACTTGATAACCATTGAGGCTTTGAGGTCATGAGTGAGAGCTCTCTCTGCTTAAACCTTGACTTTCAGCCAAAGCGCCAGCTGCAGTTTTGGATAGAAACACCCTTTATGAGACTTTTATGATGTAGCCAGCTGCAGGCACACGGAGGATTGCGCTGCTCTTCTTTTTCCCCGTCCATCCTTCTTCCCAGGTTACCCCTCTCCCATCTCTCTATCTTTCCCATCGCTCCACATCTCCTGACAAGATTTGACGGGTTTCATTTGCATTCTGAAAGATACGTGTGTGCTTAAGATTAATGAGACAAACCCCTTCACCTATAGGCCTCCCTCCGCACGCTGCCTCACACGATGCCCTCACTGTCGTGCCTCCGCTACCTCTCTGCTCATGCTTGCTTTGGCTGTGACCCATTTCCTCATCAGCTTTGTGTTCCACACACACAGTTCACTAAAAACAGAACTTGAAATGATACTACGTATTGACGACGTGGCTGCACCGTCGAATCTCAAATTTAAGTGTCTTAGTTTACATTTATTTTTATTTGTGCCTTTACAAAAGTAACATAATTTGCTGCTCAACTGTCTCATGTCACTGTCGTTCAGTTTGGGAAACTTGAATACGCTTTTAAAGTTATCGCCCACATGTCACAAACCCCACAGAGTGGGACTTTTGGTGAACCCAGTATATTACCATCTGAATATGAGAAGGTGGGCAGCAAACTACACAGACAATGACAAGATGAGCTGTTTACTTCACTGGCCGTGCGCCATAAAAACACGGCAGAGAATGTGTGAATCTTTAGCTGTCATTGCTGGAGTCAAAGTACTACAGCCTGCTGCTGGTTTGACTTTACATTCATGCTTGCATGCCCAGCGGCTAAACTAGGCTTCTTGGCGTTATAAAGATTCAGCAAAACCTGGAAAGTGCGCGTCTCCAGGGAGAAGACGACCTAATTGGCGGTAGAAATCTTGTGAGCTGGTCTGCGACTGGATGCCGATCGGTCGAGGCTGCCGTCGCTGCGCTGCACTTTTGCAACAGGATTTATTAATGTCAAAAAAGACCAACCGGTGAAAAACTGACTCAGAGGCTTTTTGGTTCAAAAGCACTTAACCAGCTGTAAACGGGACACTGACCAACTTTAAGTCCATGAAGGGCATGATCAAAATAAAATGGAAGGAGGAAAACAAGTACATCCGCTTTGTTCGACGCTACGCGCTGTCTGATTACATGGCGGCAGCGTTGGCGCGCAGAATCAAACAAAAAATATCGCAGCGTTTCTGTGGCTTAGCCAGGCGCTGCTCTACATTTCGGTTATTTGGCTGTAACGCACCAATACTATGTGATCTTTATCGCTGCTGACCGACGATCAACCTTTGATGTGCGGAAAGGAGCCCGATGGAGAACACACAGCCGAATGTAATCAGCAGGGAAATGATGAGACACATGTGAAAATTTACTTCTTATTTGGCCAAGAGGGAAAATATGAAAAAAAGAAAGAGAACAGGTCCGAAGGCTGAGCCCTGCGGCATCCCACATAGCAGCTGGAGGCAAGACTAAAACTCTACACTCTTAAAAAACTCTAATCTAGAGTTCATGCCATCATTAAAATAATCATTATAATCCTTTTCATGGGCTTTAAAGTTCATCCACCTTTGCTAGCTAATCAACATCACATTTGATAATTAACGAAACTTTGAGTTCTAAACGTTGATCGGCTGCCGTCCACACTCACGACTATTTAAATCGCAAGTCGCTAGATGCAGATGGATTGATTTAAAATAATTTATTAGTATATGTTGTCAATGTACTTTTTCACAAACAAATCCACCTACCATTGCTTCGTAAAACAAATGTCTTCATCCATCACCCAAGTTTTTTCATGACAATCCAGAGTTGTCCAGTCACGTTGGAGTCTGTGTGTATTTTTCTCTGATTTGCTCTTTAATCCATCTCATGAGTTTCTTCATCTTTTTGCTGAACGCCTTGAACATCACCCTCTGGTTTTGACGCCATGCAGCCGCAGAGATCTTTTTTTTGCTCTCCGCTTCTTTTACTTAGGACAACAGTGCAAACAAGGTTAACCTTCTACAACTGGGAGCACCTAGCATCTCAAAGCTCAACTAATACCTGAACTATGACCTAATCCTGATGAAGACCCTACACTGAACGCAGACTGACTGCTGCCAGACATCCAACCTTCCAACAGCGCCTCCACCAACAACGACGCCTGAACACACTACATAGACTCACCATTAAATTTCTCCTTGTGACAAAGCTGCTGTTTTTTTATAACTGAATTCAAACACATTAAACTGATGGTGCACTAATACAAACTCCTTTTCTGACTATTTCTGACCATTCAATAAAATCAAATAAAGCAATGGAGAAAGACATTTGTCTTTAATATTAAAAGAGAAGATGAGATCCCCGGCCCCTTGGCATAAAGTTTATGTAATCATTTAAAATCATTGGTGATTGAAAAAACACGTTTTGACTTTAAACAATCATCCAGATTGTGTGGTTTCATGACGCGCTGGTCTGCGTGAACTTTGAGTTTCTTATGGAGTTTGACCTAAGGTCCTCGCCCTTCCGCAGCTCTTCCTCATCAGGGTCAGTCTGAGCTATAATCGCAGACGGGAAAGTTTGTCCAAGCGCTATCTCCATCGTAGTCATTACAGGGATGGAAATCTGGCATTTTTGTGAATCAGTGCCTGAAAAGAGCCAGCACTACCTAGATGACAAAAGAACTGTAAAAGGAAAGGATTGTTGGAAAGTCATTTGAGTAACCCCTTCTGTGACTTAAGGAGACTTTTTGATATCTGAATCATCCCGATCTATCATTTCAGCCACCAAAATAAGATTAAAGTAAACCCTGCCCTATACTTTCCCATACTGATTCAAGGAGAGTGTCTGTCAAAACTAAATTTTCTTAGCAATATGCAACTGAATCAGCACACTG